>CAJUYG010000203.1:48986-77740 GCA_910591675.1 Galerucella calmariensis
GAATTGAAATTACTGGTCCCTCCTTAAAGAGGAACTGCTAATAGCTGATAGATGCTAATGCACAGGTGAGCACAGGCTTGATTGCAGGCTTTAGGCGGAGATCACAATGCACACACAAACCACAATAAACATTTTCTGGTTGGTCTAGCGGCTTCAAAAACACTTAGCATTATGGTATGGGTATGCAAGAAGAATCTTAGACTTCTTGCATAATTTACCAGTATTTTTTCATTCAAAGGCACATTGTTCCAAGACTGCCTACAACCAAGTGTTATGCAGGCTAGTGCTATGGCAGGCGATTGTCGTCCAATCATCATATGGCTCGAATCATACCTGAAGCATCATTCACCGAGAAAACTAATCGGCTTTGTTGGGAAGCTTAATTTTTTTGGAATGTAAATAGGTTTGATCCACCATATACTTTCACCACAAACCTAACTACCGTACATAACAGAATAACAAATATCCCCAATCGCAAAAAACGGACAAAAAATAACAAAAGATTAAAAAGCTTTATTAATAGTTTTGGGGATGTTGATTCTAACGAAAGGAAGAAGAAAGTACTTGATTGACCACACACAATTTTCCAAATGAAAATATAGGACGGAGAACAATTTAAGGTGCAGCATTTCTTGATCCACGGTTCAACTTTCAGAAGAAGAAGATAATTTCCTTATAGCGTATAAGATGTCGAGAAGTGATAGTGTGCAAAGTGATAGTGCAAACTGTTATTACACTGAAAAAAAGGAGACTCTTGGAAGAAAAGATTATAACTTCAGCCCAAAGAATTGGCGCTTTTGAATAGGTCCAAGAGCGAGGTTTCTTCAGCCAAAGGATTAACTGTCTTTTTATAAGTTTCTAAAATTTCTTCACGGAAGAACTTGATCTATTTGTTCAAAGTCTCTACAGTCTTAGCTTCAAACTAGTATTTAAGATATTTCTTGATACAAAACCTTAATATTTTGTTTCGAAATATCCACTTCTTGGGACAATGCCGTAGATCTTTAACAAAAAGCAACTCTCTAAGAACCTTAGAGCTTGGTTTGAGAGCAAATTTTTCTTTGTACTCTAGTACCCGTCAGGGTGAAAACTGACCTGTTTAAAAGGTGTTTATTTGGGCAGGGATGAGTTTCGCGCAGCGGTCATTTTCTACCTGAATACGTGTAAGAACACCAAAATTAGGAGCCCAATTGCGCGCAACAAGATAAGCACAAAATGAAGGAGATTAAGAAAATATGAAATAAATTAAATGGTGAAGGTATTTCTACATTTATTTCAGGAATAATAAGACACCTAACCTAACCCAACTCCGCCAGGGTTTGGTTAGGTTAGGGCAGTTCCGATAACAGAACAGATTAAATAAACTGGACGGCAATTCGAGTGCGGGATTAAGATACCTGCAAGTGTCGGACGGGAACTCAAGTGTATTATATTGGTCAATAAGGAACCTGACGGGAATTCGCGTGCACCGATAATATTATAATGCAACTTACCTTCGAAAAAGGTCAATAGATGCATAGATTTCCAGTGTTCCAATAAGTTCTTTAACGCCACGTCTAAATAATCAAAAACTGTAATCCAGAAAGAACATAAATATGTATAATAGAATCACCATAGAATCAAGTATCGCCGATGATACCAGCATAATCAATGATGAAATACAAATGATGTATAAAGAGTGTAACCAAAAGATTGGTCATAAATTATAGGTACCACTTAATTTGGGATCAAAGATAGGTCTTTATTGCTTATCTATGAACAAAAGTGCTTCTTGCTTTACACCTTGTATATTTCGGCCTAGAAGATATATTTGTGGATAAAAATCAATCTTGATTCATGAACTTGTAACATTATGAAAAGGTTGATTCTTTTGCCGTGTTTATGTCCAGTAAATCAAGTGGCTTATCGCACATTGGTCAACAGCTTCGAGTGGTGATGTTAATTGAACATTAACAATTCCTATTGGATACGCCTTTGGTATTAATACAACATCTTATCTGGTAATTAGCTTCGAAGACACTCACGTTTTACGTGTTTTTGAAATTAGCTTAAAGTGAAACTTCTTAAGTACCGTGCATTTTATATCACATCTTGCTGTTATAGGTGTTTACTTAGATAAAGGGTTGATGTTTCCTCATATTACTTGATATTAGCTTTTCGCAAGAAAACCTTTGAGATAACAAAAGTTTTTACATAAATGTGAATAGTTTACTGAGTTACAAAAGTATGAAGGAATTGAGCTTAATGGTGTAGTTCTAAACTCGTAATCTAATTAACTTGAATATTACTAAAACCTGAAACTTCCAGTAAAGTACATATATGTAATTAATGTGTGTGTTTTTGAGCTATATTAATGTACACAATAGTTATTGATGTATTAAGAGCGAAAATTGATACATATTGCTTGAGAGTAATGGTTACCGGTAATTACTCGAAAGCAATAATGTCACGTTTTTGCTCGCGTAATACATACAACATGTTTTCTGCAATCACTCAATTGTAACTATTAAAAACAAATATAAAGTAGAATTCATGTAAACTTTTAAATCTGTCAGTTTAAATATGTCAATTCAAATATGTTTCAAACTTTTATATCTGTCACTGTCAATACAATTGTGTTTGTAGTATCGGTTGTTATGGGCATCGAGCGTTTTGCCATTTTTTACGCTCGGCGAGCGTAAAGTAGCTCTCTTCAAGAAACGTCAACTTTTCGTTGTCAATGGCAAGCGAAAAAGCCTACTTTTCAATGTGATTTTAGGAAAAAGCATTTACTATCAACCCATGTCAATGAACGTTCTAGTAAAGGCAATAAATAAATAAAAGCAACAAAACTGAAAAGCTCGTGGACGTAGAACATAATATACCTTGCACTGATGAGGCACAAATACGCCGAAACCGGTTTACAAATTATGTTGTACCTTCCTATTGCAAACCAGAATGGTTGGTGTTAAATATCTTGTAGATATGCCAACCCCGTTTGACTTTGAAGTTTAATTCAATATCCGTCGGGGCCTATAGCCCGGGAAAAAGTTGTTGCTTCTTAGTTGAACGGTCAGTGTTATAGTGTAACTATTGTTAATGTGATGACCCATATTTTTAATACCTTTGAAGGAAAAAGCCGCCTTATGACGAGCATAAAATGTTTTCATAAATTCGAATATTGTTAAATAATGCTTTTCAAATGTAACTTAAATTAATATAGTGGATTAAAATTAACCTGCATAAAATTTGTAATACAATTCAAGGTCATCACATTGACATTAGTTACACTATACGAAATAGTTATTTTCCTAACAAGAGCGGAAAGTGATACTTACCCGCACGCGACTGCAGTTGGCAAGCGGTCAAGGGCGGGAAAGACACTTTACGCATGAGTGAGGAACATTATTTTTTCTACGACCTTGGAAATATACCAACCCATTTTCAAAAGTTATTTTTTTTCAACATACATATACAAAACTCTTACCAAAAACTATTATTATTTTAAATTATTATTATAAATATTAATATTGGAAACACATTTTTTTGCATTCTGTAAATTACTTCAAATTGCCGGTTCAGTGGAGTTATTTGGTGTTAACTGGTAAGTAGATGACGTTGATGAGGATGGCATCGGTTGCAGGTCACATAAGATGACGATGAAGGTGACGGCATCGGTTTTAAGTCATTTGTAGATAAAATAATTTTATTTGAGATATTTTTCTTATATCAACCCCGGGTGGTTTGATAGTTGTTTTATGACAATACTTTAATGAATGTACAGGGTTATATCGAAATATGTTCATTGTTTTATATTTTAAAAAAATTAAGATTGTAACAAAAAGCTAGAAAAGGTGTAAATTTTATTTGACGGACTATTTTTTCACCTGTTGTAACAATACTAATAACTTCCGAAGTTAAGAACTATCTAATAAGGTCAAAATTTGCATAATTTTACAATTTCAAAACTAAAATGCGTGCGGGAAAGTGGGTTAAAACGCACGGTCGTAGAAAAAATATTTTTAAAAACTCATAAAGCGTTAGAATGATTCTTATTCTGCGATATCCAGATATAACACAGACTTTTAGTGTTTGTATATTTTATTAAAGCATCATATTCTATTCCACTGAAATTTTCAATTTCTGATGATATTTATGTGTTTTTTGAAGTTTTTCGCACTCAGATTAACTAAGTACAGCTAAAAATTTGAATCTTCCAAACTAACACTATACCAGTTGTCAAAACACATTTTGCATTAATGAATTTGCAAAAACTCAATAGGGAGGCTACCAAAAAATTAAGACCATGTCAATATAAAAAAGTAGTTTGGGTCAAAAAGTGTATATAATATGTATTAATTGAAGTTACGTGACTCAAAATTTTGACCTCAACCTGCAGCTATAACTATAATAAACTCCTGGACAAAATTAACGCCCCACTTTAATTATTCTAAATATTTACAATATAAACACAAAATAAAACTTAGTTAAATTGAAACAATAATGAATACCTAAAAATTAGTCGAATATGACCTTAACATGACCTTAATTTGCCTTATTTTTTCTTTAAAAATTTGTTTTTGCTGAAAATGCATAATTAAGCTATCACGCTTTCAAATTGAAAAAAGAATATGTAAAACACAATAAATGAATTTTGGTGAACCCTAATACCGTGTAGGGCCTCCTCTACTTCTTATTACTGCATTCATGCGTCGAGGCACGCTTGATATTAAATGTTCAACAAACGCTTGCGGAATAATCTCCCATTCTTCAATAACGGTCTCTATAAGTTGGTTGTGATTAACAACAGGAGGTCTAAGACTTCGAATCTTCTTTTTGAGATAGTCCCATAGATGCTCTATAGGATTCATGTCCGGACTGTTTGGTGGCCACTCTAATAAAGGAATATTAACATCATTTAGGTAACCAATAACCTGGCTTGCCACGTGGGGACGAGCGTTGTCCTGCATGAATGAAAAATTAGGCCCAACAAATGGAGCAAAAGGCATTACATGTTCGACAATAATGTTATCTAAGTAATATCGGGAATTCATAGACCTCGTATGTATAGGGACTAATTCCGTACGAGCATCGAAGCAAATTCCTCCCCAAAACATTTTAGAGCCACCACCAAAAGGTACTCGCAAATGAACTTCCAAACCTGCATAGATAAAAACAATTACAAACAAACGCTTGCTTCTTACAGAAATTTTGTTTTAATCAACACTTTTTAAAAAAAAACATAACACAGATTTACTCTGAAACGAAGTTTAATATGAATTACTGTCAAAACAAGTTATTATGTGACACTAGCTAGTTTAAATAACATCTGTCAGTATCAAACACGGTCCATAGCCTACTTGTCGTACACTAAGTTAACAATAAATAAAGATTATTGGGAAAAATATGAGTGGTGCGTTAATTTTGTCCAGGAGTTTATATTATACACCAAGGTGGTGAAGACTATTATTATTGACCGAGCGGAATAAGGTGCAGGCTTATAAATGTCTCCCCCCTATGGTGTATACACAACTAGCCAAATTTAAGACAAAAATTAAAAATAATCACAAACGCACCACGAGGAGCGTTTACCCCGTCGTCTGACTGACAAGTACACTGTCAGTTCTCGATATATTATGAACGTACCTACTCGTTATGTCATTAGTCATTTTTCGATGAGCGCGAATTTTAAACTAATGACATTTTTTTTCAAATAATTTTATCTTGATAGGTAATACCGAGAAAACATCTACTAAATAATAATTGAGAAATTAATTAGGAGTCAAATGCAAGAAAATTTTTAAAATCCACAGTACACGATTATAAAATTAATTAAGAACTGTATTTTATGTTTCAGGTATCATAAAATTTCTCGTAAAGTGTACAATTCGCAGGTTTATTTTGTCGTAAAACTAAAAAAAATTTAATGTCACTTAAAATGGTGGAGGTTAAACTTTGATTGCTTTCTAGTTCATCAAAATTCGAACAAATTCAAGAGTAAAAGAGTCCGAATGCAATAAAATAAAACTATAATAGTTATTTATGTACCAAGGCAGTAAAGTGATTCTTTATCGGACGAGTCTGAAATTATGAGACGAGGGAAGCGAGGCTATAATAACAGGCGAGTCCGATAAAGACACTTTTCTGACGTGGTGCATACAAAATTTTATCGCAAACTGCTCAGAACTCAGAATATAAAAAACGGAGGTATATTTCATAGCATTTTATTATGACAAAGTAAACAGCACATATAGAACGAATCTACTTATCATTTGTTATATTTAAATTGAAGGTACACCCTGAAGCATTATAATAGGATTTTATGCAACGATCATGTAATGATAGCCATTAAGACACGAGCATGTTGTAGGATACGAAACGAGCCGCAGGCGAGTTTCGTATATATGCGAGTGTATTAATGGCCATTACATGAAAGTTGCATACAATATTTTTTCTACTCCGATTAATAAGAATTATTTAAATAATTTTCTCCACGACTAAATAATGACGCACAAATTAGGTTCACACCAGTGAATAATAAAAAGAATTCACTCTCGTTAGACAATCACATTCTAATATTATTATCAGAATTCACGCTAAAATGAATTAAAATGAATAAATCAAATCGTCTCTTTAAAACGTCAAATACCTAAGAACGCAAATCGCTTCTGACAGTGCGTCGTTTGAAACGTCAAAATAATTATAAAATCATAATTTTACGTATTATAAGAGAAAAAAATGGACAACAGTAGCGATAGTGAATATGTACGCCTCCTGGAATTAATTTCATTTATAAATGTAAGGGTTCCGATTAAAAATATGAGTTACGTATATATATTTACTCTTTACATTTTTATAAATAATATGCTCTATTTCCTAGTGGTGGTTGACTATGGCGCGGACGATCGAGATTCGATCCTCACTGGAAATTTTTTCTTTTTAGTCGTGGAGAAAGTATAGTCTTTAACTTGTGTAGAATGGCTATTATTCACTTGGATGATTCCAAAACTCACTCGCTGCGCTCCCTCGTTTTGGAAACTTCATCCGCCATCATTCTGCACTCTTTGAAGAATATACTATTCTCCAATCCATAAATCCATCAGTTTTCTTGGATTTTTCTGGTAATATGTTGTCAACTACATTTTCGGCTCTTTCTCTAATTTCCTTAGGCGTCAGAGAAAATTCTTCGTTATCACTCCTTATTTTAACACAATTTAATTATTTAGTTTAATTAATTTTAAATATAGTTACTTTTGAAAATCAAAATTATTTGACAGCTGTCAAATTAAGTGTCACTTAATAGGTCTGTTCGCCTGCAATAAAAGTGTAACACTGAGCTATATAATTTTGGAAAATTCAGGTCTATCTGTGAAAAAATGCGTGTAAAATTGCTAAATTTGGGACTATCTATGTATATTGCATTTGTATACTGCAAGAAGCATTAAAACATAATCAAAATAAATAAAATCGTATAGCTCAGTGCTACACTTTTATTGCAGGGAACAGACCTAATATAATTAATTTCAGAAATGTCAACCAGGTATCCATGGCTATATTAAATATTGTGCGAATATCGCATTCCTATTGGCTTAAAAATCTGTATCATAATGAAAATTTGTATCATAATGAATATCTTTATAATACAGATTTTAGTCTTTTAATATAGTATATTATGCAATGAGCACAAAATGATGCCCATTTTGTTGCGAATTGTATACTATACTTTTTCTATGACAACATATCGTTCACGTTCAATACATGCATACATTGCAAAAACTTTGAAAGAAATAAACTGACAATATTTCATTACTCCGAATTCGCCGCTAATGGGCTTTCTATCAAAGTTAAAATATATATTGAAGAAATATGTAAATATTTTCTTTATTGCTATTTCTAATAGGTACACAGTAAATTACTCGTTACCTACTAAAACTTTGACAGAAACGATCTGCTGACATTCCATCAATTTGTCGCCGGACGTCATAATTTGACAAGTCCTAGAGTCTTCGTGATTTTAGAGTGAACCTAAACCTAACACGGAATATTCCATTTCGCATTTGTTGCTTAGCAACTTGCCTAGCAGCCGATGCAAAAATGAAATTCTGTACAAAATGTTCTTGTTTATGATTGAAGTTACGGTTATAAAATGAACATTTATCGAGGTTGTCGTAGAAAAAGTATATTATAAAACAGGAGTAGAAAAAAGTTCATTCCTAAAGTCAAAGGAGTTCCAACAATAATTTGTTATAAATAAATCGCAAGAAAACTATTATCGAGCCGTAATAGGGAGAGCGTGACACTGACAGATGATTATTTTTGAGTAAAGTCAAAGTCAAAGTCAAAATACTTTACCAGACGCATATGTCACTTTACCAGACGCATATGTAAACTGTTTGTTTACTTCCGGATATCAATTTGATAATTGACGGTTTTACTGATGGTTGGCGATAATAGTTATTTTTGTACCAAGGCAGTAAAGTGATTCTTTATCCGACGAGTCTGAAATTATGAGACGAGCGCAAAATTTTATCGCCAACTGCTCAGAATACAGAATGTAAGAAACTGAGGTATATTTCATTGCATTTTATTATGACAAAGTAAACAGCAAATATAGAACAGATCTACTAATTATTTGTTATATTTAAATTGAAGGTACACCCTAAAGCATTATAAAAGTTAATTCCTGAAGTCAAAGGAGTTCCAACAATTATTTGTTATAAATAAATCGCAAGAAAACTATCGTGACACTGACAGATAATGATTTTCGAGTATAATGTCAAAGTCAGGTGAAGGAAGGTAAACTGTTTGCTTACTTCCAGAATTCAATCTGATAATTGACGGCTTTACTGACGGTTGGCGATTAAAAATTATATATACCTATAGCTGAATAAATTGGGACAAATATACTATTCTTCTGAAATTTTTTCTAACTTAACATAATCTAAATATGGCAACCTTGTTAATAACGCCTAGATATTCCAAGAACTTCGGAATACCTACATGTAGCAATAATTCTCTTAAAGAAGAGACTCAAATCTCAATTTTGAAATTCCGCAAATGAGCTTAATTCGTTTTGCAATTATTTCCATAATTAGTGAAATTGATAATATCAATAAATTAGGGAACATTGCTAATCTTTTCATTCTGAAATCTATGAAGTGGAAAACGATCTGGATTAGGATTGTCATTAGTGCTGCTGAATGTTTCATATACAATACAAAAACTATTCCAAGCACGTTCTACAAAAGACCAGCAACAATGTGTTCGTTGCGATAACAGAACTCCATCGAAACAACGTAAAAACTTCAGTGAAGTTCTTCCCACGTACGTACCTACTCCCAAAAATAACGTTCTAATTCCTATGCTACAACACATCCGCGCCTATTGTGGCGTACATTTGACGACATTTTCATTATTTTCTTTATCTGGACCAAACAGTAAAGGGCTCATAAAATAGCCCTAAACGCTGCTAATTCTAGGATTAGAGACGACCGCAACATGTCCTCTGTATCCGAAGGAACAAAGTTTTAACTTGTAACTGAGCTTCTGTTTTAGGTTCTCTTCTCTTAATTAGATTAATTTTATTATCGTAATAAAAGGAGTGGATAACGACGAAGGATATCGGGATACTATTTACATGATAGGATTAAGGGATTCTTTATTAGAAGGGAGGTTTTAATAAAGGTCAAGGTTGATTTTAAAAAGACCTATATAATATAATAAATTATAATACCTATGTTTCTTTTGAAACAACTTATTCGCCCTGTATTTTTGAGAGATATTTTAAAAATTGTAAATTTAAATTAGAAATCAACATTTATAGAGGTTTCACAGATTACTCTTCATTTTACTAATATTTAGTTTATGTGTTCCTTCATGTATATTCCGATTGGTGAACTTTTAGTCATTAGTTTTGGCTACTAAATTCCCGCTTTAAAATGGATCAAAAATGGCATCCGCAGCATTCTAGTATTGATTTAAACTTTGTTACCGACAGAGTGAGGTTTCATCAGAGTAGCCATGTTGCCAGTGGAAAGGAATATACGTTTTTATGAGACTTTATAAATTGAATTTTGGAAATAAAAAAAATACTAACGGAGAAATTAAATTCATTATTATCCATCAAATAGGTACAATGAGCAGAAAAATGTTCCATAATCTACATTGTCGATTGTTATTGACATCCATGTTTGTTATTATTTTTTGCTTATAGATAGTGATATTATATTAACCTGCTTAGAATTAAAAATTGAGATCTGATCACAATTTAATAATAAACAATGCTCAGATTATTATCGAATGTTGATGAACCACTCAACCACTGAATATTTCATTGAACTCATGTGATCTCATAAGAAAAGTGGTGAGTAAACCTGGCAACGCTAAGATTTTTTATCGCACTGTCAACTTCAAATAATTTCTATGACATTTTGATTTTATATTTTGTAAGAATAATCAGTGAAAAAGTGTGCAATTTTAAAATACGATGGAAGATAAACAAAAATTCCAGTTAGTTGTTTATGATGGTGACTTTTCATTGCCATCAGTTGACCCGGAAAGTATAAAATCAATACTTTACACTACAGCAGCGGGAGTTCCAGTTGAGGTTAAATTATTCAACAATATAAAACAGTGCACATTTTTTTCGGCACCCACATTAGTTTTTAAAAACTTACAGTTTAAAAGTTTCAGTGATGTTGTGTTGTACTTGAAAACATTAAATTACAATTTAGATGGGCAGTTACCTGCTAAAGAAGCTAGTGAATCTCTCGCATTAACAACTTTAGTTCAATCCAAATTAAGACCTATAGTTGAATATAATTATTGGGTCGATCCTAGAAACCTTCATGAGATTACCAATATATGGTTTATGAGAAGCCTTCCCATACCATTCAACTACATTTATACAAGAAAATTCAAAGATAGGGCTATGAATTTAATAGAAACATTACATCCAGTAGAAACAAATATTGACACAATAAAAGAGTATTTGCAACGAGCAGCAATAGACTGTTTATCAAATTTATCAACTAGATTGGGAAATGGCAACTATTTTTACGGTGACTCACCTACTACTCTTGATGTTACAGTTTATTCATACATAGCTCCTTTACTGAAAATACCATTTCCATCAAATGAAATGAAAAATATCATTACAATGTGGCCCAATTTGATCAATCTTGTAAAACGGATAGATGTTGAATATTTTCCTAATATACCTAAAGGCTCAAAATATATCAAACTGGAAGAAAAAGTGAAAACTGCAGAAGATGAAGTTTCATATATGGCAATTTTAATTTTGACAGTTAGTGCAACTTCTTTAGTGTTGGGTTTTGCTTATACCAGAGGATTTTTACCACAAAAATTGTTAGAATAAATATTCATGTTTCCAAATAATGAACTGTTTTTAATCACATAAAATGTGAATGAACTGTATACAGGTAGTCAGTTCATATGACTCAACAATATTTCTGGTAATCTAAGGAATTTTGGTACCTTTGTTGATGAATGTTTCAGTGATCCTTCAAAATTGTCTTTGTTTGACATTTTCACTATCTTTTGAATAAAGACTGATTTTGTTTATATTTATATCTATTGAATAAAATTACTTGTATAAATACAAGAACTCTGACTTAACACTTTATTGTTATCATCTTAAACAATTGTTTCAACCCGTTCTCTTCTTTCTTTCCAAAACATTCTATGAAATCATAAAATAGAAGAGAATACTTTTTTTTATGTATGCTTTTCCATATTTATTTATCAGCTATTTATCAGCTATGTGAAGAAATGAACATGATTTCAACATGTTCATTGGGAAAATAATTCTCCCCAACACCATTAGTATCCTCACCAATGAGAATGTAATGAGAAAGTAATGATGATAATTCAATTTCAAAATTGTTGCTAAAACAATTAAAAACAAGATTAGGAATTGAATTGGGTTCTAAAATTGAACATTTTGATAACTATCAACTGAATTATGACTTTTGATTAAATCATTATATTGTCCAGAATGCATTAAGAGAGAATATATTATAGAAAGTTGTTAAAATATTGCTAGCAAACCAAACAAACATATTTGAAAAAATGTATCTGCAGTTATTTAATAATTATGAAAAATTAAGCAATGACAGATATTATTGCTTGTAAGACAAAATTCCATGAATTCTGAAATGAAAATTTGTTTTGTAAGAATGCTTTATTTTTTGAGGGGTACAAATTTAAAAGCTATGATGGTGGTCTATGGATATCCTCTATAAAAGAAATAATATTGATAAGGTAATCTTAGATGATTGAAGTAAATTTGGAAAAGTCTGAGTTATACCTATAGGTAATCATTGGAAATTTTAGGTTATTTAAGAGTTTTATCAAACACCTAAACTCAGTTTAACAATAACTGATGCTAAGACTTAAAAATTGATGTAATTATTATCAATCTGCACTTACATGTTATCGTTAAACCTAGTTTAGGTGTTTGATACAACACGCCCTCATAGGGATTACATCAAGAGTTTAAAATTTCCTAAGATTACCTAACTGAGCTTTTTCTAATTTACCTACTTTGATCATCTAAGATTGCCCTATGAATATTATTTTTTCTGAGACTTTTCTATTTTTTAGACTTATCTGCATTAATATTTAATACATAATATTATGGCATTATAAAGATATAGGATCTAAAAGAAAATAATGTTTTCATGTAAACAGGATTTCCATCTTTGTGTCAGTTCGTGTTTGGAGTAAAAATAACTGAAAGGAGGGATAAAAATTCCGAGACCAACTTATACGAAGAGAGGTTCTATTTGCATATCCACTCAAGAATTGTATTTCTTGAGGTTTTGCATTTTTTTGTCGGGACTAAGAGGAATAATCGCTAATTTGAATTGCGATCCTCTAAATCTTTCAAAATTGATACATGGTCCATAAGGTGGAGCTCTTCATACTGTTTTCGTGTATTTTTGTGAAAAGCATCTACAGTGGCGTCTATCAAAAAATTCAATTGAAAATTAAATGATAAGAAGCTTGAAAAGTTTTGTCTTGATCTGACGGTAAAGTTTTCTTTTTTTAGTTTATAAAGGTGTCATCTGCATTTAAGGTGAACATACCATATCAAGATTACCAAAATTAAATTTTAACACTTTCGATACCGACTTCCAGTTAACTACACGCGTGGTGTCTTTCATTGGGTACCGCGTCTAGTTAATTATTACAAATGCCGATTTATGAGTGTATATATATTATAGGTTCATATGAACGGGCTCAGTATTTAGTGCTGGTACAGAGATACCTAAGTCCTAAATTTTTTTGGTAGTGATTTTGTTAGTGTAGCACAACCGATTAACGCGTTTTAATGGTTGCATATCCGTGTTGTAATACCGACATTCGATCAGGTTAATTACTGCTTACTTAGTGGTAGGAATATAAACTGCGTGTTTCTCAATAATTTATCTTCGCTTCAAAACCAAGCACGAATGATAAACTTATGTGTTTCATTTAACGTTTGTTTTAATAACTTTGTCAATAAATTTTAGCGTCTCCAACTATTAAAGTTGTGTCCAGTTAACAAGACGGCGGTATACCTAATATGGAAATCATAAAAATGCTATTTTTATAAAAAAACACTTCTACAAGATATTTTCACTCTATGCAATAATATAAATAAATACATTTTCACCTAGTACTTAAATAACTAGTTGGTTCACCAGGAAAGTTTGACGTATTATGCGCGGTAGCGAATAAAGTGTTAATATTTTAAAAGTGGTAATGAGGTGTCTGCGAAGTTCAAGGAAATTAGGTTGGCCATGGAGAGTCTTTCTTCGTAAGAAGGTCTTCGCGGTCCCAGGGACAGTCGAGTGGCTTTTCTTTGAACATTTTCCAAAATATTTTTATCACGCGAACTAGGTCCAGCGGGTACCACGTTTGGAAAACATTATGTAACATTTATAGGGTTATAATTTGTCGACATTCTTGAATAATTCGCAGACGTGAATCATCTATTGATGCTGGCTGAGTGGCATAAATTATGGTTTTCAGATATCCCCATAAAAAAAGGTCTAGGTGGGTTAAGTCGAGTTAATTTTTCATAAAAGTGACGCCTTCTGCCACTTATTCCTGGATGGATTATTATACAGATACGCCACTGTCCGTGTAGCTTCGTCTACATCGAAAAGTTGCTTGGAAGTGAAAGTAGGTACTATTGGTGCATTTTTCAATTTCAATCAGAAAGTTTTTGCTTTAATCACAAGACTTTCGTGAATTTTAGAAGCTCTCAAAATTCACTTTGTCTTCAGTCCCTACGTTAATAGGATTCGACTGATAAAAGGATTATATCCAGTTCCGTCAACTTCATAACAACTTCGTAAAAAAAGGTGAAAAACAATTTTCACTAAAAAGGGGTTAGTTGCGGGGCAGAGTTGATATTCCCTATTGGAAAAATTTATATAGAAAGACCATTTGGATTAGCGCCACGTGCAATTCTTGAAAGAATTGGGAATTATTGACAGTTCTTTAAAATTAGTTAAAGAATTTTAGAAATTTGATTATTATAGAGCTTTATAGAGTAACACTTTTTAAAATTGATTGGCATTATGAAATGTCACACTGGTGAGGAAATGCAGGTTTGGAAAAGCCACAATTGAGGCAGAGTGAATATTTATTTTATTTGATTAATTATATCGTCAGGAAAAGTATATCACATGATAGCTGAAGGTAGGTACACAGTTTGGTGATCAAGGCAAGGCTTATACAAAACAAAAACTCAAAATTCAATAGCTTGTATTACCTACAATAAAAAGTAGTGCCTGAGCAATTGATATTGAAGTTGAGGTAAATAAATGTAAATAGTTTGAACTAAATAAGCCTATGGTAGGCCTGTTACCCAATTCACACTGGTCAAGGTTTGATGAGTATAAGAAACCTCAGCAGGCTAACTTAAAGCTTGAGTTTTATATACAGTGTGGAAACCACTTATGGAATAAAATTCTTTGTCATTATTTTAGAAAATTATAAAAAATGCCGAGACACGTCTACTTTTAAATTGAGTTGTGCGTTATGTATGCATAAATGTAAATGTACAGGGTTATTCACGCAAGTATGGCATAGTCGGTGTTGTTTTTTTAATGAAACAATGAGGTAAAATATTCCGTATTTCTGTAGTTATCCTGTCTTTGAGGTCTACAATGCCAGTTGGTTGTGTTGCATATACTTTGTTCTTGAGATAACCTCACAGAAAAAAATCTAACGGCGTAAGGTCTGGCGATCTAGCTGGCCACTCAATAGTACCTCTTCGTCCAATCCATTTATTGGGGAATATTTCATCCAAATAAGTTTTTACTATTAAAGCATAATTGGATGTTGCCCCGTCTTGCTGCGGAACCAAACATTTTCATTCGGTAAGCTAGGATTTATTGCGTTGGGATATAAGTTTGCCAACGCAGGAATAACTTCATTTCTAAGCATATTTAAATATTATTCATGCAGCTGTCAATTTTCCATTTATAAATATGTGACCAATAATATGGTCGCCTATGATACCGGCACAAACGTTCACCTTTTGAGGGTACTGAGTATGTGTCTCACGAATCCAATTAGCATTCTCTGCTGACCAATATCTACAGTTCTGTCGGTTTACCTCTCCATTCAATGTGAATGTTGATTCGTCAGAAAAAAGAATGGTACCAAGACTTATCTTATTTCTGTTCAGCTTATTCATCAATCTTTCGCAGAAATCCATTCTACGATCTGGATCGTCTTCTGTTAACTCCTACACAAAAGTTAATTGGTAGGGATGAAGTTTTTCTTAATAAAAACATCTTAGAAGAGTTGTATGAGTAACATTATTTTCACGGGCAATTTGATGTGTACTTGAAGTTGGATTCTCTTCGACACTTAACAAAATATCCACTTTCACATCATCTTCAACGAAGTGTGGTTTTCTTTTCAATGGTTTCACATGTCCAAGTTCCCTGAATTGTGCATGAATTTCAGACACAGTACTTTGTGAAAGATAAGGCAATTCGGAATTCCTGTGATTAAATAAGTTTGCCACTTCAACTTGACTTCTCCAGTTATCCCCTTACCCAATCATCATTAAAATCTCAATTCGGTGAGTGTCAGTTAAATATTTCATTGTTATGACGACAAGGAAAGAGTGTTTCACAAAGATTTTACTTTTCAGTATAAACTGTCAACACATTAACAACTGACAGAATAGAAAACAATCCACATTATTTACCGATTTAAAAAAATCCACATTATATACCGATTTTGTCTAATTATTGGCGTTTTTAGACAAGTTTTTGGTATTTATGATAAAATTCATGGGCGTAGTAGGTTTTGTTTAATATACAAATACGTCTAATAATTAGTTAGTTTAGATTTTTGATAAATCCATATTTAGCTAATTTAAAAAAGTATCAATATTTCAAGTGTAATAGATTATTAATTTTAAAATTTCACCCTATATAATTCATAATTGATCATACATTATTCAGTTTGTTGGAATCTGTTCATCAAGAGGATTTCAAAAATATGCAAATATACAGGGTGTTTCATTAAAAAAAAACAACACCGACTATGGCATACTTGCGTGAATCACCCTGTACATTCAAATTTATGTTTACATAATGCACAACTCAATCCAAAGTTGACGTGTCTCGGCATTTTTTATAATTTTCTAAAATAATGACATAAGTAATTTTATTCCATAAGTGATGTCCACACTGTATGAGCTAATAAAGTGAACAGAAAGTTTTAGCAGGGCACAAACACACAAACCTCGGATACTTGGGAATTTTTTACCTATGGATTCTAAGGCCTTATTTGGTTCACTAATTTCAACATTCAAAATTTACTCAAATACCTGTAGGTAATCTACGTTTCAGTACATATACTAGTAATAGTTCACTTAAAAAGTTGAAAAAACTTCATCTATTAAACTGATAACACCCAGTATAAAAATAAATCCTGAAATTAACATATACTAGGAACACAAAACTAATTAAACGTTTAAACTCAAACTCATTTTATTCTCCACATTGGTTAAATGTCACTGTTGAAATTTGGCAGCGGCGGTATTTTGTATGATATTCACCCGCTCCTCTATTTTGGAAATCTGTAACATTTGACATATAAACTGTAAAACAAAAAATAACCTGCAAGCTAGGTTTAAATTTGAGCTTGACTTTAACTTAGTTTGTACCACCAGGAAGTCTACCTGGGCTAGAAAATGTCGTTTTTATATATCGACCATTCCGATTTGTCAAGATTTAATGTCATCACCTCTACATAGAAACTATGGCTGAATGTATATAAGCATTTCACTGTGAATCAACCCCCTACCTGGAAACCTACAATCTACAAACATAACAAAATAGATAAGTAAATATAATTAGGTAATTTACACTAAGAATTTAGTAGATCACAAAACATTGTCACACAAGTACTAGCTTGATTGAGTGTTATTCTTATCTAGTATTCCATTTCAATTATCTAGTTCTTATTTCTTATGCCTTGAACTTTTTTTTCTGATTTGCTGTACCAAAACCCACCATCAAGCTGCTGAACTTTTTCTATAATATTAAACAAATATTTATGAAAGGTAAATTATTTCATTCACAATGAAAAATAACCATATCTGCAGTGATTTCACAACTTTTTCATTCTCGACACTGTTCGTAGAAAATGGGCACTTTTTCCTACACGGATTCACACTTATCTTATTCATGGACCTAAAAACCTCTGTAGGATTGAGGTTTCAAGGGATAAAAGCTTTAACTAATTCTAGTTTTAGTGGCTGATCTTTTATTGTAAGAGTTGATGCCACTCTGCATGCTGGGAAGAAAATGTTGAAACTTTGGTGGTAAATCAACTGAGGGATATGTTTTAAAACCTTTCCGTTTCCTAAATGTTTTTCGGATATATAATACACTCAAAATTCTAGAATATATTTAATGGGGTGGTAAACCTATATCCGGTTTTTGAGATTTTATTAAAATATATGTCCTTCGTTTCAAAAATTAATTTAAATATTTCTTAAATCGAATATTTCAGTTGATAAATGGAAATTGAGAAGTCCTAGTTATTCTTGAAACAAAATTACTGGGACTGTGTGTATACATTAATTTTTAGATTCATTGGTTTTAAGAGAAAAAATAATTCATTATAGGTGACAAATCATCTTGTACCCCGATTATGGCTGTCAAAAATCGGAATAATATCATTAGGTAATAGTTTTATTTTGCATGAAAATTGTACAATGTCTTATTTATTTTTTCTAATTTCCAAGTAAAACATGTCTTATAATAAATTCGTTGAAGGGCCCCAAGATTTATTCTTTTACAATTTTCCATTTTCCTTTTGCCATATCGGAGTCGGTTGTGACGGGAAGCAAAAAATCATGAATCACCGTTTAGCCAGTAAAAACACGAGCTAAATAAGCAATTATATTGTGAACTTGCGCCCCACTTCATATTTATACATCCTAATAAAGGAAATAAAAGGCGAGGATTACAGTTCTAAGGGGAGGTTTTTGATTTAGAAAGGGGAACTCGGACTGGATTCAATTAGGTACACAAATTAAACGTCAGCACCATTCTTCGTTGTGATATAGTGTCTGTAGAATGGCTATGCAGGTATTTGAATCAATAATTTATAAAAAACTCATCCATAATTTTTGTAACCTATGCTTTGAATATTTCAGTCTTAGAGCTAATCTATATGAAAATACGGTTCAACCAATTTATTTTTCCGCCGTTCCCTCTACTATGACAATGTTTTATCTTAAATACCAGTATTAGGTGTCCCAAATTGGATGGTTTTGCAAGGTACCTTGAACATTATAGAAGATAAAAAAAGTACGCATTATAAATAGGTTGTAGATTCAGTGAATAATTAGAAAACTACTAAGCACTGGGAAATTTCTTGTATAAATAACTTACCTTGATCGGATTCGATAATAGCAATTCTCTTATATGTGAATACGAATGATATGTGTCGCTTACTGTTCCAATTACCACGGAATTATTGTTTGTTGTCAAAAAAGGTGTTGACTCAGTTGAGGTTAGATTTTCTCAATGGCTTTTTCCAAAAAAAAAGCTATACAAATCAATTGAAATAAATTTTAGATAAATAAATGGTTGATTAATCGAATAAAGTCCGTTGAATGGAATTGAAATTTTAACACTACCGATTGTTTATCAATAGATTCGTGCCAATAGACAATTATGGATACGGATTGATTTCAAATTTGTTTTTACTTATGCGCTCATATGGAAAACAAGTTCACAGTTACGCTGTTGGAACAGCTAGTTTGTAACAGCCTCCATCACCCATGATATCTTAAACTGCTTCGTGTAAAATGTGTTGAGTTGGATGTTTAGGCGCTTGGTTTTGAATAGATCAAAAAACACAAGTACCTTTGCGCTTTAGACAGATTTACAGCTCCTGGCAAATACACAAATTCTTACTACAGTTTCCAAACCGTTGGAACTGCTTACTAACAGTCATCAAACTGTCACGGATTGTGTTGGAACGCTAAAATGCACATGTTCATAACAATCGTTGATAGTTTCGGATTCCTGCTGGAACGAACCTATTGTTTGGTAGGCTATGGCAATGGCAAAAAAATGAGAACGAACTGGAAATAAAATAAAAGGTAGAACGTGTCGCGGGACACACGGTAGGAACTTTAGTTCCTTTTAAGCAAAAATTATGTAATACATTTGACGTTATAGATAAACAGTTTGCATATTCCTCAGTGGTCGAGTAGTAGGTAAGCAAACCAGACTCTCACGCGGTAGACCCGGGTTCGATTCCCCGTGAAGAAGTTTTTTTTATTGTTAATTTTATTTTTAAATAATTATTCTGATTGATATTAATAACGACAATAGGTAGACGTTTGAAATATTCAACAGAATATTCATTATTATAGATAATGGTACGGTACCCTTCATGAGGGAGTCCGACTGGCAACATCTACTTATAACAGCATCGTATATCTAAAAAGGGAAACCGTAGCACTATACAAATTGGACATTCAAAAACTGTACTTTTACCACAAAAAAATTGGTGGAAACATGAAATTGAATTGTTAAATTTTCAATTTGAAGTTATATTACAGTTTATAGGAATTTTTATTTTCTAGATTTTTTCTTAAGTGGATCGTAGAAAAAATATGCTGTTTGACTCGTGTGAATTGTCCATATCGCACTCGTGCCATCATATCCACACTAGTTGCACAAACTACTATTTCTATCAAAATATGCCCTTTTACATTTAAAAACAACCTGCCAGATGTCAAATCAATTTATCCATCCATTTTTAGTTATCGAATTAAAACATTCAAGTTTTCAAAATTTCAACACCCTGTATTTCGAAAAGTAAATGTGCTAGACCCCTTAATCCTTATATCATTTTGTCCAATTCTACGAGAGGAATCTACATGCAAACTTTGTAATTACCCTTAACGTTCAAGATGCTTATACCATTTTTTGTGCGATCGTATTGAAATAAATTCCGAATAAAATAATTTAAATTTCTTCGAAATGAACGAAATGTCAAAAGTGACATTTATACTTCTCGATCAGTTTAAAATATATTTTGCATTTTGGTGAAATTGTTTTTATGCTATTTATTACTTTCCGACGTCTGAACGGTAAGTAAATCACTTACCGACGTGTTAAACTTAGAAACCAGTAAACACCGTCCTGACAACCGATGCTATAAATAAACAAAAAAGATCAATCGCGCAAAAAAAATTATGGAAATAATAGTAAAAATGTATCCGAACAAATTTAAGTAGATCACCAGCACTGCGAATACCAGCTTTGCATAGAATTTCAATATAGCATCGGTGGTTCAGTGGTAGAATGCTCGCCTTCCACGCGGGCAGCCCGGGTTCGATTCCCGGCCGAAGCATATGAATCGCTGCTTCGTAAACGAGAAAGAGAGACTCAGGAGAGAGCACACGCACGCAAGCAAGGTACATAACGAAGCAACGTAACAAACGTAACGGTCAGATCTCTTGCTTCGCGACCCCCGGTCGCTCAAACATAATCTGACGTAAAGAACTAAAGTTCCAAAAACAATCAAAACAACTATATTCACGTGTAAATTTTCATCACAAAAGGCAAAATCCACCATTAAAAAACTCAACAGCGGCTTAAGCTGGAGCTCTCATTGAAGAATATACATTATTGTTTGTACCTTATAACTATGGTACGCCACTGGGATAAAAAAGGATCATTCAAGGGGCATCTACCAAATTCGACCTTGCACAATTATGCTTTGTATATTTTTTTGTTTCCCTACGTCCTCACGTTTAAGTTCACATAACGAAAATTTTATCAGAAATATGAAAGATCCGCAACATGTAGGTAGCCAAGCGGTCCAAGCGGATTTTGGTTCAAGTACATCGTCAGTTCTGAACTGGGAGACCGCCGAGACCGGCGAGCGTTGTATCAACAATGGAACGGCACGCGACTACCGAAGCAGAGAGACAATGTCAGTCATAGAAGGATAGAAAAGCGAGAGATGGATTTTTATCCGATATTTTAGTGGTAGCAACCGAATTTCAATAAGGAATTGTACGGTCATAAGTAATTTGAGGATTCTGAGATTTTTATATAGTATTCATAAAGCTTCAAATTAGACCCCTTATATAGTTATTTATGATATGAGTGTTAAAAGTGAGGTTTTATTTTGTGAGTGAAAACGTTTGTGAAATGAGCGGAGCGAATTGAACAATTTCACGAACAAAATAAAATCACTTTTAACACAAATACCATACAATGTTTTTTGTACAACTTCCCTATTTTGATAATGAAACGAGCGAATTTGCAATGACAATAAATTCAAAATGCATTTTAGTATTCAAATAATCAAAAGATTGTTGTGAATGGCAGACGTTTACATAGCAGCGTGCTAAAAATATTTTTAACACTAGTGTTAAAAGTATTTTTAACACGCTGCTATGTAAACAATCGTTTTTAACATTGTTTGCTATCATTAAAAGTGTCACTTTTAATGACAGTTGTACAAAAAATTAGTTTTTCCATTTAATCCATATTTAATTCTTTACAAGGGCTTAAACTTTGCTTAATATGTGTATTTTTCATATTTTTTTCAACAAAATTTGGTTAGCATTTCAAAGTTTTTATTCAATGAGAACTCTAAGTTCAACATTAATCTACATGATATATTTTTTTTCTAAATTTTCAATACATCCATTACTTCAAAATTCTTTGCCAAAAATACTTCGATATTTTGTCAAATCGCTGCCGATAGATTCCCCTTAATCTTCTGGCAAGTGTAAGTAGTGTTTTATCGTCAGCGCATAAAATTTGAACAGAAATTCATTTTTATTCACCAAAATAACTTTTTTATATTATTTCATTAAAAAATATTCAAAGATGCAGTTTCCTATTCTTATTACCAAAATAGTTCTCATTTAAAAAATAATAATTTGGTGTTTCAGTTTGAACTGAGGAATTTTTATCAACAAATCATAACCAAAAAAAAAATCATGCTACAAAATCTTCCACAACTAAATTTGAATTTCATATTTTCCACAACATCAACACACACAACACTTCCTTGTGCACGAAAAAACTAAACTACGCTCTCAAATCAATTTCATGTATCCTCAAAATACTTGGAATAAATATTGCATGTAAATTCTCTTCTCAATAAAAATCTGTAAATTCCCAACGTATTCATACACATTTCAATATTCCAAACACTGCATCTTATACACGTTCCATGGAAGATGAAGCATGTAGATAGTAGTTCCTCTACTTTTTTACTTTATACGTGACGCAATATTCCAATACATGAGACCAGGAAGATATTTTATAAAATATTAAATAATAATATATCGTACAAAAAAGTTCAGTTTCGGTGTATCAAACAAATTGAGATCTTTTTTTTAATGAAATTATACAGTTTGCGAAAAGTCTATTCGAGCCATGCGATTTACACAAGAGCGACAGGGAAAATATGAGAAAAACACTTGAAAGAGAAAGAAGAATAATTGTGCGCAGTCTCGCAGTTAGCTGTTGCCAAATGTATTTATCTGTAAAAGTTATTCCCAATTTTTGTTGGCAACAATGTTAAATACCAATAATTGTTAAATCGAAAGCAGTGTATAGATTTCATTTATTGCAGATTGTAATTTGTCCATTTATTCTCTTGAACTATATTATTTTATTCTTATCTGTGTTGATCTCACTTATTTTTCAAAGGTCAATAATCTTCTCGCAATAAATACGGCGTTATCCCGTATTAAGAGTTAAATGCAAAATAAGATAATTATTCCTCAGAAAGTACCAAACATTTCAAACTGGCAACGCTGCTTTCATATCAGATTGGTAGCTGGAACGCACAACGCTGACTGCGAACAATTCTTCTTCTCTCTCTTTCAAGTAGTTTTGCTCATATTTTCCTTGTCGTACTTGTGTAAAACGTATGGCTCGAATAGACTTTTCGCAATCCGTATATGCCACGACAACTATGGCCCCTGATACTTTACTATGTCCTAGAGTTTGCGGAAAAAATTGTCCATAGAAAATGGTTCAAAATGTTTTTGACTCCGTAGTTTTTCGCTAGACTGAGCAATCTATGACTTACAAAATATGATTGGTGGTTTACAAAATATGCCTCGATATAGGTTGGTCCAAAATATCAGCTTTACAAGCTATTGTAATTATTTTATAACTTTTGTTATAGTAAATTACGTAACAAGACCAGAAAACACTGTCTTTTTGGACGAATACTTAGACAAGATTCCAGAACGAGCCGTAGGCAAGTCCTGGAAGTCTGTGATTCCTGGAAGTCTGTGAGTCTGGAAGTCTGTGAGTCCTGGAAGTCTGTGAGTCCTGGAGGTCTGTGAGTTCTGGAGATCTGCGAGGGAATAGATATTTTGTCTCAGTGATTGAAATGACGAACTGAACAAGATAGATAAAGACAAACTACCGTTAAAATATGCAATGTTTTTGTGCTCCTCTGCCTTATTTATTTCATTTCGGAGAAATAATGTATCTGCAACAGCAACCGCTCCAGAAAAGAAAACATGCCAGCAGTCACTACTTTTATAACCAAATCATCCCAAGAGGTAATACCTACCGTATTGTGTTTCAGCTTACATATCCTCTCTCCCCCTCTTGAGTTGTCACAAGAAAGTTATCCGACGACGAACGAAAATAGTTTAGTATATCACTTTTCCGAATGTTTGGCATCACGAGAGACACACACCGGAAAAAATATATACTGAAGCTGTAAAACTTTGGGTCAACAACATCTTTTCGTCGAAGCATCGGCATTTTAACATAAATTTCCCATTTCACCCTAAACTAAACAATTGTTTGGAAAGTTGAACGGTAACAAAGAGAAACCAACCAATGTCGTCAGTGGCGGATTATCCTTTCAAAGTTAAATTTAAAATTATAGCTACGTCGAAGAATAAAGATTAAAAAAACTTTTTAATAGATTTAAATCCAATTTATTTATTAGTTTATTCGCAAAATTAATGAAAACTTCTTATTCAAATGTTACAGATTCACTTTATTTAATTGATTTGTTCACATTTACTTCTTTTGCTTCAGTGGTAGTGAAGAACAAGAATCTTGCGTTAGCACTAGACTGGCACACTAATAACAGATTCCATCTAGGCTGCAGTACAACAATATCGCGAATACTTGAAAAGTTTCTATACTAAGGTTTGTGATTGTTTTCTCTGTAGCATTGAAAAACTGGTTTAAAAACGAAGAAACAATCAGCTTACAATACAAATGATAATAGGGCGTGTCCACCAGATGACAGTTGACAATATAGTCCCGAGGAGAAACAATTATTTGCAGATATTCAAGATTTGTAATTTGGTTGTTTTTTATGGATTTAATCATCTTTTTTATTATAAATTGTCATATTATATATAGCTGTTGAAATAAATATAAGTAAATAAATATAAAATATAAGTAATTAAAACCACGTAGAAAAAAGCAAGAAATCAAAATTAAATAACGGTTAAGGACCACGTTTTGTTCAAAGAACGCTTGTTTATCAAATTCATCAAGGCGTGACGTCACGTGGACTTCCCATATTGTAGAATAAACTATACACAAGGCCCATCGCACGTCAACTACTTCGAGGTTATGTTGCAAAATACTCTGGTTGAAACTATTCGTACCTTGTTTTACCTTGTTAATGTTAATACCTAAAAGGAATGTTAGCACTAGCATATAATATTCAAAACCAATATACAATTAAAAAAAAGTTTGTATGGGGAAATGATGAGGTGTGAACAAAAATATTGTTTTCTCATGTTTATAATAACCTGTGGACGAAATCAAAGAACATCTGATTAGAAAGTGACTAACTTCATCCTTAGGTATGTGACGTATATGTAGTGAAAGTTACAAACATTTAGGAATTCCTAATTTGCAGTTTCCACCTAAAATATTCGGTTTAAAACATTTTTAAATTACTTTTTGCAAAGTAGTATTAATATACTTTAATAAAATACCAAAACCCGGATCCCATTGAAAAGGGAATAGAGAAATTGTATAATAATTCTTGTTCGTCGAATACATCTGTTGGCAACGCCTCTGTTTGGCGCAGTCCCGCTAGAAAACCCGGTGTTTGTTAGAAGGTGTTAGTTGAATTGAGATTTAGGTGTCATGTTTCTCATAAATGGTTTCTGTTCAGAGCGTCAGAGAAGAAGGAATATATAGACACAGACACACACTGTATACTGAGGAGGGCTGCATGAACCCTGGAATTTAATGAGTCAACTCAAGCGTTAAGTAATTGTCTTAGTTTACTTTACCAAACACTACTTTAATGCCACACAAACCATACTGTTAATTAGTTATTGTACAAAGGTGTTGGGGTGAAAATTTCGGCAAAATGTCACATAATAAAATATACCGAACACTTAACGGTTATGTTCAAATTATAAATTCCAACAATGTTTTCAAAAAAAGGCTAACAATTTAATAAAGACATAGATATTATGCGAAGATCATAGATGCTTTAAAATATAGCATAGCTTTTGGGAGAGGAAGAACTCTCCGCAATCTTGGGCTCTTAACACAGAGACAAGCTCATCTGGCGATTGCTGATGCGATTAGCACTACAACATCTGTAGCTATGGAAATCCTTCCCCTTCTCCATATCTTCTGGAAAAGCAGCTATTCGGGGAGCATATAAAACTGCGCATATTTCTAAACGTGCGATATAGCAGACTAGGTACTAATGGACACACACACACACAACCTTGATGAGCCCGTCCCACCCAGGATGGGGTAAGCGAGGTACATCTCCGGGGAGGACTTCCACCACATCCCCCCATCTTATCCGATGGGTCTCATCATCATAGTTCACGTTTCGGCGTACAGCTCGTCCCTAGCTAAAAGGGCTAGCAGCTGGGGGCGAGCCGTCTTCTCTTTGGCCGTGTAACCTCGGTGGTTTTTTCTTCGGCAGTTGTGTCTGTGTCTTCTGTTGTGTGTGTTTGCGCTGCCTCTACAAAGTGCGTCCTCAGCCGGCAATTTCGGCTGAAAACACCCTTATAGAGTGTGTCTTCTTTTCTTCCGATCTCTTACAAGCGACTTTAAGCCATTAGCTGAGCTAATAGCTTTGTCACCTGTTCGAGGATCTGTTGTTTTGTTGTTGTCGTCGTTGTTTTCTTGTTAGCTGCGGCTTGGGCGTAGCTGACTTCTGTGTTCTTTACAGCTGTTCCAGTTGTCCTTGTCTTCTGGTTGTTTGTGGCTTTTGGACATCCTTTGTAGTTTGCCGGGTGTTCTCCCTGGCAGTTTGCGCAGGTGGCCGGCTTGATCTTCGGTCGTGGGCAGTCGTTGGATCGGTGTGGTCCTCCGCACTCCACGCATTTCGTGTTTACGTTACACGTCGTCTGTCCGTGGTGGAAGCCTTGGCAGTTGTAGCACTGCGTCGGCCCCTTTCCTCTTCTTTGTTCTTCCCACCTGATCCTCACGTTCTGGATGTGTTGTATTTTCCGAATTTTTTCTTTTTCTTCAAGCTCCAGCTCCACCAGGTAGATGGGTTGCGGTCTTCTCTCTCCGAATCTGGAATGAAGTTGGGTTAGTCGTTTTATACTTACCCCTTGTCTTTCGATTTCTTCCTTGATTTCCTTGGTGTCCTCGCAGTGCGTTAATTCTCGGATGACGATCCTTGCCATCCTTTCTTCTTGTGGCATATACGTATACCACTCCACTTCTTTTCTCTCTTCTCTCAGGTACCTTGTGAGGTTCCTGTAGTCTTCTGGTCCGTCGCAGGGTATTTTCACTCCGAGTCTTTCCCGGATTGTTATGAACCTCGTCTTTATGTTTCTTTTCTCGATTTCCTTTCTTACGGAGCTCCAGTGGTGGATGCTCCGCAGAATGACGGGTGGTGGTCGGCGCGTCGTCGTTGTCTCCTTGTTATAGCGGATGGCCTCGTCCATCATCGCTTCCTCGTTGGCTTTCCTTCGGGCGGCGGCTTCTTTTTTTGTATTTGCCTGATGGATATTACTTCCGTGAAATCCATCTCCTCTGCTTCACTCTCTTCGTCTTTTCTTGGGGTTTCTGTCCTCTGCGTCTTCCTGCGGACGCTTTCTGAGCGGCTTCGGCTTCTCTTCTCCTCTTGCATTTCTTCCATTGCTTTTGCCATGCTCTCCATGGCTTTTCTTAGTCCGGTCGTTTCCTCTTCCATGCGCTGGATGGTTTTCCTCATCTCTTCTGCGGCTTCTCTCGCTTCTTCTGCTTCTTTTTCGGCCTGTTCCCTTTCATCTCGGAGTATCTTCCTTATTTCCAATTCTTCCAGCATTTTCGTGGTTTTTTCCTGCTTTTTCGTGGCTGCTTCCTGTTGCTTTGTGCTTTCTCGCACCATCTTTTTTGCGTTCCTAATGGCTCTTGTTGCCTCGTTGTCTTCGCTGTCCGACTCCGATGTTGTTTCCATTGTCCTCCTTGTCCTGTTGCTAGCTTGGCTGCTAGCACGGCTGTCGTTCTTCTTTTTGGGTGGCATCTTAATAGTTCCTGTCCTCCACAGGTCCTAAAACATACAAAACATCTATCAAATCCGGACTTAAGAAATAAAAATATTTTTCAAGACTTTCATAAATAGAAAATAAGTGTTAAAAAACACAATTTGCGTTTAAAACGCTGTTTTCGGCGTCTGATTAGCTTTCGCCGGTTCGGCTGATAAAAATCAGCCTCCGTCCGATCGCTTTCTCAAAATCTGCTTCGCTTGCTTCTGAGTATACTCGGCTGCTCGCTGTCGACACTTGTTTACTCACTACTAATGGACACTGACAGTTGTATTAAAATTAATAGGGCATAGTCAATCGCCAGAAAAATAACGATTGCGCAGTGGCTTATATTTTGGCAAATGGTCAGGAATATCTCCGGCAGTGAGTATTGAATTAAGTATGATTTGAGAGAATCATGGGTCTTGATTTTTTCATGTTACCTAACTGGCAGACATTCTGAATCACAACTAAAGACGTGAGAGGCCAGTGGTTGGCACGTTACCTCTCTTCGTTTTCATTGAATTCCTTTGAAGGTGACCAACACGTTTTTGCCAATTGGCCATAGTGTGGAAGCGCCTTAAAATTAAGTAGATAAATGGAAAGTGGCATGAAAAATGAATTCAAATTAAACAGTAATAATAGACTTCCTTTCTTGGTTATTGAACTAGAATATAACTAGGTATATTTGAAAAACCGTCACAAGTGAACTTGATCTTTTCACTAACGCCCGGATGCACCGTTTTCAAATTTAATC
>CAJUYG010000203.1:87740-137533 GCA_910591675.1 Galerucella calmariensis
ATGTTAGACGAAGAAAAAATGAATCTACAGAGGAGTTGTGATTTCAACGAAAGTCAAGAGCAACAAAATCAGATGCACATATGAGAGATCAATTAAATAGTAAAACAGCCGGAAATAAGAAAAATACCTTACCTCTTGCTTCCTGCATCTCACACTTAACAAAACTACAAAACGAAGACATTTTAGATAATTTTGATGTTTTAATACTGATTGAAGTTTAACGTTTCATCCATTGTTCACCAGTGAACAATGAAAACTAAATGGAATATGACATGAGGACTGAAAACAGTTTGGCCGACCTGTCAGTGTCGTCATTCTGGAATGGTCTATTGTAAATAAAGTACCTAGTAATATTATGACTATAAGTTTAAAAATTAATAAAAAATCCCTTGTGAAATAAGAAATGAAGTTTTGAATGCTGAGTGTCCTTTAATGCCTAAAAATGTGAACAAGAATAATATACATTACTTTTTCATTAAAATTTCAAGTACACCACAAATTTGCACTTTTTAAAACGTCGCCGTATTTATAACATACATTCCATATTATGTTTATGTCTAGCGTTTTAGCATATGTATACCAAATTCAACTTTTCTGACACTATGCTTTTGTCTTTTACAGGTACGTGTAAAATGAAGAATAATGTAATTTCGTTCTCATGAGGTAAGCAAAATTCAGTATAATAAAGAGGGTTGTTGTTTATCTTCATTTTGTAAATAAAATTACTGAAGCTCACGTATATGTAGCGCAGCGATGCGAGTAATGTTGATTTCATAGTCGACTGATACTTCTCATTTAATATGGTTTGGAAGATTGTAATAAGTAGAAATGTAACACAACACATTTTGTTTCACAATATAAACTAGGAACTACCATAATGAGTACATACATTGGCAATACTTTTTATCTACAGACTCGAACTTAATTTGGGATTACCACAGAACAGAAGTTCAGTATAGGAGTTCCGATAATACAAAAGGTCCTATAACTCCTTTGAATTTGCTATTATTGTTACGAAATCAGAGATTTTGGTTTTGTTGTGTTCTTTTTAGAAAAATCTACATAGTTTGTCTGTAGTGAATGTTCTATAAAATTTTAATTGAGAGCACTGATAAGTTTTCTCATCAAAATATTACTAAGAATTGAAAGTTCTCTGACTTTCCCTGTTGTGTTTGGTGAAAAGAAGAGAAGATGAGAGATGTGCTTGATTATTCTGGTCGTTCTTTCGTTTGGGTAGTTTTCAACAGCCCAGGCACTTGAATTAAATATACATACAATTCCCAATTTTCTCTACTACTTCCATACCATACGCTTAGTGTCTTCTTTATAGGTCACTATATATATAGACTACCACTAATAGTTGTATTATTTCCTCTCCAAAGAGTTCTGTCCTTGTGAGTACTAATAGAAGCGGAATATGTTAGTTTCCTCAGTGTAGCTTATGACCAGGTCGGTAATTGTCTTCAAATTAGATAGATAGATAGATGAATTATTACCAGATGCTAAATAAGCAAGTCAATTGAAGCAAATTTTTGGAAGTTTTAAAGAGTATATTCCTTTGAGTTTGTTTAACCAAAGTAAAGCATTTTCGAAAACAACCGTTGACAAAATGATCGGAGGATGTTTCCAAAGGTACAATTTAATCTGGGGTAATCTTTGACAGATAAAGGAGTTTTTTGAAAAAGTTTACCAGTAGGTACACGATCTATAATATCGGTGTAACGCAGAAACCATATGCAAATTCCAAAAGAGAAGATAAAATAATTGAGTTATATAAATTGATCCGCGATTCCCATAACTATTCATTTTTGACCAACACATTTTATCCATTACTGCTCCAATGACCCGATTAGTTTTGATTTTCGAATTCTTAGCCATGGTGCAATTTATTTTTATATGATTCTGAAAACCCACTTTTAATATAATTCAGGATGCATTTCATATCTATCCATTAAATTTTTTCAATTTACTATAATAAAATGAAATAAACACCCAACAGTACTTAGTGCTTTATTTTTCATATAAAAAGTGACAGTAAGACATAATCCTACACTAAGAAAATACACAAAATTCCAAAAAGTTTCTATTTATTGTATTTGTAAAACCCTTCTCCAGTCTTGCGACCCAATTTGCCTTCCTTCACTAACTGTTTCAATTTTTCTGGAGGGGTGAAAAGAGAATTATCAGGATATTTTTGATGCCATCCTTCTAAAATAAACAAAGTCGTATCCAATCCTGTATAATCTGCGAGTTCCAATGGCCCCATTGGATAACCTGCTCCTAATTTCATTGCTATATCCACATCTTCTACTGAAGCATCTCCTGTAACAAAAGAATGAGTAGTACTTTCAACGTTCTCGTGTGAATTTTATAACAAAAGTTAATGTCTCTAAATTACACTACCAACGTCCATAAAGTAACGCATACACTAGTTATTGGCTAAATGAACATTCAATAAACATAAGCAAATTTCATAAATGTTTTTGCATTTTTGTATATACCTGCTAGACAGCCCAATTTTATATATTGACTGTAACTTATACAAAGCAAAGATACAAAAAATACTATAGTTTAATAGCTTACCTCTTTCTACTAACTTAATGGCTTCAGCTAAATAAGGTACCAGCAGTCTATTCACGACAAATCCAGGAGTATCTTTGCATGTTATACAAGTTTTTCCAATTGACTTTCCCCAAGCCATAAGATTTTGGAACGTTCCATCACTTGTTTCCGGTATTCTAATCACTTCTAATAACTTCATAACCGCAACTGGATTGAAAAAATGCAAACCACCGAATCTATCTTTTCGTTTTGTGACAGAAGCTATTTCTCCGATAGGTAAAGAGCTGGTGTTTGAAGCAAACAGAGTTTTTTGCGGAGCAGCTTCGTCCAAGACTTTAAACAATTTATGTTTAGCATCTATGTTTTCGATAATAGCTTCTACTACCAAATCTGTATCGTCTAAACTTTTCAATACATCTGGAGAATATTGAATTCTTGATGTGGTTTCCTTTAAAAACTGTTCAATTGCAGACGGATTATCCTTGTGCAGTTTTTTAGCAACACGCGCCAAACTAGTTTGGATCGACGATTGAGATTTTTTAAGGACATCCGCATTGAGATCGACAAGAGTTACTGATTGGCCTGCTTGTGCTGCCACCTGTAAAGTAAAAGTGCAGTTTTTCACCTCGAATGCGAAATGGTTTTTAGTAATATCAAACAGTGATTGAGGCGATTCTTAAAAGATTTATGCTTTCTCACGAGAACTTGTGGAAATATGTAAGTAAACGTGCAACTTCAATTTTATTGTGACTTTTAAAATTATAACATTGTCTTGAATAAAACACTAGATTATCTTGCAAAAGTCAACAAAAACCTATCAATAGATACCTACCTATGTAATCAATCAACAATAAATTTTATGATGAAATTCATTACAAAACTACAAAGTCTAATATAACTTTTATAATGTGTTAAAATAAAGATACTTAGGTATATAGGTATACTACCTAAGTAGGTACTTAGTATTATATTAAATTTACTGTTAACTGTTTTTCAAACTACAAACTACAGCTTTAAGTATTAACAACTTATTGTTTTGAACCAATATGTGGGCAGAAGTAGATACATAACCTAACCTCAACTATTTAAAAATGCATTAAAGAAAGAAAAGCTTTTTTACGAGAACCAAGAACTTGCAAAAGTATGAGTAGGTAGGTAGGTAGGTACACACAGCTTCAATTTTGTTGTGACTTAAGATTATTACATTGTTTTGAATAAAACCGAAAATAAAACACTACATTATCTTATCTTGCAAAAATCAACAAAAACCTATCAATAGATACCTACCTATGTAAACAAACAACAACTAACCTGCGCAATTCCCGATCCCATCAAACCACCTCCAATGATTGTAACATTTTTTATTACATTCAAAGTAGAGGTAACAGTATTGGCCATTTTTACAACAACTTGATCCACAACCTCACACAAACTGAATAAAAATCTTATTGGAAATAACCATTCATTTCACGTGAAACGTAATGATGGCTGCATAAAAGTAGTGTATCACGATTAACGAGTATTGGACTTTGGACTCCGGTTTCGTAGTAAACATGGAATAAGAGATTAACTTGTTACCAGCCAGTGGCGTCGGTGAAGGAGATAAAAATGATCCATAGTGTTCACCAGTCTATATTCAAATTATTGAATCGTTTTAATAACAATTATTTCGTTTGATAATTTCAATTTATTATAAGTAGGTAGGTAACTACTCATCAAAATTATATTCTTCCTTGTAAGTTTATAGTGCGTAGGGGATATGTCTTAAGAATTCTGTACATACAATTTAATACCTATACTTTTTGGAATATTTATCCATTTATTGGTCTCATCAAACTAATAAATGTATTAAACTTTTTCTCAATTGGATAAAAAAAACTACTAAAAGTGGGATATGTTTATATATCACATGACTAGTTTTATATACCTACAAAAATATAATAGCAATGTTTTTAATAATGTTATTTTGAATATTTGTAAAAGCCTTCCCCACTTTTTCTTCCCAGTTTTCCTTCTTGAACAAGCTTCTTCTGAAGCTCTACAGGTTTAAAAAGTGGATTATCAGGGAATTTTTTATGCCATCCTTCTACAATAAAGACACCAGTATCAAGACCCGTGTAATCTGCTAATTCTAAAGGTCCCATTGGATATCCAGCACCAAGTTTCATTGCTATGTCAATATCTTCAGCAGATGCATCACCTGGAAAAATAAATGTTAGTTTATACCACATTTTTTCTGTCACAATTTGCACAGAATCAAAAATATACGAACCCAACAGACCAGTTAGGTAAGGTATTGAGAAATAGGGCTAGTGTATTATTGGAAATTGGTTCATTGCACTAAAAAAGCCGTTTCAGAAAAAGAATAGCTAGAAAAAGATAATGTAACAAAACAAATTTGTTATTAAAAACTTGTTTATATTAAGTTGTTGGCGTGAGTTTGTTAAAATCAGAAATAAGATAACAGAGTGATTAGATAAAAGTAGGTAAATAAAATAATTGAACCAATTTTTATCCAATTGTTTTCCAATTTACTACTTATTCAAAACAGATGGGTCAAAGATTGAAAAAGGGGCGGAACTAGGAATAAAATAATATGCTTATTTACAGTTTTTCTGTAACAATTGTCATATTTAAGTGAAGCATGTTATCAATAGATGTCACGCGCTGTTTGCCCCGACAGACAATGATTGCGGATGATATCTACCTTGTACTGATGAGGCTTAAATACGCCAAAACCGATATAACCAACCCCGTTTAATTGTTATTCATTGTCTGTCGGGGCATAAAGCCCGAGAAGTAGATGTTTCCTTTCAGTGAATGGTCTTTGGAATATGCATCTACTATTGTAGTTACTAAAAGGGAAAATACTGAAAGATAAAAACATGTGATATGACTACTATAGACAAGCTAAATATACGTACCTCTCTCCAACAATCGCACAGCTTCTAGCATGTAAGGAACTAATAATCTATTGACCACAAATCCAGGAGTATCTTTGCAAGTGATACATGTTTTTCCTATAGATTTCCCCCAAGCCATCATGGCTTTGTACGTTTCATCAGTTGTTTCAGGTATTCTAATTACTTCTAATAGTTTCATAACAGGCACAGGATTGAAAAAGTGCAAGCCACCAAATCTATCTTTTCTGTTTGTCACAGAAGCTATTTCTCCAATTGAAAGTGAGCTAGTATTGGAAGCAAACAGTGTTTTTTGAGGTGCAGCTTGATCTAATACCTTGAATAATTTGTGTTTTATGTCAATGTTTTCAATTATAGCTTCCACGATTAAATCTGCATCAGCAACGCCTTTTTCGGCTTCTTGAACGTATTTGATGCGAGACAATACCCCCTCGGTTAATTGTTTAGCTGCTGATGGGTCATCCTTGTGCAATCTCTTAGCTACACGAGCTATACTAGTTTGAATGGCAGTTTCAGACTTCTTAAGTATATCACTGCTGACGTCTACCAAAGTTATATTTTGACCAGCTTGAGCTGCTACCTTGTAAAATAATAAAAATTCTTTACTTTACTTTATTTTTTCAGGACAGTTTTTTCAATATACGTATAGTGAACAAAAACTGCAAATGATGTAACATAAGTTTTTCTTGGTAAAGTGATTCAAAAAAAATATATCAGTTGTTGATTCATATTGGTGTAGGGTAGAGAAAAATGCAAACTTGTTAGCTTAACTACCTATTTTAAACAACTATTATAAAATACTCCTTTCAAATATATTACTATAATATACTGTTTCAAACCATTGCAGACAAAATGAGCTCTGTATGACGTAAAGTTCAATAGCCACCAACAGATTGTACACGTAAATGTAATGACCAATTATGTACACTATATCTGATAATTGTTAGGGATATACTGGATCGAATAGAATCTATAATTACATTATTACTTACTTGTGCAATTCCAGACCCCATCAAGCCTCCGCCAATGATTGTTACATTTTGTATTGCATTTTTAGTAAAAGTGGTCGAAAAACTTCTTTTTAATATATTAGAAGCAGTAGCCATTTCTGTAGACAAGTTGACTAGTTACAGTTTCGACCCAAAATACACTAAGGAATGAGATAACGTGGATAATAATTGTTATCAGACGTTATTATTTATCAATAAATTAAAACATGTTAACCTTCAATATTCAACCAGCAGCACTGTGGCTGTGGAACTTGGAACTAGAGTTGTTGAAAAAGTAATGATTCGTTACACGAATACTTTTTACTCGATGATACCCGAAGTAACGGATACCCAACAACTTAGATGTTGGTGATGATTAGATTGCTTTAGATTTTTCGGCGTCGCGTACAATTCATACGATCGTGCGACGACGATGCAACAGTCTATTTATTTAGCATCTCGTATCGGAGTAGTGCGGATGCGTAGCAAGAAGCTACGCAGAGGATGCCAATGCACGATTTCGATACTACGTACGAATTTCATGTATAACAAATACGAATACCAAAATACCAAAAATTGAAAGCAAAACATTGTCAATCATGGCTATGCTGATCTGATTGCTGTGCTTAAGAAACGACTGACTTCTTTCTATGTCTTCTTGTTTCAAACTCCAGACAAAAACCTGATTAATAAGAAAAATGAGCAAAATTAACTTTGTTGCTTTTTATTATTCCTGATATTTTTTGATAAATAATATTTTCCTTGTTATTGGGACCCTTCCCTAAGCGCCTTATATGGTACTTAATACCTGAAACAAGCAGTTAGGTACACCGAGCAAAAAATTTCATCCTCACAGCTGTTCCAGCCAAAAAATCTATTAAAATAGGCGCTAAGAGAGTTATGTGCTATAAAGATTGCTTTACTAAAATCTCTTTAGTGTAGGAGTAAAGTATTTTTATAAAGTACCTTTACTAAACCAAAAGATAAGTTTTACGAAAGTAGCAGAGTATTATTGTAGAAATGGTAAAATTTTTCACTGATATCAAAAAGTGATTTGGTTCTCCTAGGAATCTAAGCCAGCTGTTTTAGATGATGATTATTTTAGATTAGTGAAGTCAGGTTTTGGTCTAGACAAGATTTTATTCTTCTACTGGAAGCTAAATTACTAATTTAGAATACATATTTTTTAGATGCTGGTCATTTGTTAGCTTTCGCGGCAATATTCATTGGTTATATAGAAATAGTTATTTTAGAGACAGTTCAAAACACCTTACTTAGAATTATATTTAAAAAAACAAGACTACACTCAACAAAAAAGCTATTTATATATGAGGAAACTGAAATATTTAATATTAAGACACTTTATATCTATAGCTGCATTCTAAACGTATATAACAATCCCAACAAATTTAACTACAAAGAAAAAAAATTAACACGGTCTTTAGCAAATATGGATCTACATGTCCCGTATTTTAAAAAAACTGTAACTCAAAGATCGTTTTTTTTTCTTCGGTCCAAAATTTTATAACCTAATCCAAATTAGTATTAAAACAGAACCCAAACTATTTAAATTTAAAAAACATATAAAAAACTACATAACTACTCACTCACAATTGTTTATGGATATTATATCTTAAAAATGACATTATCAATAAATCGGTAAATTATAGCATCAATGTTTCTATGTACGAAAATAATTAATTATTCTCCGTTGGGTGTTATGCTTCCTCTGCTTTGCCCTACAGCAAAACTAAAGTTGAAAACACTAACCTTCTATTACCTATACAATAAATAAGATATCTTAAAACTTAGTCCAGTGCAAAACAGACAAATTTTTGTCTAGGCACGGACTGAGTTGGAGGATATTAAATGAAATGAAGTAAATTGTAAAATTGCTGTATTTAAATATTTATAATGAATAAAACTGAAAACTGAATTAATGAAGGATAATACTATTTGGGTAAAAAATTATCTTACCGAATATCTCGAACATTGATAAATTGTAAGAATTTTGCTTTCCTTAAGCGTGCTGCTTCAAGGTGCCGCCTTCGGCGTCGTGCTGTTACCAAGCAAGACGCTTTCTGAATCTATGACAAATTTATTGCAAATTATCAATGTTCTTGGTATGTTATAGATGATAAGATTTTATCCGCACTCTTCTTAGGTATAAATCGAATAAAAATTGTAGGAGATTTAATTTTAAACAAATTTTGTGAAAACTATTTTCCGTGTTAAATTGAAAATAAACGAGTTATTCGATAACCAAAAATTCACCCCACCTTTTTGAATACAAATCGAACAAGATCGATCCTATGAAAAAAATGTTGAGAACCAAAATTGTAGGAAATTTAATTTTAAACAACTTTTGTGATAACTATTTTCCGTGTCAAATTGAAAATAAACGAGTTCTTCGATAACCAAAAATTCACCCCCTCTTTTTGGGTACAAATCGAACAAGATCGATCCTATGAAAAAAATGTTGAGAACCAAAATTGTAGGAAATTTAATTTTAAACAACTTTTGTGATAACTATTTTCCGTGTTAAATTGAAAATAAACGAGTTATTCGATAACCAAAAATTCACCCCCCCTTTTTGAATACAAATCGAACAAGATCGATCCTATGAAAAAAATGTTGAAAACCAAAATTGTAGGAAATTTAATTTTAAACAACTTTTGTGATTACTATTTTCCGTGTCAAATTTAAAATAAACTAGTTATTCGATAACCAAAAAATAACCCTTTAAATCAAGATGGCGGATGAAGCAACAAGTCTGGTACCCCAACTTTATGAATTTGGACTACCAGTGAACCACCTTGAGGAATTCCGAAGGAAAATTGATGCTAAAAATTTTTGTAAATCTTGGGCCCGGTTTTCAACTAACTCTACTGGGCTAATTATACTTTTCAATTTCAATAATCAGAGTAATCAAGGTAATCATGGTAACGAATATTACAAATGATTAATTTATACCCAAGTAACGTACCGAATACTCCAAAGTACCGATTATCAACATCTCTACTTGGAACTGCTCTACGGAACTGCCTGTGGTGAATGATACCTTGCAGTATTTACCTACCGAGAACAGAGACGGAGTGGATTTTGTAATTTGTAGAATTCAACAGTGTGGCCAAATAAATTAATCAACTTATAATAATTATCGTTTTCAAAAAAATAATTTTCCGTCACGTTCACAGCCCATCAAACAACTTTTTAAACTTTTAAATTTCATTTATTGTTACGATATACGTTATTGTCAATAATACTGTAACTAGGAAGGCTAATTTATTTAAATGTACCAAACAAGCTAACTATTTCGAATTCTCAACTGAATCAAATATTTCGAAACGCTGCAAGAGGCATAAAAAGTTGAATATTTCATCATTTGCTTTTCAAATTTATCAGTGAGTAAAACTAACTTCTGAGTGTACCTACGAACGTGAAAATACGAAAAAGAAAAGGAAACCATCGCTTTTACTCGACTTTCTTGATTTCTTTTTGCTTATATGTCAGTGTCGGAATAAAAAGTTAGAAAAATCACTGTCACAAGCGAGTCTTAAAGGGTAAAAAGTACCTTAAATATTTCACCAGTTACTTTTAGATAAATTGTCTTATGAAAAATACAAGGAACAGCTTTTACGGCCTGATGCAGCAGGCTACATTGCTCTTATTTCTTTAAGGGATAACGGATTGTCTGAACGAGTCTTGGGCGTGTATAGAAGTTAGTTATTCAACTAGCCATAATGTGGAAACTTTTGAATCATTGCTTTCAAACCACGTGTATCGGAATAAAACAAACAATTTTAATAATTTAACGTCAAACGGAATGAGAAAGCGAAAATATTTAACAAGAACCTATCAAAATGGGCGTAAATTGTGTAACGTACGTTACACCGAAACACGTTACTTCAAATTATTCACTTTTCTCCTTCATCATCATTACATTCATCTATTTATTTCAACATGCATGACTCGCACTGCTGATATGTTAATTATGTCCCTCTTTAGTACACAGACTTCGGATACTGTACCTTTCCCCTCCCCATCTTATTTGATCCCTTCAATTTTCAAAGTCTAGCAATAACATTTCATGAACGTTTATACAATAAACCATATCGATTATAATTAAATGATCCATGTAATAATTCATATTTTGATAGTATTTCCATTAGTTATCAGATCAGTGTTGTTAACGTTGTTTGTCCAAAATCAATTGCACTAAAGCACCTGGGCTGGAACTCTGTTACCTACTCCAAAAATGGAGAAATGAAAATAATCTTCTCTCCTTCTTACAGTTTCAACGTTGTTTGTCCAAAATCAATTGCAAACACTGAAGCACCTGGGCTGGAACTCTGTTACTCCAAAAATAGACAAATGAAAATAATTTTCTCTCCTTCTGACAGTTTCTTGACATTTTGGTACTTTGTAAGATCTTTCGGCTCTCTTCGCCGGAACCGCACGTTGCTTTTGATAAATACCGCTTAAAGTTAGTCTTCGTTAACACGTTGATCTTTCATTTTGAAGCTATAGGAACTAAGTATCAAAAATTATATGCAAAAGAAAATAAGCTATTCTTTTCTAACCCTTTCCTTCCATTCTCTTGGTCAGAATGAATTATGGAGTGCCAGTCCTGTTCGTATCTCTTGTCGACTTTTTCCTCTGCTGAGGCATATGCAGATCAAAGAAATAAGTCGGCAAGGAGAACGAGCTCGTGTTCAAGCTATTATCAACAGAAATAAATTTCATAGAAAGACAAACGACTGCGATACAAAGCAAGTTTTGGTTGCAGAAGGAAACTTTTTTATGTAACGTCAAATAACGGAAAATTGTTCGTTCCAGTTCCACTGTGACACACTGTTTGTAACTATGAAAAAAATTTTATCCATATTATAAAATTTACTGGGTTAATCACATTACACGTGTTAATTATCATGTTACCTTCAAAGACATAATCAAAATATAATTAATTTTATTGACTTTAAATGAAAAATGCAATCATGCAATCGAAATAACCTTTGTTCCACTCTAAAAGTGGTTTTGAAAACGAAAAACGGTGCTCATCTATAATTTACACATAGCTTAATAATTAACTCGGAAAATTTCCCAATCGCTGCACGTTCTTTCCCAACAGATAAATTCCAAGAGAATCTTCTGAAATTAACTTTTTAATGGTTCTGATCATAAAATGTTTGCAACAACTGAAATTATGTTGATAGCGTAGAACAGACAGAAGCTGCACGTCAGAGGTTTTTAAGAGTCTCAAATTATGCATCAAGAACTCAAGTTTGAAGACAATTTTTTTATTACTAATTGTAAGTGAATTGGTTGTATTTTAAATAATTGAAGTTTGTAGTTTGGCCTGCCATCTACTCAAGAGACATATCGTAGACGAATATTAAAGCACTCACTTTTGAATAGATTTTTTCACGTGTTGGCGAAAATTTCCATACAACACTGCTTTTCGTTGGTCTTTACGCGAAGGACGTTTTTTTGACGATATAATGCGGTCAATTAGTAAAGCTTGCTAATTTTCCACGACAGCTTCATTTCGGCCATTGTCGACAACGTGTTCCTAAAAACTACGACCAGCCCTACCCCACGGTATGCTCTATTTCAGTTATGGATGTTGATATCAAAAGTTTCAGTCTAGCAGAAAAAATGGAAAGTGTGAAAAATTTTTAGATTAACCAGACGAATCTAGCTTGGTTTCAAAATCTGCTGTTAGGTAAAATCGGACACAATTAGCAGTATAGTAGGTGTTTTCAATTTTAGAATTGTTCAAAAAAAAGTCTACTTTAGGAAAACGTTTAGGGTGGTCAAGGTAAAGAACTTATTAGTAAGTTCATCAAAGAAGAGGCCACAAATAATGACATTTGGAATTATAGAGTCTAAGGTTTAAATTATGTTATAATTAGTTTAGTTTTTTTGTGTATTTGCTCTTAGGATAATGTTTGTTAAAGTAGAGTAAAACGCTGCACATTTGATATAAAAACAAAAGTCTGTTAGATAATGATAATAATTTATTGAATTAATATTAAAAGTAGAGAAGTAAAAATCAACACGATAGCAAAGTAGATTTATGGAAAAAAATGAATAATGACTAGTCATAATAACTGACCCAACAATTTATTCCGGATTAATAAAACAAAATTAAATGAAATAACAATAATGAAAACGTACATTATTATTACAACAAATTCAAACACTTTAAACAATGAACCAGGCCTGCATTGACAGCTCTATTTGAACTTTAATTCAATGAAATAATTATGTCGTCAAACAACAAATATTTTATTTTATTTTCAAACGCTGTAAGAGGCGTTATTTGGACTATGTTAAATGATTTAGTTTATTTTCTATACTACTATGGATATCCTGTTTTTCACTCGTTTTATTTTGTTAATAAATGAACAAAATCCCTCCCAAGATGTTTCTTAAATATTTTTTTGATAAGTCCATGAAGGAAATTCTCTAATTTACATACTCAACGGCTTCAAGATCTCAGGACCTCAGCAATACGCTTCATGTGCTCTTGCTAGTACTGTTTATGTGAAAAGATCAGCAGGCCTTATCAGAAATCTTCATTTGGGTATTCTATTCCTAGGAGTCTACATCTTCAATAAGTCAGTGCATCATATTCGATGATAATGTTTCCTCCTCTTCCATACACAACCGAATGGTTTCCTCTCTCCATATATACCATATATATGCCTGTGCTTCCTTAGGGTACAATGACCGTTGAGTAATCCCGTCACTTTCCCTATCTAGCACCTGCTAAGGTTTAATATTTCGTTAGTCAGCGACTCCAAAGGTTTTTTGACTAGGTGTTTGCTGTGCTACTGACTTGGTTCTAGTACGTCATATGAACTGTTTGAATCCTCCGAGTTATTAATACGCAGTTATTAATATTCCAAATACTGATTCATGATTAATGAATGCAATTTCGGATCCTAGCTTCGCTAGGGTGCCTGCCTTTTCATTGCTTACAATACCCTTCTGCACTGTGACTGACAATGGGACCCACTAAATGGGACCCACTAAATTATGGTTTGCCATCAGGGTTAAGAGTGTTGGTAGTCAGTCCCAGACAATTATAGATCTGATCTGGGAACATACTTGAGATTTCAAAGACTATATGAGAGTAAATTGATCTTCTGCCCTCTATACCCACTTCCGATGTTCATTTGCAAACACGTGTCGATACTGGAGATTTCCGATTTGAATACGGATAGAAACTCTCAACCCATCCCAGTTTAGCTGGATGTGGAATGGTTGGTTGTCGTAAATTGCGGCCAACATGTTAGGTATCACTTCTCATTCCAAGAAGCGAGTTTATGATAACATCTGTGATTCTGGAATGACTATGAATGTTGAATACCTTCGTATATTCAAGAATAGTTGACATTGAATGATTTTATTTATAGGGACACCAACATAATATCCAATAACCACTTTTTGATGGAAACTTTTAAAGCTAATACAACGTGAAGTGATTTCCATATTGTAATTTTATAGAATATGTATGCAATGTATTGTACTTCACTCAATATGATTTCAATTATTCATGAAATACTATGGTTATAACTGACACACCTACCTAAGTGTCAATATATTTTTTCACTAATAATATTCCCATTGACAAGCATTTATCATGGCCAACAGAAATAATGATATCCAGTTTTTAGGTCAAAATTCAGTGTGTTGGAATTGCATATAGATGTGTGTATTATCGATGACTATCACTCAACGAAAAAATGTTTTACAGCTCTAACAACCAACCAAAGTTTGTCATTTTGTGTCATATGAAACAATTTCACCCAATAATGTCAACATTACACTGAATATTTTTTGTTCTAGTAGAAATCCAGTTAATTTGAGGTCATTCGATTGGACACATTATACTGAAAACAGATCCCATGGGCTGTTTTCACTTTATCACGTTGCCATTTATGCATTTAGATTTATTTCGAATTTGACGTTTCAAATATCTCATATTTCTTAATGTCAATATTTGGTCATAATACTGACGAAAGTATTGATGAAATTATAGAAACACTGTTTTGCTTTGTATTTTTTTCTATAACTTACATCAGAAAAAGAGATTACCAAAAGAAACACCACAGGTAATAAAATTCAGATCCTTACGGATAGTAGACGAGCTCTACTAGCCCTGAACAGACCACGTATAACATCAGGCCTACTACTGGAGTGTCACCTGTCCCTGATCGAAGCCTGTAGCAACAACGAAGTCACTCTAGGCTGGATCAAGGGCCACAGTAAATCGAAAGATAACCACATTGCCGACTCACTAGCCAGGAAAGCAGCCTCCCAAAAACCCTTGAGACCTAGCACTTTCATTGGTCTGTCGGCGTCGGCTATGATTGACCTAATAAAGGAACACTCCCTTGGAAAGTTTAATGGTAGATAGGACGATGCAGGAGGTTGCAGGCTTGCCAAGGAACTGCTGCAGTATCCGGACAGGAAAGTAGCCAAAAAATACGTGACTATAACAGACAGAACCTTCGGACAGCCACGGGTATTCTGACCGGTCACTGCCACCTACGAAAACACCTCTACAGACTGGGTCTGTCTGACACTTCACTTTGTAGAGGATGTGAACAGGAAGATGAGAATGTCGAACACATTCTTTGTGAATGTCCGACACTCTCTCAATTTAGGTTTTCTGTATTCGGCGAGTTAAGGGTAACACAAGCCAGCATGAGGGAGCTTACTTCCTGCGACGTTATCGCCTTTTTTCAAACAAGTAGGCTGGATGACGAGCTAGAAGGAAATCTGAACCTCAGAAAGATGGACAATGGGCCAATTGTGGCCTAAGTGCTGTGGGGTCACCCACCCTTCAAAATCTTACAGATAGAAATGTTTTGCCCAACCGGGCAAGGGGACTTTTCCAACGTATTTTGGGTCGAAGACTACGATATCGTATTGCCTCGGTCTAAATATCCTGCGTATCAAAATTACATAGAAAGTTTCGAACCCAAAATACGTTGAAACAGTCCCCTTGTCCGGTTTGGCAAAACTGCTCAACTGCTCTAGACTATACTACCTAAAATAAATTTGTGAAAAAACTAATCTATCCATTTCTTTGTTTTCCTAATTTTGGGAAGTAATTTAAATAAATAGCTCGCACCGGTATCTAGCCCTTCCTTAGTATGAATATTAATCACTGCTATTTGCAGGGTAGCATCCATATGCACAGGAGGCACAGCTCATTTGTCCTGTGTAAGAACGAGACAGTGTCTTGAGTATATCGTTTTAATATGCTCTTAATTTTGAGATTGTCGCGCGAATTTTTTGTTTCAAAGACATCAACAAGAATGCGTTATTTTCAAATTGTACCTTAAAAGCTTGGCTATGAACGTGAAATAACCGAATGTGTTAAAGGCTTTTTGGAAACTGCGACTAAAAATGAATGTAAATAAAACGATTTGAACATAAAAATCCCTCTCTTCTTCTCTCTATAAGAGTTCTTAAGTCTTTTTTGTTTTTTTGTTTGTCTGAAAGATATTCAGGACTTTGAAATTTGAGTGTTTTCTTTTGAATGGTATGTTGAAATCACGGTTTAGTTTTAGACCATCAAGGAAGATTTGAGCACGAGTGTTCGAAAGAGCTCGCAGAGAGATGAACGATCGCGCGAAATAGGCTTTATCATTATGACAATGCGAATGCCTCACAAAATATATTTGGAGTGGAATATTTTGGGAGCACTGCAGCGCTAACCGCCTCTGAAAGAAATCTAAATAGAGATTGAAATAATTTGCAAATTTAAAAAATTCATCAATATTTTCTAGATATCTTACAATCTGCTCTTTCGAAGATTGTACACAGGATCACAAATTGTGAAACTATTCGTCTTTTTAAAAACTCAAAGTAATTATTTTCCACAATAAAATATGCACATGACATATTTATGGGGTATGTAACGTGTTATCGTTTTGAACAAAATTGAAAATTGCCATCGCAACTCTGTTGCAGTAGACATAGTTAGTTTTTCAACTTATCTGTTTGTGCTGTTGGATGTGAATCGTAATTTTAAATCAGCTAGTCGCTGTCTGACAGTTAAATTTCCTCTCTACATGGAACGACAACCCAGGAGTGATAATAGATTTAACAATGTAAATTCACATTCACAAAACGTATCGACATATAGTTCAGTTCTGAACTCGTTACTTTTTCGTTTTATTTTGGGCTGTGTGTAGGTACCTATTTCAGTTTTTAAATGTCACAATGGATGAATATGATTGTCACTTTTGAAATAGTAGGTACGAGGATAATTTTATTTTAAGTCAAAGACTTCTTGAATTCCTCGTTCAGTAACATTCAATGACTATATAATAATAATAATAATAATAATAATATTCCTCTACTATTCATATTTTCAGGTCTTAACAAATTTATTCACAATAAAAAGTGTATCTGTCAAGGGAACATCCTTCTTCCATAATTGTGAAGCTTCTTAAGGCTTTGCCCTTTCTAAGGAATACCACTAAGAACCAGCCATTATCTTCCACGTCTTCCAAAGTTGGACCTTTCAAGGATTTAGCTTTTTCCGACGAATATACTAGAAGAATATCTTCACTTCTTCGCTGGTGCCACTTGCAAACACCCCATATCTCTCACATGACTTTGTGTCCATAGATCAAAATATACTTATAGATGGGGAATTGACCCGTGGCGCCCTCCATTCGTACGGATGGTACCACCTTGAGAGTCCCGTCAGTACCTCTAGCACAAATCAGATGGTTGTGAACTTCGTTAACAGCCAAAAAAGAAGAAGATTCCTGTAATTTTACAGTTTTTGGCGGCATATTCAAAATTACTGTAATTTTACTTTCATTGCAAAAATTACATGCATGGTACATTTTTTGATATTTCATTTGAAGTTACTTGATATTATAATAATAACAATCAAATAGTCAAGTAAAATCGAATGAAATGTCAAAAAAATTGACCATATAATGCATGAATTAAGAAAAATAAAGCAATAATCATCAAGTTTATATATTTTATTGAATAAAAAAAGTATACAATGAATGAAACGTTTTTTTACATTATTTCGATGAGAAACATGAAGAAAAATAAATGTTAGGAATTCAACAACAATGCTTGGAAATTCAAACCTGTATGGAAGAATAACTACTTCGGTCACTTTTTATTTAATGAAACATGTTTTGTTATAAAGATAAAGCTTATCGGGTGCACCTCACATTACAGTCTTTCACAATACATAGATATTCTAGACATAGTCTCTTGAAGTAAAAGTTCCACTATAAACAATAAAAACCAACTACGAATACTCAACACAAACGCAAATGAGCAAAATAGTTTTTAAAAACAAAAACTAGACAAACTCACGATACACGTGGAAGTTTTAGTACCTACTTACGGGACTCTCTATGTGGTAGCGCCTCGCGCCTTCAGAGATCCCCTACCTCGAAAGCGTCTTCAAAATTTGACAGTGGTCTATTAATAGCTGACCGTTGATGAGAACAGTGTGGCATTTCAAGTTACTGCGCAAGACATTCAAAAAGTAATTGACTTACCTACCTAATATCGAATTCTAACTCAGTTATGTACATTTTTCAGTGATAGATAATGATCACGATTTTGCTGTACATAATAATTGATCCGAAAGACATTAAACATAATTGTTTGTTACTTATTATGCAAATCTCAAGTATCTTACCTGTTAAATATAACCATGCACTGTTTATATAAAAAAAAGAGGCCCTATTATGTACTTTCAGTACCCAAAAGCACACTTTATTCACACCTCCTGGCTTCATTTACCATGGGAATTATATTCACTGTGTAGACAGGAAATGTTTGCCAACACAAGCTTTTTATTACATGTTTGTGCCAGTTTGTTGGAAATCATGAGGCATTTAATCACATTCGTAGATTCCCCATTCATTTAAATAATTCCGTCAACATTTTGTTGATATAACATATCTATCCTTCATTTGTAATACTTTTTTCATGCTTTCGCTCCTTAATTTTTGCAACCAGTTCAATCTTTCAATATATTCCTTTCATGGGCCAACTGATAGCAGAAAAATTAGCCAAAGGGAGAATATGATACACCCTTTCACTGAAAGAAATCGGCAACGCCAAAAGGAAAGACCCAGTCAGTGAGGCTAAGACAGTTAAATATACTACTAGTGGAGCAAGATTGATGTAAATGTATGCCTTGCTGGGGATTGCTTTGGAGGTCTCAAGGTACCACACTTTTACTCGCGTCTTAGTCTGTAGATTGTTGTATTTTTCAAACTCCGTCATTTTTTAGCACAGTTTCACTACACCATCGACAAAGATTTGTCCATTCTCTTATCGAAGAATGCGGTTTCTAGCATAATATAAGCTGCTTGATATATTAAACGTCACAAATACAGGCAATCACTGTAAACTATAATTAACACCATTATCCTATCAGGTAAAGAGCTTGTCAAGGTGGGTGTTGGTAATTTGACTCCCGCCAGTTAGAAGATTAGATATCAATTTAAGATGCCTGCCAATCATATGTAATTTAGTTCCCAGTCCTAATAAGGTCATTGGTAATTTGGTTCCCGGGCATTGATGTATTAGAGGCACTACCTACGTAATCCCTTTTTATTTTATTATAGTCTATCACAAAGTAATTATGTACTATGTGTAGATTTGTGAGATCAGTTGTGTTTTGAATTGTGCGTGCTCATTCGCTTTTATCTACAGTTGCGTCAAATTCTCTCCATAATTCTTGAAATAATTTTGATTGAGGAAAATTGTAATTAATTATTAATAACTGTAAATACGGTTTTCAAAAGCTATATTATTATAGAGTTTGTGAAAGGGACTTAACATGATTTTAGGATATTGCTTGAATATAAAATTCACAATTAATGAGATTTCTAGAATCTCAAGCAGTTTGGAATGGTAATTTCACAAAGGTTTACTGTTATCTGCCCTCTTCAAATAGCATTCATTGAATTTAAAATCCTTCTCCGTACTGTAAACAATATTAAATATCATAATATTTCAATTTATAGTTTTCCGCTTACTTGACGTCGTAGCTATATCCAAAGTGTTATGGCAGGAGATATGTGGAGGGAATCTCAGCTCATTTCACGAAGTTTCTGGAAATAGAGAATGAGAGCAGAATAGTGGAAGAAGACTTATGTCGCGAATGCAGTTTTGGAAAGTAGCCAACTGTGCACAAAGCAGATGTGCATTTTCTAATTACTTTTTGGCAAATCGTTTAACGTAGATGATGCTTTTGGTAATTCTCGAGATAGATTTATTTCTTTAGGAAAGTAAACATTTTATGTTTGTTGAAAGTGTCTGTGTACACGTTAACCAGTTCTAAATTCCACCTATCACGTATGATAGATATATTGATTTTTATTACGGAGTTGCCATCATCACAGAAATATCTGATATAGTTCTCGCATAATTCTATAAGAAGTAGTTTAAAATCAACGACAAGCCGTTATATTTGACGAAGTTTCCGCTATGATTTAATCTATATATTAGCATGTGAAATTTAACAGGTTTTAGTCGCGTCATTATACGCGAAAAAAAAAATTTCGGGCAGCACCGATCGGAATGCGGTTTTCGGCATTCGCTTGCGAAAATTATTTGTAAGAAAGTTACCTAGTTTTCATTTGTCCAAAATCAGAAATTGCATTGTTGCAGCCAAAAATGCATTCGAAAAATGCATTTTTTGAGACGCCCGTTCAGAACTGGCCCAGAATGGCTACTCGGGGGTTTTCGAGGTCGTTGATCACGATTATGATGTTCAAATTGACACCCTGACCACCTGGGGCTCAGGAACGCCGACAAACGTCATCTCCGTGGAACACTCCCAGAATTCGTGCGGGGAAGGAAAAACACTTGGCGCCCGGGGGTTTTTTGGGTCGCTGAATGCAAATATGACATCGGCGAACACCCCCCACACACCTGGTGCGCACCAACCTGAACCTGAATGTCTTCTCCGAGGCTTTTCCAGACACATTCGAAAAAGACGAACCGGAAATCGTTAAGGGGTTTTTTGGGTCGCTGAAGCAGAATTTGACATCCAAAACGATCCCCCGAGCACCTAGTGCACCGCAACCTGGACCTGAATATCTTCTCCGAGGTTTTTCCAGACACATTCGGAAAAGACGAACCGAAAATCGTTAAGATTATTCTCGTCATTCATACAGGACTGGATGAACTTTTTCGAGGGCCCCAGGGGGAGTTAAGCATGGATGAATGTATCAAATTATGAGACGATTTCGCAGAGTTTTTTGCGGTTGTATCTGTAAAACCATCGGAGAAGACGTTCAGGTCCAGGTTGCGGTGCACTAGGTGCTCGGGGGATCGTTTTGGATGTCAAATTCTGCTTCAGCGACCCAAAAAACCCCTTAACGATTTCCGGTTCGTCTTTTTCGAATGTGTCTGGAAAAGCCTCGGAGAAGACATTCAGGTTCAGGTTGGTGCGCACCAGGTGTGTGGGGGGTGTTCGCCGATGTCATATTTGCATTCAGCGACCCAAAAAACCCCCGGGCGCCAAGTGTTTTTCCTTCCCCGCACGAATTCTGGGAGTGTTCCACGGAGATGACGTTCGTCGGCGTTCCTGAGCCCCAGGTGGTCAGGGTGTCAATTTGAACATCATAATCGTGATCAGCGACCTCGAAAACCCGCGAGTACCCATTCTGGGCCAGTTCTGAACGGGCGTCTCAAAAAATGCATTTTTCGAATGCATTTTTGGCTGCAACAATGCAATTTCTGATTTTGGACAAATGAAAACTAGGTAACTTTTTTACAAATAATTTTTGCAAGCGAATGCCGAAAACCGCATTCCGATCGGTGCTGCCCGAAAAAAAATTTTTTTTCAGGCCTCATTTCGCGTATAATGACGCGACTATTTGGTGTCCACTATTTTGAAGCTGATTATTCATACAGAATAGTAAAATGGATTCAGCAGATTGCCTAATTTTGAACATGCGTTAAAAGTTAATATTTGATTACAGTATTCACCATTTCAAGTGAAAAAACCGTCATTTTTGGAGTTTTTTGTTAATAACACGAAAGCTTATTAAATCAGAGTAATGGTGTCTGGAGATGAATTGTAAATGATAAAAAGACAAATACAATATACAAATACAATATTTTTTTTTCCAAGAATTCATATCTCCGTCGTTTTTCAAGTTATAGCGTAAAAGTCCTTTGTATGCCCTTTATGTGCGTGAATGGCAGGTACCATGGGACAATTACTTTTGTTGCAATTTTTTAATGCAATATTCTTCAATTCGTTGTGGATACTGAAATTTAAAAACGGTGTTGAAAAATACAGATATAGAGCCAGAAAACGTATATTTCGATTTGTAATCAAATGCTGCAAAGTAGGTGAAAATAGCTCTTGAATACGACCGAAAATTACAGAGCAAAAAAAAAGGAAGAGTAAAAAGATTTTGTAGGAAATTTAACTTGCAACAAACAACTTCCTTTGAGCAAACACTCTCCGATCAACAGTTTTTGAGCTGTAGAGTTGGAAAGGTGAATATTAATAATCAGTGATACCAACCTTTCTTCAAATTTGAATTGTGTGATCATACATTATATATTATTCACATTATGTATGTATGTATGTATTTTGGGGTGACATTCACTGAGACCTATAAGATCTATTGCGCCCCTTTACTTCTTTTTAGTTTCTGAGGAGAGTCTCAGAAACTAGTAGTCCCATTCCCCGGAGGAATTTTAGGATATCTGCAGGCTTCAACTTAGGTAAATGTTCCTCTTCTATCCAGTCGTCTCCCAGGTGCTGTGCTCTAGGATTCTGAAGTGCTGTGCAGTTGGAAAGTACGAAGATGGAGGTTTCTATTCCCATGCCACAAAATCTACATTCTTCTTTTTCCACTATTTTGAGCTTTTTCAGGTGCCCATTCAGGCGACAATGTCCCGTTAGGATCCCTGTTAAAACTCTTAGCGCAGTTTTACTTTGACCTATGCGTTCATTTAATCCCAACAGGTTGTAGTCACCCAGAAGAGTCTCTGATTGTATAAACCCTACTAGATCTCTCTAATGGTTAGATCTCTTTTTCTCGGCTTTACCTATTTCTTCCAATATAACATTGGGGCTGATTCCGCAAAAGGGCTCAGGCCCTCAGAAAGGTATTTCATTTCCTTCTGTCCCAGTGTGTCCTGGAATCCGTAGTAAGGTGACTATATTGTTCTCGCCTAGTTCATTGAGTTTGTCTAGACATTCCCACACCATTTTGGAACTGATTACACAAGAGCTCAGTGCTTTAATGGCTGCTTGGTTATCCGACATTATGATAATCCTTTGTCTTCTGTATCCTTTATCAATATGGAACTGGGCACACTTTCTTATGGCGTGGATTTTCGCTTGAAATATACTTGGGGTTTTTCCCAAGCTTTTAGAGTGTTTGTTTCCTGGCCCGAACACTCCTTTTGTATTTAGTAAATAGAGATGAATTATAACCCATAGTTTCGATGGAATGATAATATCAATAAATTAATCCATCGTAAATGATACCGTTGAAGGGGGAGTTCAATTGATGGAATCGGAGTTTAACTTGTAATGAGGAACAGAAACAATACTTATTACAAGTTGTAGCAATGCATAGAAAGCAATTTCTGAATGCTAATTAGCAATTACCACCAACTCAGAAATGAAGTGAAGTTCATATTTATCAACTGAGCACAAAATAAAGTCTATGAACAACAATTTCATAACTCTACAGCGTCTATTGTGGATGAGATTTCAATTTCAAAAAGATTTGGTATCAATTATTATTAACATTCACCTTTCCAACTCTACAACTCAAAAACTGTTGATTGCTCGAAGAAACTTTTTCACAGCAAACTTAATTCCTTACAAAAGTTGTACAATTGATACCGAAAAATCCAGTTGAAACAAAAAAAAATTGTATGGAAAATCTAATTTTTGAATGAGCAAAGTCTCCAACTGACTTATTTTTTTTTAATTCAAACTCACAACAAAACATACCCTAATGATTATCATATTCATCAGTATCCTCACAATAATTTCTTCTTCGCAAACTCTATAAAAACGAGTGAACAAAATTATATAATACTTGCTCCACCTTTAGGTAATTATATTTCATTCCAAGCAGCAGACCAAAGTATTTTTATATCGTTAGGTACATCAAACATTTCTTTAGATTTTCACGTTGGTTATGTTTAGGCCAAGTTACCAAAAACTAACAGGATTATTACGATCATTAATTATCATATGGTTGATAATATCATCACTTACCTAAAAACATTTGCCAATAGTTCATTTTTGAAACAATAACAAACACAACACCATTCAAAATCACAAATAAGTCATTGAATACTAAGCATAAAATACAAAAGTTTAAGATGTCAAATGAAATTACATACAATGATGAATACTGAAGATACTAACGCAACTGAATATTCAATATTCGGTGAGATAAGGAAAAACAGGGGGTCCATTTTTCAATCATAATCCCTACATACTTAAGACTTTAGCTTTTCCATAGTTAAGCGTGGCAATATCGAATATTTTCGGTCGAATTTCTTTTACAGATTCAGATACATTTTCCAAACTAAACTAAGTTTTATCGCTCTAATCAATCATGTGAGACATAGTTTTTTTTCAATAATGTGGAATATGATGAAAAATTAATAAGAAATCTTTATAACGTTTTTTAATTTATCTTAAAAAAAGTTTTAGCAAAATGACCCACTTCTCATTTTCCATTCATCCCATTTGAAGGGTCTGAAACACCTGAACGTCGTCGTCAACATGACAACGACATGTTGGTTCAACAACTACTCAACTTCAAAGCACTCTAGATCTCACTTCCGTCCCTGTTTTGACACTTTCCCTCGTGCTCCAGCACGTTGAAAACTTTTTTGTTTTGTATATGGCTTTGTTGAAAGTGCGAAAATGTCTTTTAATTCTCGAGTTTCAATACCACTTTCACCCCTATTCATCTTCCCTGTGAATACATATTCGTTCCCATTAAAAAAAATTTAATCGGAATTATTATAAACACCTGCCTCTATACGAAATGCGAAAACAGTATTACCCACTTGGAGATTCAGACTACTTCTACGTGAAATCTTCTCGGAACAATTTGAAAATTCCGGACTTTATATAAAACAGTGAGAATTGGTTAAAGTTTATAAAAAAAAAACTAAAATAATGTTTCATGAAATCATTAGATGTTCATTTTCAAAAAAAGAGAAATTAATCATGTCATTTGACAACTATCGATTGAAATCAATATTTAGATGATTATAATCAATGAATCTTTTTATTCATTGAAATAATAATTTCTTCAGTGTCCAGCTGCTTTTTCCCCATAAACATGCAGGAATTCTATTTTCATATTTATCCATGATTTCGTGTGGACATTCACTTTTGCGGAAAGTCTCATAAACTAATATTTCCCTGGAGGTATTCAAGTATATCCATGGGCCTTAGTTTTGTCAAGTCGTCTCCTATGCAGCAGTATCCCAGGACGTCTATTCTTGAACAATGAGCGGCATAGATTAATGGCGAATGAGGTGATCCTCGTTATATTCTTGGCCCGTGATCCGATATTATTGATCTCATAAAAATCATACGCTCCGGATCGCATGGTCCGAAATGGAGGAGCAGAGTCGAATGAATTGGCACTTGCGCAGTGAAGAGTTTTTGGGAGGCTGCTTTCCTGGCTAGTAAGTCGGCAATGTGGTTACCTTTCGATTTACTGTGCCCCTTGATCCAGCCTAGAGTGACTTCGTTGTTGCTACAGGCTTCGATCAGGGACAGGTGACACTCTAGTACTAGGCCTGATGTGATACGTGGTCTGTTCAGGGCTAGTAGTGCTTGTCTACTATCCGTGAGGATGTGAATTTTATTACCTGTGTTTCTTTTGGTAATCTCTTTTGCGGCGATGTAGATAGCAGTGAGCTCTGTTTGAGCAACGCTGACATTACAGCCCATCGCGCATTTGATGTTTAGGTTCAGAGATCTGGAGTAAATTCCACATCCTGAGCCCATATTGGTTTTAGAGCCATCCGTGAAGATGCGGAGTGCGCCTTCTTCTGATGTGTCTTGTGAGTTATATTTGATGATTACCTTGTAGGGCCTGTGGAAGGCATATTGTGGTGAGATTGCGTCCGTATTTGCCGGCAGCAGTGGGACCTCATTGAGTGCCTCACGCCATAGGTTACGTCTCAATCTACCAGATCCTACGTCAGGTTGTATACCGGTAGAGCGTAAGCGTGTCATGGTCATCAAAATAACCTCCCTGATGTGTATGTCAAGGGGAGTGAGACCAAGGATCACCTCCATCGCTCTGGTTGGTGTGGTTCTCATGCCTCCTGTTGTGTTGAGGCATGCTGTTCTTTGAATTTGATCCAGTTTACGGACGACTGTCAGCTGGTTTGCTTTAACTCCCCAAGCAATCGTGCCGTACGTTAGCATAGGTCTGATGATGGCAGTGTAGATCCAGGCAGTAACCCTGGGTGACATTCCCCAGGTACGGCCGATGGTTCTGCGACACTGTTCATAAGAGAAGTATGCTTTTTTTACTCTGTTTTCTAGATGAGAGTTTGTTGCTGCTTTTGAAATAATCAATTTTTTTGTCGTATGACATGCGTGTCCATGAGCATCGCCAACAACGAAAAACGAATAAAATTGGTCGACCTGGGAACAATTGTAAATAACGCATCACCCGCAACGTGGACGACGTGAGCAACGAACAACGGGAACAACAGAGTTTATAAATCCAGATAAAGAAATCGAAAACTATTTGAATAGCATGCGAAGATTTGTTTAACAAATAAGTCCATTGGAATAAAATTCCATGCTTTGCTTTTAAAATTGATACCAGTTATTTTTAGTTACTTATTTCCAATTCGAAGAAGGAGTGTATTTTTTTAAACAAAATTACAAGAGTTTTAAAAAGTTATCAAATCAATTTGAGCTTGCAGAGTTGTGAAAAGTCGTTTATCACTTCCATTTGATTGGAGCGAATGCATTTAATGGCACTGCACTTCTTTATCTCTGAATAGTAATTACATTAGTATTTAAATTAGGCCGCTATAAATGTCTTCAAATTGCAACCCTTAAAACTCCTTTTATTTACTTCTTTCAAAACAATTTAAATGAAAAACAATCTAGTTTCTCTCTCTTTATTGCTTTTAGATTTTATTCGTTCGTGCATTAGCACCTTCATTACGGATTTTAGTGTTTTTGTACTTAAAAAAAGGGGAACGAATCGGCTATATATAAGTTTTAGGGTTACATAAGCCTATTAAGCAAGGGTCGTTTGAATTCAGGGTTAGTAAATACGTTTTTGTGGGGGTTTATGACGCAATGTCGTCTATTATTGCATTACATCGTCGGACCATTAAATTCTGTATCAAATTGTTCAAAATTTAGACCAATTTGCTAATACTAGATTTTACGACGGGCTCTAAAAACAGAAAAACAGGACGAGATACATTGTCGCAAAGATCTTATATCTGTAATATAGCAGTTTTCTCTTTAAGATGGATAAACATTTTAAGAAACGTATCAGTGGTAGTTGGAAGTTGGTGGTTGTCGTCCTTGGATATTGTCAAAAATTATAGGATGCTTCGTGCATGGTGAGAGTGAGGTTTGTCCAAAATGAATTGCAAAATCTAGTTACGTATTCCTTCGATAGTCAAATGCTTATTGACTTTTTTGTGTCATCCCAGAAGGGTTTTGGTCCAATGAATGGCATTGGCGAGCCTTTTCGTCCCTTTCTCAACCTCATGCCAAGACTACAGTGACCTTGAAATGGTCTTTTCTATACAAGATTAGAATTGATATTTATGAAATGAAGTGCCTTTAGTGCAGCTTGGCTGTATGTGAAGAGCTAACGATCTGTTCTTTCTGACCTCTTAATTTCCTCAACGTATAGGAGAATAGCCTCCGCTTGGAAAGTTGTGACGCCCCTAGATAGACTTATTAGAACTGCTATCCTTTGTCTTAGCACTAAAAATCCGACTTCTACACCTACCTTGTTATACCAGGTTGCATCAGTTTGTAACTGCCCCATTAAATCATCTACTTTTAGCTTTCCGATAGTCAGCACTGTGTTGTTGACTTTGAAATAGTCTGTGCGTTACAAATCTCTCTTTGCTTTGTATAAAAATTTGTAGTGGAAGATTACACAATTAGGATCTCCATCCTAATTGTGGGACTGGTTTTTATGGCTACCGTATCACATAGACATGCAAGCTCGCTACATTGATCTAACAGCCCCCTCCTTGTGTTCCTAGGTCCTGTACTCACTTTTGGGTTAGGACAACAGTTTTTCCACGAATTCTTCCGCATCTGCTTAACGCAATGGTACCTTCAATGTTAACTGAACAGGCCTGCTTTCCTTGATGGGGAAGAATGAAATAGTATCCTTCCTTTTTTCACAATAGAACCTTTCTGTGTGGTTTTCTGAAGCATTCGTTCAAAATGAACCTCTAGCTACTTTGTTCCATTAAGAAATAGAATTACTGTTGCTCACAGTACTATAGGTTTTGGGACTGGTACATTCGTCTTTTCCTACGTTGAGAATTGTTGTTTTAGGAGCATAACTCCCAGTCTTTTTTCTATACACTTAAACCCTGACACATTATGTCGTCTGCGTATCCAAGTCAGTAAAAGTCTTTGTGGTCAGTTCCGTGGATGTCTATTCATTGCATCAACCAACATTGTTAAAAGCTCTCACGATGTCAGAGAAAGTTGCCACCGCTATCTATTGATCTAGCACTAGATCCGTAGACTTGTCTGGTTGATATGCATATTGACACTTGCTTGAGGGTTTATCCTTCAACACTCCGTCTTTTATGTACTTGTCCACAGTTAGTTACGCCACTGCTTGTCCAGTAACATTTCTGAGGTTTTAAGTAGAAAGTAGAAAGGACTGTATACCTTTGGTATTGGGTCAGATACTTCACTTACTTTTGAAATTTAAATGACTTAAACCTTTCACCATTTTTCCTGCATGCCAAACTGTCTTCGCTATAAGTGGTATTACTTACTTACCTACACTTTTCCTACATTTTTCTCAATTGTTATTTTCATTTCCACAAGAAATTGACAGTAAAAGTTCCAGGATTTGTAAAACTTCAATTTTATCTGATTTTATGAGGTCTTAGAACAAACCATACATTTCATTTTCCGCTAGAAGTGAATGTTTCTTCTCTTGGGCACTACACTCGTGGAAACACGGTATAAGGAAATGTAGGTAAATATCAAGTTATTATTTTCATTATTTCTCTTATTCTAAGTCTGTTTCTGTAAAATTGTCTTATTTAAATATTTTTCGAAACACTGCGCAATAAATTGGAATTAATAGAAAAGAAACAATCAATACACGGTCTTCTTGAATTAATGTTTTTAACGACTAACGGGATTAACGCAGACATCTGCAATCAATTAATTTCTTCCTTTAAATAAACTGAAAATATAAGTAAGCCGAGTTGACTGCAACGAATCAAGTGCAAATTAAAATCAAACATTATTTAAACGAAAATTTAATCCTGTTAGAATGTGACAGTATCAGATGGTAAAATTACAGACATAATTTCTTTAAATCTGAAAAACGTCTACTAAGTTTCAGATTCCTCTCTTGCAAATCGGATTATTAGTGAAGTTGTATCCAAGTGGAAAATCTTATTTTTAGAAAATAATTATTCAAATTACTAGATACAGTTGGAAGAAACAGCCATTTTGTTACTCATTTTGCTTCAAGTAATTGATTTTAAAAAAGGTTGGAAATGGAATTTGTTTTCGGTGTCTTATTCGGTTTCATTGCTTAGCTTTGGGTATAGCTTGAGAAAATTAGTTAAAGAATGACCAGTAATTTGGATTACTCCTTGTAAATTGGCTCCAGATTTTTCTTGCTTACAGAGGAAGAGCGATTGAAATGATTGGTGATTTTAACCTCTTCGATATCAATTCCCAATACTCTGCGTGCCTAACCGTTTACCAAGTTGGTTAATACCTATTCGACAATTTTTATATAAAATTCCTGCCTTTTTCCAATCTGTATTTGGGCTTCACAATAATCGATTCGTTTTGATATTCGGTATTTTTTTGTACATCTGTACAAGGTTGCCTCGTTGCCACGCCACGCGAGCTCGACGATATATTTGGCAGACATTTTTTTGTAAGTTATCCGATGAGTTTTCATCATAGATTTTCACAATTTTTCTGATCACTTTTTTTTAAAGGAGCCGTCCCTTCGCCGGCTCAGCCTCTTGTGCTTATTGTGGATACTCCTAGTGTTCTGAGTACAGCCTATTCAGCCAATCCGTTCCCTGTATTAGCTCATACAAGTTCTTTGCTGGTTGGTTGTGGAAGTCTTCTGGAATCATTTGGGATCTTCCATACAGTTTCTGCCTCCTGTGGTCCAGCGTCTCACAGTTGCATAGTATATGCAGAGCTGTTTCGGTATCCTTTTTGCATCTTCTGCTTGTAAGGTCTCTGTTATACAGTCCTATTTTGTTCAGGTGCTCCTTTGTGGGAAAGTGTCCCGTAAGTAGCCCCGTTATGGTGTGTAGTTTGTTCCTGCTACTTCACAAACTGCTTCCATTCCGATTCTAAGACGTTTTCTGACTTTTTGAGAAACTTGAAAAGGTAGTTGGATCCACTAAAAGCGAAAAAAAGCAATTAAACCATGTCGTCAAGCGTATAATCGGTTATCTATACGCCGTCACTATGATCAATTCGTAATTTGTATTGGCTAATTTTATCATGAATTATATAATCACAATAAAACGATTATTATCAATTTTCCCACTTATCATTCATGAAAATGAACCATATAAACTATCACGTTGAAAAACAAGTATTCAAGTAAAAAGGTATAAAAATAACAAGTTAGAATTACTTATTAAATAATTCTTCAATGAAGAAAATATAGCATCAAAGAATCCTTAACCAAAGATAATTTCATATCTCCTTTAGGAGGGAGGCTATTCAACCGATGGGAGAAAGGTTTTTTTTTATGACAGTTGACAAGATTAGAAGAAATGTCGTCGCCAATTTCTCGCTTCAAACTAAATGATTCGTGTATCAAACGAAACCGATAAAAATCACTATTTACAGAGAACCGTTAACAAGATATCTCGCGGTCGGATTGTCACAAAGCTCAGGAAAATTGGTTGTAATTGCTTATTAAACCGAGGAGAGCGCTGATATTTGCCAGATTACAATGTCTACCGTGCTACATTTTCCTTTTCTTTGTTTCGTATTTTCTCACGGTTAACATTTGTTTCAGGTTAAGACAAACATCTTCTATAACTAATTTAAATATATTGAGTTTAATGTTGGACCAATTCTTTGTGGAATCGCACTTCCGGAGGAACAAAGACTTTAGTGCAAAGTATGCAATATTCCAGAAAACGCAATTTAAAAATTGGAAAATAAACTGAGTAATATCAGCGCATAAAGACACCTACTAAAAGAAAGGGAAATGTGATATTCAGATATTGTCCAGTAAATGAAGGGGCAAAGCTCCTGATAAGTCGCTGAAGACTTCACTTTGGGCTTAATTAGTAGGTCAGGGCAGGTGTTTTCAAGCGAGAAAAAACTTAACGCGATTGAGTTTACTGAAGGGGGGAAAATGGCTCCCTAAACCCTGGAAAACGGGTTTCTCGTTAATATCTGGCTAAATATGCGAATTAGAGAATTTTTCTTCCGGTAAAAAATGAAGATCGTCTAACTATCTACAGAAATGGTCCCTATAATTTTTTTCGTTATCGATATAATAAGACCTAAAAGTCTCCTCATTTCAGCTGCTGCTCTGCCTGTAGGAATTCTGCTGTCTATGCATTAACTTGTGAGCGGGCGGATGAATTGTTCCATAACTCGGCAAAATATTGATGTTTTCCGATTATTTAAAGTTCATCGCAATGGGAAGACCCGTAGCTATTATTCCATGTGACTTGCAGCTCGTTCGTACTTGACAAAAATATTTAAAAAAGCGGTCAAAGTTTTTTCCACAAGATTTTGAGACCATTTCATTAATTTGTTCATATTTCTTTAAAAAATAGTCTTTTATCCTAATTTTTTCTTATAATGGAACCTTGGGAGGTCTTAAATGATAACAGAATTTTTTTTTTAATATCTTTCTTGCGTTTTGATGAAAAATTGATTTTTTTATTTACATTTTTCAGCCGTTTTCGAAGTTCTATACAATCTGTGGAGCAAGAACGATTTCAAAATTTATCATCTATTATATTGCTTTTCAAATGTACATTATTTTAAAGCTTAGAGTGTCTAGTTTTCGAATGTAATTTTTGATTTTAAATGAAATCCAATAATTTTTCAGAAATCAGGGAAATTGTTCACACCGGTGAAAACCGGACTTTTTTTTAAATAAATAAATAAACAAATCAATTTTTTATCAAATCGTGAGAAAAATATTAAAAACAAATTTCTGAGATCATTCAAAACCTCCGAAGGTTCAATTATAATTAAAAATTTGGTTAAAAGACTATTTTGAAAAAAATATGAACAAATTAATGAAATAGTCTCGAAATCTTGTGAAAAAAACTTTGACCGCTTTTTAAAATATTTTTGTCAAGTACAAACGAGTTGCAAGTCACATGGAATGAGCTACGGGTCTTCTCATTGTGTTGAATCATCGGAAAATGTCAATTTTTTGCCGAGTTATGGAACAATTTGGCCGCCTGCCCACAAATGAGGAGACTTTTAGGTCTCATTATCTCGATAATTACCAAATTGTCGAAAAAAATGATGGATACCAGCAAAATTGCTGTCGACCGGTAAACAACCCTTACCGTTCTTGATACTTAATATACTATAATTCGTATATTTAGCCAAATATCAACGAGAAACCCGTTTTCTGGTGTTTAGGGGGCCATTTTCAGGTGTTCAGCTACTGGACTAATAAAAGGCATATTTAGACTGATTCAAATATTTCGAGAATCCAAAGAGAGTAGTTGAACAAACACTCATGCAACATAATTTTGCATATCCAGGAGATTGTCTTTAACGTATTTGCTGCTTGAAATTACCTATCATGATGAAATTATTTGAATTTAAATGTCATTAGTGTCCTTGTATACAGTGTACTTGTCAGTCAGACGACGAGGTAAAGGCTTCTCGTGTTGCGTTTGTGAGTTCTGTGGTGTATAAGTATAACTCTTACACTCAAGATGTGGTGTTGTGAACGCAATACCGCTGTAGTATTTTAGCATTGAAATAATAGTGTATAATGTCAATTATTCTCAATTTTTGTCCCAAATTTGGCTAGTAGTGGAAAAATATACGTATATACACCACGGTGGTGAGGACTATTACTATTGACCGAGATCCAAAATCATTTCGCGAGGAGCTTTGCCCCGAGCGGAATAAGGCGCGATGTTTATAGATGTATAAAGTACTTTTTGTTGGACGTTTTCCATTTGACGGTCTTACATTTTTAATCAAATTGGCAATTTGTAATTTTCCAATAAAACTATTGTTTCTTTTTAATGGATTTGGATAAATTGTTATCAGTTTTTGAGCAAATATTCAACTCTAAAGTTTCTAGAATTGATTTGATTTTTAAGGATGTTAAGAATTCAAATTGAAGTTATGACAAATATTCTTATATATCCTATTTACAAAGGTCTGTTACCATTTTTTGCGTAGTCTTGCACATATAGTCATGTTCTTGTGGATTAGGTTCGAGTCCTGTTTTTACTAACGTATGTACGATCCTGTTATACCAAAATAGTATACTGTGTCACAAGGGTAGATAATGAGACTACTAGATGCACGAGCGAGCATAACGAGGCGAGGGCAGCTGATAGTTAAGACACTTGATACTCGTGGTAAACCTGAAGTTGTATTCGAAAACACCATAAAAAAAGAGAAAATTGAACGTGAACATTCGTTAAGGAAATTACGTTCATTTTACATATAATAGTATATTATATACCGCGGGACTGAAGTAGTACATTTAATCCTGAAGGTAAAGTTTATGGCCCGACCGCAGGGAGGGCCATAATTTACCTGAAGGATTAAATGTACTTCAGTCGCAAGGTATATACGATACTTTTCGTACTTCCGGTATGATTTTATTAATTATTTCAATAATTTCAATCAGTTTTTTCTCTCTTCAACTCATTTAATAAACTGTCTTTAAAATAAGTTGCCATAGTAACATTGCGTTGTGACAGTTATAATTTAGAAACATTGTCATTACTAGTGTCATTGTAAAGAAACATTGTTATTGATAATTATTGGTATCATGAGTGAAGAAGGTGTATCTGATATTGATAAAAGAGCAGCCGAAGTAGGTGAAGAATTGTTACCACCGAAATCTAGAAAACTATACGAGCAGCAGTACGATGCTTTTAAAAAGTGGTGCCGCTTAAAAAATGTGAGACATTCTAATTAATTATATTTTTCAATAAAATATCCCTTAAATTCGTTTGTTTGTGATTTAATCGTTCCGGGAGTTTCGTCAATATTTAATCCCGGAGGGATTAAATGTGACACTTTAGTACCTGTCACAAGGGAGTGAAGTTGTCACTTTAGGCCCGGAAGTACGAAAAAGAAAATATTCAGCGTAATCAACAACCATTTACCACAGCTGAATGATAAAATATTCGGGGTTAACCTTTTACGCCTACTACTCTCCAAAATTCATTAGAATGGAAATGATTTATTATTTTCAGGGGAATAGATTCACACATAAAATTTTTTGCATGAATACGGAGCTCAGATATGGAAAACTTAGTAAAACTTTATAAAAAAAGTAAAAGAAAAATAAATTGGGATGGTTTTGAATGTGATTGATGTAGCCAAGGTAAATAAAGAGAAACTATTGAAACATAATCTATACAGTTGAATAAAGTTGAAGCAGTTGAAAAAAATTGTCTAATATTATCATATACAGGATTGGAAGGCGTTATTTCATCCAATAACCCCTGCCATGAACCACCCTTAAAACACATTGCCTATAAAACTTCTTCCAGAACTCAAATGTGGACGTACCTTTGGAACATGAAACGAACATTTGAAGATGTGCCTTTAGTTGCTGTAGGTTTTTGATAAATCTGTTACTACACCAATTTCGTGCAACTTTTTACTAATTTGCTAAATATATTATTTTAACTTCGGCGAAGATAATGTAAATGTGGCAATAGCTCCGAAATAATGGCATTTAGCTGATCCATTTGAAATAACAAAGTTGAATATTATCCTGGAAAAAGGAAAGATCTGACAACAATGTAAATACCACCATTCATTCATATGTTTGGGTTGTGCTCAACTAACAGCCCTGGCAGTTGAACAGAATCTTTGAACCATTACCCATGTTATCTACCTACTTCCATTCCAGATGAAGCTTCGTGTCCTCTACAACAGTTCGTTCGGTGAATATTTTCCCATATATGAAATTATTCACATACTACTTTTTGTAGTACGTCTCTTTCCTACTCACAGAATCTAAACATCCTAAATGAAACCGTTTGTTCCATTACAACATAATATAACAAACATAGATGAATGTCGGCGATAAGTTTAACGCGAATTTGTACGTTGACAGACCAAAGACTTTGTTTACATTTTTATTCCACATGTTTACTCACTTTTTGCCCCTGCATATACATTTAATTTAAAAAACAGTTGTTATAACGACTTACTTACTCCCGAGTGTTCGAATTATTGTGGTAAGTAAAGATTATTTATCTACTTATTATTTATTTACTTCGCAATGAAAAATTACCTTAAATTGACATTTCATTATGGTTATGGATAGAATTACATCAAACTGAATTGTATGAAACATACCAGAACTATTTATGAATGATTTTTTTAAGAATGGGTATGCATGGAAAAACGCACAGGAGCTGGTTCTAAATATGTTGGAGTATTTTGAATTAGAAAAAAGAAATGGAGGACATATTATTGACAAGACAACAGCACTAAAAGTGTACGTAAACCAGATGGTAATGATGGTAAACGTTTTATAATTCTTCATGCTGGTTCTACCAAAGAATTTGTCCCAAGTTTATTATTCTGTTCAAAATCTAGAGAAGCTGATTACCATGGAGAAATGAAAAATGAAATATTCATGAAATGGATAAGTACCTACTCAATTAATTCCCAACTTAGAAGAGCCATGTCTTATTGTTATGGATAATGTTCCATATCATAGTGTTCTCTTAGAAAAGCAACCTTCTACTAATTCAGAAAAAAATGAGATTATTACATGGTTGACAACAAACAACATTAAGTTTGATTTAAAACTTACAAAACCTAAACTGCTACAAATTGCAAAAACGAATGAAAAAGGAAACGTGTATAAAATTGATAAGTTATTACGAGAACATGGTCATGAAGTGCTGGGACCACCGCCATATCATTGTGAATTCAACGCTATTGAATTAATTTGGGCAAATTGCAAGTCATATTACAATAAATATATTAGTAAAGATGGGTATTTAGATAGCTCTGTTATAAATATGTGGAAAAAGGCACTGCAACAATGTGATCAACAAATTTGGAAAAATGTGTTAAGCATACTCATGAAATTATAGAAAAGTGGTATGCCCGAGAGCAAAATATAGTTGATTAGCATTCAACCAATTACCATAGATATAAATACTGGTGATAGCTCTGATTATATGGAGAAAATTAAATGAAATTTATTGTATATTATATTTATGAGTCTCAAATATACATATTCAAAATAGTTCTTATTTATTTTCACAACCCAAAAGATTTCTATTTTTCATTGTTTTCATTTCTACTGAGGAAATTGTTATTAATTCTAACTCTAATGCAAGTAAATTTGCAGAATAACCCTATAAAACTCTGGAATAGTAACAGTTTTTTCAAACTAAAGGTTTAGGTAGCATATCGCTAAATGGCTGTGAAATATTTACAAATATCTAGCTTCAATAAATAATGCACACCGTCATTTTAGCCACATCCTAATTAAAACATCAATCTACGACCTACGTGTAATTTAATGTATTGATGTATTGCGTTTGTATATGAATGCTGACGCATTTGTCCACCAGACCAAAGACGCATATATTCACTACATTATTCTATGTAATTGTTTTTTCTTTAAATTTTATTTCACAAGTGAAAATTCACGCAATAAGTAATAACAAGATGAGATTACTTATCTCACGAGCAAATACAGTACAAATTGAACTATCATTAAGTCAAAGCTACAAAAAGCCTCATGTCTTCATGTCTTCTATATAGGCCACCAGTTTATCTGGAGGGATCTTCAGTAGTTGTGATGGTTGCTCCAAAGTGTTTCCGTCTGAGTCCTTGTGAGTTCTCACATAAGCAGTGTTTGTGAGTAGGTGTTTTATCGTAGAGTTCACATTTTCTGCACATAGGCTCACTAACTTTTCCCATCCCTTCCCTTTTCCCAGATGCTTCCTCAGAGTACAGTGTCCAGTCACCAGGTCGGTAACTGTCTTCAAATTTCTCTTACACGGTTTCAACATCCTGGACGAGAGTTCCTTGCCTACCTTTTCAGTAAACTCTTAGTATGAAAGTGCCCTTGTGTCATCCTCCATTTGAGTTGGTGTTTCTTAACTAGCCAGCTCCCGACTTTCCCTCTTATGTAATTCTTTTTGATTCCACAAAACTGATCCAGACCTGTGAAGGCTCTTCTAGAACCTTTTTTAGCTAACTGGTCTGCCATTTCATTCCCTGCAATCCCCTCATTTGACGGCACCCATATAAGAGACACTTTGTTGTCTCTTGTCAGCATGTTTTTACCAGTTTAGACTTAGTTGTTGGATTGCCAATAGCTTTGAGCAGAGCTTGACTGTCAGTGAATATTGTAATTTTTTGTCTCTTCTAATGTTTTTATCAATGCAGGCTCTAGCGGCAATTGGCTCTGCTTGAAACACAGTTGTGAATCGACCAACGCTGAGGGACAGTTTATACCTAGTAGTTCAGTCAGTCAAGACAATCAATTGATTATAATTCCAAAATTTTTCAAATTTTGACGTAAGATCGGGAATGGTATAAAAACAAACTATGAAATTTTGCAACCTGTTCCGAAGTCCGGAACATTGTTAAAAATGCAATAAATGATAATTTGCTCAGTTCTTGAGACCAAAATTCCAAAAGTTCTGCAAAGTTGGAGTGGTGTTAAATATATTATTTTACATCACGTGTCAAATTTGCAACCAATTTAAGGTACGGAACATTTTTTGTTATTAAAAATTAATGTTTTTCTTTATTAAACTAAAGGAAAATGTTCCAAAAGCTCTGCAAATTTGACAGATCTATCGGAAAAATATACCGATTGACTGTACAAATTTGCAACTTTTTACGTTGACCGGAACATGTTTATTTATAAATTTTTTTAATTCGTGGTCATTTTTTCGAGCAAGGCGGTCTCGGAACAATTACAAAAGTTTTGAAACTTGGTTGCAAACTTTGAAAACATCTATTCTGATGCTTTTACAAATTTGCAACCTCATACGCGATCCGGAACTTTTGCAATTTTCTTGAAGGTGAAAAAATAATAAAATTACATTTTTGCAAATTGCATAAAGTTCCGGATCGCGTATGAGGTTGCAAATTTGTAAATGCATCAGAATAGATGTTTTCAAAGTTTGCAACCAAGTTTCAAAACCTTGCTAGAAAAAAATGACCACGAATTAAAAAAAATTATAAATAAACATGTTCCGGTCAACGTAAAAGGTTGCAAATTTATACAATCGTTCGGTACATTTTTCCGATAGATCTGTCAAATTTGCAGAACTTTTGGAACGTTTTTCTTCAGTTTAATAAAAAAAAACATTAATTTTTAATAATAAAAAATGTTCCGTACACTCAGATTGGTTGCAAATTTAATACGTGATATGAAATATTATATCGAAAACTTCCCCAAGTTTGCAGAACTTTTGGAATTTTTTTCACGACCATACAGCAAAAATTAATTTAATTGCAATTTTAACAATGTTCCGGACTTCGGACAAGGTTGCAAAATGAGATTTATTGTCGTCTCAATGTACCATTCACTTGACCGAAGTTTGAAAACTTTTGGAATTATAGTTAAATTTTCGATTTCGAATGTCAATAATGACTGGATTATAGGTCCACTTATAACAGCCGAAGTGCAATGGTTTGTTTTGGATACATCGATGAACCAGATAATTTCTCCTGAATTACCTGGATGCATCACCTGTTTCCTGGATGGGATGATGATATTCACTTGCTCGGTGAATATGTTCTCCGGTGTCATGCCATCAAAACTCATGTGAAATATGTGTTCATCTAGTGTTGTCCCAGTTATTTCTTCATTAAATACCACCATAATAACAAGATATTTGCACATCAAAATCAGTTAAAATCGTGCGATCCGTCTACGAAATTATCGATCCATACTTAATACTGAACAAATCAATTTGATAAAATTTCATATGTGATTATGAATTTTTAGACTATTTACACAACATAGTTGTAGGTACCATCAAAAACATAAACCCCGGATTTTAACGGATATCCGAGTTCTAGTTAAATCTGTTCGTAGAGCATATAATATATAATCTAGTAACCGTATCTACTGTTTCTTTTTAATACTACTTTAATGGGAAAGGAAATCCAATAACACTGGCGAAATTTATATCTGTGAATGTTTCACTTTTCAGTGGGATACTTTCAGCTCTATTTTTTATTATAACTGGACACTCATAAAACACTATTATTTCTTTTAATTACTCCATTATTTGGATACACACTATTATTTCTTCTATTTCGTTTTTAATAGTTTGCATGGAAAAATCGCCTAAAGTATACTAATCTCCGGATTACGTTGTTAGGAAGGACTGAGCCAACAACGCCATCTTAAGAAGGCACTAGCTTACTCAGAAGGAACTTTCGGATAAAGGTAAATTAGATTTGATGGACATAAAAATAATGGAGAGTTATTGTAAAATAGAAATAAACGTCTCTTTTATTAAATGAGCCTGTAATGAAGGTTAAAATTAAAAGTATGTAATAGTTATTTACGTAATTTGCAGAACTCGCTAGCGCTCGTTTTGGCAAATATTACGCTTGTTGAACAATATCGCTCTCTTCATAACGTGTTGACGTACAACGTTTTATCTAATTCCGCGCTTTCATAATATTTCATCAAATCTTCAATTACAATGATAATATTAAAGTGGACTCAAATGGTGTTAGAAGTATTGTTACTATGAAGTATTCACCCAGAAAATTAACTTACTTTAAATAACTGTGTCCTGAATAATGTTGTTTTCAGTAGTAATAACCCAAGGACATTGATAATTGTTCGAAAAAATTTTATGACAGATTTTGCAAGCTTGTTGCTTACAAGCAACAAGCTTGAGAAAGTTGAGCATTTATCAATGTCCGAGGGTCATTCGGATAGAAAATTTTTTACCAATTATAGAATTACAACCAAATCGTGACATTTCCAAATATTGAATATTTGAAACTTCAAAATCGAAATAAATCAATAGGTATGTGTCCATAGCAACGTGAAAACAGCCCATGGTCTGTTATCAGTGTAATGTTGACATGATTGGGTGAAATTGTTCATATGATAAAAAATAAGGAAATTTTATTGGTTATTGGAACTGTCAAAAAAGTTTCAATGTTTATAAATCTTAAAATACTATTGAATAAAATAATGGGGTAATTGTCAGTTTAAATAATGAAATAATTATCAGTTTTGACAGTACCTACCTAATTAATATATTATTCTTTGAACTTATGTGGTATCTCTATGTTAAAACTTAAACAGTTACGTAAAGTTTTTACATTAACTACTTTTCATAACTGATATATGAAGGCTATGAAAAATGTGACGTTACCTAACGTCAAGGAGTGACTTAAAGTGCCACAGTTGATAGCGGAATTAGATAAAATATAATAATTGTAACTGATTTAACACTAAGATATTTTCTTCTCTTTTGGTTCGGAACGTAAGGTACGTTCCACTTCCCTCAATACTTCCTTCATATTCAATCGCAACCTTTTATGTTATGCACACATTTTTTTCTATTAAATACCTACAGACTGGAAACGCAATTACAACTCAAATCAATAATGTAAGATCACAGAATAAACCATCCCAAGAAGAAACAAAGTTTGTGCTATTTTACAATTCATTTTCTGAGTGCGCATGACAGTCGCCATTTTAAGCCTGTTATCTGTCAGTGACATGTGATTTTATTGTTTACAAAATTACATTTATTAGTTATGGCCCCAAAAACTTGTGCAATTCGTGGCTGTCATTCAAGTGATGGATGATAATAATTGAAAAACACAACAAAACTTCGATATCTATGGAGAAAATTTTACTGTCGCTTCTTTTTTATAACTTCGTTGTCACAGATATCAGTACATTTTCTCTGGGTGTAAAATTTAATTCAGAATCTGGTGAAGTGTAACTTTGAAATATATAAATAATAAAAATTTTATATTCAAGCACCATACTTATTGTAATTTTATATCATCATTTACTGAAATTCTTTCTATTGTAAATTGATATTATAAATAATTAATCTATTATTATTGTATCTGTTTTTAGACTCACCCTATCCTACATATAGGGCTACATAAATACATACTTACACATATAATTTTGATAACAATATAGAAAATAAGAATCATTTGGTTAAGCAAAAACTCAAGAAACTCCAAAAACAGAAGCTTAAACTTATATTTATATATTTTTCACAATATTTGTTAAAAAACAGGTAATCTTTTTCAGTAGATCATCAACAAAACTGGCGTATATTATATGTTTCAAAAGAAATTATTTCATTTGATTCAAAATCCGGATCAGATCTAACAAATATTGCTTTTTTTACCAATGAGTTGCAAGTGCATCTGAGTCTGATGTAAACATTTGGCACTAATATCACCTGCTCCATCAAAATAAGTTTTCCTTGTTCTTTTCAACATTGGTGATTCAATTTCCACTACACATTCATCAAAAATAGCATCTGGAGAAGCTCCTATATTTGAGCAGTCTGCAGTTTAGAAAATTCCAATTTTTATAAATTTTTTTGGAATTCGTTTTTCAAGAATTTTAAGTACGATTTCAGTATTGTAATATCTAAGCCTACTATTCGTAATTTATCTTTTTTTTTGCTTCTTCAAGGTGTTCTGAAAAACTCTCATTGATCGCCGTTTGATTTTTTTTTCTTTCCAATACCATAGTAGTTATAAACTTTTTCAAGGTCTTAGCTGATGATAAAGATAACACCTTCTCCTACGATAGAGCCACATGAGAAAAGCGAAAAGCAATAACATGCTTACAGTTTCCCTCCGAAGAAGGACAATAACACTTAGCTTCGCCTATTTTTTCAAATTCTAAAACAGTACAAACAACTTTGTATCATTTTGAGTTTAGTTTATGCTCGGGTGTCATTCCTGCTGATAAAATACATTTATTTATTTCTCTCTTCAACGTTTTGATTAACCGTTAACTCCGTAACTTTGTCCACCAGACCAGGTATAAAATAAAACATTACCTTGTATATCATTTGAGAGAGCATGTTTTTATGGAAATAATGACATTTTTAATCTTTCTGACCCTAAAATAGCCAAAAACGAAAATTATAATATAATAAACTCATGTTTTTGATTGAAAAACTCCATAATCATTAGCAAGTCTACTTCTGGAACATTTAAGGAGTCTGCTATTTTAAAATTTTAAAATTAGTCCACACATTTTATTTTATTAACACAAAAACTTTAAAGAAGTACCTAATACAAAATAAATAAATTCTATGCGAGGCACGTTACAGTCAGAAGCGTAGTGTTTGTGCACATTAACTCTCATATGCGGTGACGTCACAGTCATAGTCTTCGCCCCGCTACGGTATGCTTATTTAATTTGTTGTATTAGGAGAACGACATATTCTATTGACATGAAATTTTCAGAATCACATTTTTATATTTAGTACTTTGTCTTACGACAGTTAAAAGTGATTTAAAAATTTTAGTAAACGAGCCCATTCTCTATTAATGCTCTGTTTCAATTTTGATATAAAATCAAATGAAACTACTCGCTTTTTTATGTTTTCTTTTGCAAAAACGAATTTATTATTCAGTGGTTAAATATGTGTAAGAGATATAATAGCAAAGTCAGCAAGCGAAGATAAAGACTCAGCCTGGTGGCTTATGTACACACAAATATTTGTTTTTGCTAGTTGGAAGAGACTCGAAACTTGTCACCTGTCTTGAGCAGCTATCATTAGCAACGCATTTAATCTCTACTCGTATTTAGTTAAAACTCAACTCCAACTTGCTGTTTTTATGTTTTGTTACTTCAAGTGCACCTTGTTTTCTCGCGATTAATGTGACAAGCAGGAAGAGAATATTCGAATTACTTCTTGTTGGGTTGGATCCCATTCAAAAAGCGAAGCCATGTTTAATTGAACGTCAAGACAAAAGTTATTGAACATTTTCATCTTAAATACACTTTATAAAGCTTGTGAAATTACTTGGTCGTGTTAGAGTGGCATTACTGCAATGGAAGTTTTATCTTATTTCCTGTTATTTTAGGAAATAATATGACGTACACAGCGTGACACTGAGGAACGGGAAATCATCTTGAATAGTTTGCGACTGTTACTTTGAAATTAATTTGTGTATTGAATATAGTACCATATACGGATAGTATTTTTATACAATGGTAGTACTATAGATTTTAAAAACATTTTGATACAAGAACTAGATTTACTTGAAGAACTTTCAGTTCTAGTTAACGATTTACTGGATGATCTGGAAGATTCTTTGAGTATTATGGAATAACATTTCAGTAAATTTTGGATCTTGTAGGCTTATAGGAGAAAGTCATAAAAATACTAATATAAAAAGTGTTCCACCAGGAATCAACCATTAGATGTTCTGATGACTATAATATACATATAGCAAATTCACGGAAATTTGAAGGCCTGGTGAGTTGATACTTCATTTAAAGTATTCTCAATTACATTACTTTTAGTTCCTACTTTTTCTTAATGGAACATCCTATAGTTTATAGCGTTTTCTCAATTTCAGGTTCAATTTTAAAACATTTGCAGAATTTTAAATTGTTATTAAACGGAAAGGTATTTTGTAACATATTTTTCGCACGAAACAGAAGGGGATTATTATTTTTATATGCATTAAAGTTTCTCTTGTTACTTTCTACAGGTTTTTTTTGTAGAGCACGTCCCAGTGTTTTATATCTAAACAGAAATAGACCCAAGTCTACTTTTTATTACCTACAGTAAAGTCTTAAAGTTTCTGAATAATTCAGTAGTACAACTTCATGAATAGATATACCAAGTCATGTCCAAGTTATTCTATTTGTTAAAGATATGAAAATAACTAATACTGATTTGGTCATTTTGAAAGGTTGTTAGTAAACTGATTGTTTAACAACTTTCTATTTACAAAGTTGTTGGATGGATAGGTTACATATCTATTACACAAGACCCAACCCAGCCTAGGTAAACCTAATTCATAACAAAAAAATCGAAGATGAATAAATAATTATTCAAGTCGTAGGTCAAGTAGAATTAGATTATGTGCTTATATCAAGATTAGCACGTTCAGCAGACTTGAGAAACGATGGATTACTCTAAAAAAACAAGCAGATCAACTTTGTTGGGGTGAAAGCGACCATGTCATCCTTACTTAGACTCCATTTCACATAAGAAGAAGCCACCTGAAGTTTGCCCACTGACCAAATTCGGTATTGTTTATCTCTATGTTTCATGCTATTAGAGTTGTTTAAGGTTGAATTTAAAGCAATAACTTACTGTCGAATGTTCGAATATTTTTGAACATTTCAAGACGTTTAGCTAGTTTATCTGTGAGTGTTGTTTTATTTGATCTAAAACAATGCCTCCTAAAAAACTTTTTGGTGTTAAGAGGAAATAGTACACAGTCAAGGCAAGCAGATTCTAATTTTGTGCATGGTGTAATAGAGAAGAAGGTGTGTTACCGCGCACGACCAATCAAAAAAAATCAGCCAATCAGAAAATAACGCGCGAAATTAAACGCTTGACAAATAACTGAATTTGAAACGAAAACAAGAGATAAAATCTTTATTTCACAATAAAGACACTCACTCAATGTTCCAATGTTGAGAGTTCACAATTTATTACAAAAATGAATGATTATAACAAGTAAGATTTGGTTGTGTAGGTTATAGTTATGATAGTCATTCAAAACATTAAACATATGATTGGCAATATGGTGGCGTTTCGGAAGGTGCGCAGAATATGACGAAAATTCGTCTTCCGTGGGAGCACACCTTCTTCTCTATTACACCATAATTTTGTGTTAACCTACGAAATGTGAAAACGTTACGCTACTGATTTGAAGTGGGATGTCAATTTTTCAATATGGCGCTGGTTTTGACAACAAGTTCGCGCATACGACTGCAACTTCAAGTGGTTTCTTATGTGATCTTATCCTATGTGAAAGAAGTCTACGCCTCATGATGATTTTCAGTCACGTATGTTTGTTACGTTTCATTAAAATTATATACCATACCTATTAGGATAACAGAAAACATTGTTGAAAAAATGACTCTTCTGCAATGTGGGATCTATATAATCCCCATTGAAGCTATTCAAGAAGTCGATATTTATTTTGTGTGAATTCCATATAATTACAGTTATTAAGAATATTTTTGAGCTAATAGTAAAATTTGTCTAGACAACTAATATTGAAATTTGAAATACGTATAGATTAAATCAGATAGCGAGAGATGATGCAATTACTACCATCATACACACACACATGAAAATAATAATAAATTTTGATAATAAGAATAGAATTAAGAAAATTTATGTCGACAATCTACTTCCAAACACTTTTTTCCACCATTTTCATGAATACTTTTATCTATGCTTTCACCAAACCATCAAATTCTCCTACATCTGCTAGTTCACCCTATACTTCTGGTGATACAAGATACAAGCTGTATATCGCTTCTGATTTTGGCACTAATTGCAGTTAAATTGAAACAACTGAAACAACGTTGAATGATGAAATGCGACCATTCATAGACTATAAAATATTAGACGAAGAAGTAAGTGATACAAAATATTTTTAAAATTATAACTCTTTCATCTTGAATATTCATTAAGTTTCCCAAAGAACGTTGTCCATTAGTTTTTCTGAAGCTTCTACTTCTGAACCAATTGTTTGCAAGCAATGTTTCTTAAAAAATGTGGAGAATCAATTTCCTATCCACTTTCAATCATCATGAATGCCTCTTTCACGCAATGTTCTATTCCACCAATCTGGAAATCGGCGTCAGTTACTCCTATATTTAAGAAGGGCGATAAACTGGATCCAAGCAATTACCGACCAGTAAGCCTGGTACCTATTGTTTGTAAAATTATGGAATCTATTATTAGTGAGGCCATGTCTAAGTTCCTTCTTCAACAAAATGTCATACCTCTTCACCAACATGGTTTTGTTCGAGGTCGCTCTACCATGTCCAATCTTCTTCACTGTGTTAATGACTGGACAAAAGCTTTAGACAACAAAGATCCGATCGGCCTCATTTATTTAGACTTTTCCAAGGCATTCGACAAAGTCCCAAAGAGAAGAGTTTTATATAAATTAGATCACTTTGGCATACGGGGTAGCCTGAATTTATGGATCTCCAATTTTTTATCGGACAGGATTTTTAATGTTAGAGTCGGCCGAGAGTTCTCCAATGACAGGCCAGTTTCTAGTGGTGTTCCACAGGGTTCCGTCCTTGGCCCATTGCTGTTTCTTGTTTACGCAAGTGATCTTCAAATATTGGTCTCAAACTCAGTTTCTTCTTATGCCGATGACACAAAAATATTTGCTAACCCTTTAAGAGACCATCTCACCCTCCAAAACAACTTACACACTATACAGCGGTGGCGTTTGGACTGGTTGCTTCCCCTGAACATTAATAAATGTAATGTACTTCACATTGGCAAGACCAATCCCAATTTATCATACAACTTAAATGGGCAGTTACTAAATGCGGTTACCAGCCATGATGACCTAGGCATCTTAGTGAACTCAAATTTATCGTGAAGTGAACATGTTGTGTCCGTATGCAACCGCGCGAAATCCAGACTCTATCTTATACAAAAATCGTTCTCTAGAGTGTCACTTGAAACTTACTGTAAACTGTACAAATGTTACGTGCATCCTTTTTTAGAACATGCGGGTCCTGTGTGGTATCCTGATCTTATTCGCGACCAAGTTTTATTAGAAAACGTACAAAGGAGGGCTACTAGACTTGCATTCGGTCGCGTAAGGCCTTCCTATGAGGAGCGACTGACTTGGGCGAATCTCATCTCGTTTCAAGACCGTCGACTTCGGGGAGACTTGATATTATGTTATAAAATCATCAAGCACAACTTTGGTGATCTTCAATCTATGTTTCTATTCAACACTGATCTTAGACTTAGAGGTCACCCATTTAAACTTAAGAAGGAGTCCTTTAGATCCCGAGTAAGACAACACTTTTTACCAAACAGAGTGTTTGATGTCTGGAACAATCTTCCTGATGATGTTGTTGACGCACCATCAGTTAACGCATTTAACAACAGGATTGATAGACTTCTATTTAATAGTTAATAGTGCGCATTGTTGCATCTATTATTTATCTGAATTTGTGTTATTTATAGCTTTTTTCGCTGTATAGTTGTTGCGGTTATTCTTGAAAACTACGATTTTGTTAATTATTGTTAATTTGTCGTTTATTATGTTTATAGGCGCTTAAGCACTTATTCATGTTCTCAGATCATGGGCTTCATAGGTTCTTACCTCAGCCCTTATTTCTATTCTAATAATAATAATAATAATAATAACTTTCGTATTGGTCTCTGTATCCCTCAATAGCTTTATGCTCAAAGCAAAACCAGAAGCACAAAGACAAACCTCTACCGATTTCAATGGTTTCGACTTGTTAAAGGAAATCATAATTACTTATTATTTTTCTGTCAAAATCGAGAATTTTGCAGATTTAGCTTCATCCACACACACATAGGGAGTAAGAGAGATAGTAATTCTCTTTATAATCACACGTTTCCACATAATCTTCAGATTTCATTCCGTCGGGCAATGTTTGTGATTTTGCGTTTCGGATTAAATTCGAGATTAAATTATCGGATTAGACTAACAGTTCACGAGTTATTTGACCGCCGGTTGGCTGCAGTATGTTGACTGAGAATATTAAATTTTATTGTTAAATTGTATTCTACCCGCCATTTGTAAGTGCCGCTCATAATTCAACATTTCGCTATAATCTTGTTCTCTTGTTAACTTTAATCGGATTTACACACTTTTACTGTTATAATAAATTTTAAACTTAATACTGATAGTTTACGTATAGTTTAATTTCAGAACGATGCACATTGTACTCTTTTGTTCAAAACTGCAGCTCTATATAGAGTGTCTCATGATTATAGTTTATTTTTATGTACGAGAGACTCATTGAACCTAATTTTTCATGCGAAACTTCATTATTTCCTGAAATTTTAATAAATGGACCTGAGTTTTCGAAAGAAGGGATACTCCTATGGATTACGAATGCTTTATTATTCATTCATGAATATAGACTATAACCACAGTATAGAAACGAACACTTTGCTATAACGAACCAAAAACTACAATATTTTGAAGTTTGAGACTGCAAATGGTGAATGATCAAAAATTAAATCAATGAAGTATGAAATTGAACTTAACAATTAATCAATGAATTTTGCCATTCTTAGATTGTTGCTAGACGACCCGGACACTCATTTTTGGAACTTTAGTTCTTTACGCCAGGTTATGTTTGAGCGACCAGGGGTCGCGACGCAAAAGATCTGACCGTTACGCGTTACGTTACGCTGCGTTATGTTACATTGCTTCGTTATGTGCCTTGCTTTTGCGTGCTTGTGCCTCCTTAGTCTCTCTCTCCTTTACGAAGCAGCGATTCATAATAATAAATATGCTCATACCCGGATTCGAACCCGGGCCGCCCGCGTGCAATGCGAGCATTCTAACCACTGAACCATCGATGCTATATTGAAATTCTATGCAAAGCTGGTATTCGCAGTGCTAGTAATCTACTTGAATTTGTTCGGATAAATTTTAACTGTTATTTCCATAATTTTTTTTTGCGCGATTAAGGGGTCTAGCTACTTTTCGAAATACAGGGTGTTGAAATTTTGAAAACTTGAATGTTTTAATTCGATAACTTTAAAATGGATTGATAAATTGATTTGACATTTGGCAGGTAGTTTTTAAATGTAAAAGGGCATATTTTGAAAGAAATTGTAGTTTGTGCAACTAGTATTGTGGATATGATGGCCATATCGCACGAGGACGAAGATGAAGCACGACGCCGTAGGCGGAGTGCTCAATCGTTCAAGTGCGATATGGACAATCCACACGAGTCGAGCAGCATATTTTTTCTACGACCCACTTAGGAAAAAATCTAGAAAATAAAAATTTCTATAAACTGTAATATAACTTCAAATTAAAAATTTAACAATTCAATTTTATGTTTCCACTAATTTTGTGGCAAACGAATGTCCAATTTGTATAATGCTACGGTTTCCTTTTTTAAATATACGATGCTGTTATAAGTAGATGTTGCCAGTCGGACTCCCTCATGGAGGGTACCGTACCATTATCTATAATAATGAATATTCTGCTAAATATTTCAAACGTCTACCTGTTGTCGTTATTAATATCAAGCAGAATGATTATTTAAAAATAAAATTAACAATAAAAAAAATTCCTCGCGGGGAATCGAACCCGGGTCTACCGCGTGAGAGTCTGGTTTTCTTACTACTCGACCACCGAGGAATATGCAAATTGTTTATCTATAACGTCAGATGTATTACATAACTTTTGCTTAAAAGGAACTAAAGTTCCTACCGTGTGTCCCGCGACACGTTCTACCTTTTTTTAATCCTCTTTGTATCATTATAACGTTTGTCATTTTCTTTTGTTCAATAATTTCTCCATATTTCGTATACCTAGTAACTAGTATAATATTATATTCAATTCAGCTCACAAAGTAGATGTTTTTTTTATTAAAACCATACATAACCCCGCATCAACTACTAAGAGTTATTAGCAGGGGAGACATTTACAATGTAGTGTGGTACATTTAAAACATTAGAATTTAATTTATATCTTTGAGATAAGATAGCACTTCGTTTCCGGTTGAAGAGAGAATTGATTTTAAGCGTGTATGTCCAATTCTTAAGCGGTTTGCTAAAAATTGTCCTCTCCTTTAATATGGGAGTGGTAGTTTGGTTCCAATTTCGGGCATTATTTGTTTTA
>CAJUYG010000203.1:147533-171690 GCA_910591675.1 Galerucella calmariensis
AACTGGCCCCAAGTAGTGTAGCACGTCAGAGCAAATATTGATGCTATGTACTGTCGGTTTCTGCAACGTAAAACTGTCACTTCTGGCTAGCACACAATTGTAAGTTTTTATTGGGGGGGCCATCTAAATTCTCATTTTTGTAAATAAACACTATTCTGCGAAGTTAACAGAAAAATTTAGGTTGTCGGGGCGAGTTTTCTCAGAACCAGCTCATCCCTCTCTTTTAATTGTTTCATATTGAGACATCTACCAGTAGGTATCTTGCGAAACTCGTTATCTTATCGATCTTAAATGTGGCACTTCTCCAAGTCCCCTTATGGGATGCTGTCCCAAAATTTTGGTACGGATCTTTTTCAGTGCCTGACAATGACATAGTGCGTGTTTAACAGTATGTTTTTCTTCACGTGCTTTACAGAGGTCATCATGAGAAATATCCGAAGATTCACTTTTCCTACTTCTTCTACTAAAGGTTTATTTCTTCAAGAGTTCCTTTCGTCTCTCCTAGTCGACACAAACTTATTCTATAGATACAAAAATATACTACATGTATGGTTCCTATACATATTTCCCTTTTCTGTTATTGTTTATTCTTAATACGCCGCCACTGAACTTAAAACATCTTTGAGAGTGATATGATTCAAACAGTTTTTTTGTAGAAATGATCAATATTCACGACTGACTGATTTTATAACCGAGTCGCATTGAGAGCATTGTTTTTTAATAAAAAAAATAAAATATATATCGAAACAACAGAACATTGTACAGTTCAAAGTTTGATCCAGGAGATATACTTTCTATATGTTCAACAGCACATATTTTGAAGATTTGCATTGATATTTCAATTGAATGTTCAATAATATCACTAATAAACGACATGAAATGATGTAGGGTGGTTGAGATACATAATAATGAAGTTAACTGGAACATTTTGCATATCCAGAATAGGGAACTTTCCAAGTATCTGTTTATCAATCATATAATCAAGGTATGTCTAAAAAACTTAAGCATATTATGGTGCAAAGTCCCTACATCAATGGGGATGAAAATCTATGCTATCAGCAAGTTGTTTGCAAATCAACATTTGAAGGTGCTATAGAGGGCAAAAGTTCCTTATACGCTCAAACTGTCGGTAGGACTGATTAAGCATGCCCCCAGATTAGATCTGGACTGGTCTTTGAGGTCGAATAGCTCACAATTTACTACCAATGAAAAAAAAATCACGTGTAACTTCTTTATCGAATGGAAAACGAAAGATCCGACAACAATGTTAATATTATAATTGATGATAAGATCGGCCGTAGTACAAAGCGTTCCATACTTGAAACTCAGTCTATATGTCATGGAAAAAGATGTGAATTTATCGGTTCAATTTATAATAATGTACATTCACATTGTATTTATTGCAGTTCCAAGTTGGGTTCAAACATTTTAGACATACTGCCGAGTTTCTCAAATTCGTAGTTCCGCTAATTCATATACTCACGTACTAAATTTGTTTCGTATATCAATTCCAGAATCGGGATAACGGCCGAATATTTTACGATTAATCATCCTTTAATGAAATGTGGGGACGTTAAGAGTAGTTCATGCGGCAAAACTGAATGCTTAGAGGGCAAAACTTTCAGTAGTTCTAACGTGCTCGCCTTTATGCCAGAATTTAGAAAGGAGCGTAATAGTTGAATGCAGATTATGTATATCAATTTCGTTATTATAAATATAACAAAGCTCTAGTTATATACTGTGTTCAATTGAAAAGGACCCACCCTCAATATATTTAGAAAGAAATGCCGAAACACGTCAACTTTTAACTTGAGGGGGACACTTTTTTGCACTAATATCATAAATTTCAGATTCCTACTCTAGTTACCCCTCGATTTTTTTTCAAATGATGTTAAAATATAACTAGTACTAGTAATTATGAAAAAATATGTGTGGTAGAGGTTATTAAAATTTGGTGTTTCTTCAATTCGAATACAACCTTAAGATTGCTAATTTCGAAAGAACAGGAATTTTGTAAAATTGCAGCACCAGCATTGATTTTTTGGGGTGTTTGGGAATGACTTTAACTTAAAGTATGTGGATTGGTATCATCCCAATAGCGATAGTTATGCCGATTGACTAATCAATTTAAAAAGAAGGTAGACTCGTATCTAAACAAATATTTATGTATTGAAGTTGAGCTTATTTGCCATCATTTAACAAAATTCAATTCTACGCTCGGGATAATCTTCATTCAGTTCTTTCAATAGGTGTATCTTATACATGTGAAAGTGAATATGAAGAGCGTTATGTTCAGAACCTACGAAAAAATGTGTTGATGCTGCTACATTCCTTATGTTTTTGGATCTTATTTACTTCTTTTTGCATGTTCTCATCTACTTATTATCGGTATTTTTGTCTGTGTGTCTTTCATTAAATGAAGTAGCCGTTTTTCGTCACATTTTCTGCAAACAAAAATTATTTCGGTTCTTTAAGGTAGATATTGTATAAACTATTTTTAATAGTTGTACAATACCAGCCATAATTTAAGATCGACATACTAATAAACACTACAACACTATTCCTGTTATTGTAATTAAAGGCATAGATAAAAAAATACATACTTATAGATGGGAAACTGACCCGTGGCGCCCTCTATTTGTACGGGTGGCGCCACCTTGAGAGTCCCGTCAGTACCTCAACACAAATGATGTATTGCAAAATGACATTTATGGTCCATTTTTTGATATTAAATTCACAGTAATAACAATCAAATTGTCAAGTAAAATCAAATGAAGTGTCAAAAAATGGACCATAATGCCTGAAGTGAGAAAAATAAAGCAATAATCATCAAGTTCATATATTTTATTAAATAAAAAAAGAATACTATAAATATTTTATTGAATAAAAAAAGAATACTATAAATAAAACGTTTTTTTACATATTATTTCAATGACAAACATGAAAAAAAAAATTCAACAACAATGCTGGGAAGTTCAAAGCTGTATGGAAGAATAACTACTTCTGTCACTTTTCATTTAATAAAACGTGTTTTTTATAAATATAGAGCATACCGGGTGCACCTCACATTACAGTCTTTCACAACACTTATTCTCGACATTGTCTCTTAAAATATAAGTCCTACTATAAACAACTCAACTCAACACACACACACACACAAATAAGCAAAATAGTTTTTAAAAACGAAAACCGGACAAACTCACAATACACCTTGTAAAACGTTGATCTGCTGCTGTCAGGTTAGGATCATAGATAACACGTTAGGATGTCAGCGCTGATATAATATTTGGAAGAATCTGCAACTACCACTAACGGCGTTACAGCTCTCACTAAATTCGAAATTTTAGTACTGACGGGACTCTCTATGTGGCAGCACCCTCGCGCCTTCAGAGATCCCCTACCCTGATTAAAGGTATCACTACTAGTTTTTTAAAGGTCATTATTGTTTTTGTCAGAGACATTAAATATTTCAAGAAAACATATTTATATTCTGTGTAAAATTTAATTTTTAAAAATCGCAGAGCGCTTTCGGCTGTTAAACTATCTTCAGTGCTATACTCGTCAGGTATTTGTTACAAGAAACTTTTTGACAACACATTGACGTCACAAATTAAAATATCTTAAGATAACATTAAATTAAAAATAATATCCTGATTAGGGTTCATTTTTGTCATTTGCTAATTTAAAATTGAAGGAGTGTCACTTCAACTTCCGTTGGACTAACACGCGTTCGTGTATCAGTTGAAGACAATTTTAACAAATTTAAAAATGTTCAAAATCTAAGTATAATTTACCCTAATCAGGGGATTATTTTTAATTTAATGTTATCTTAAGATATTTTAATTTGTAACGTCAATGTGTTGTCAAAAAATTTCTTGTAACAAATACCTGACGAGTATAGCAGTGAAGATGGCTTAACAGCCGAAAGCGCTCTGCGATTTTTAAAAATTAAATTTTACACAGAAAACAAATATGTTTTCTTGACTTTTTATACCTCATTTAAAAACCAGGAGGAGTGATTTGAATTTAAGTTGGAAATTCTGTAGACCTCTGATTGGTTAGATTCCGCCCAGTTTCACACAACACTTTTTAATATTGACATCAGCTGATAGTTTTCATTTTTGATAGTTCTGACAGATAAATAAATAAATATTGGATGAAAAACCAAAAATATTCTCAAGCAGTGGGTACCTACATTATTACTTTACATTTTTTTTAAGTAGTAAAGTCGACTTAGCGAGTATTATGGGAATACTGAAGTAGAGGAACATTATATAGTGCAGAAAATATTGATGGAATACCAGGACTTTTGAAAAATTGTGATGAGTGAATAAAAAATGTCGTTCGAAGAACAAAAATGTTATCTGTGCTGGACAAAATTTTGCAAGCTTCAAAGAAACGTTCAGACTTTCTTGAAACAAATTGAATTTATCTGTGTCACCTTTTGACGTGTCAAATGTAGGTAATATTTATTGTTATATACATATTTGGGAAGAAATCGTCAAAGTTCATCGGAAGAACATGCCATGGAAGATATAAAACAATATAGAAAAGAATGGGCTTGGTAGAAAATACATTATTGGTTTTTGAAGTTAAAAAGAAGGAAGAAGGTATCTCAGAAGTATTTGAAAAGTGGTTTATTACACTTAATCTGACAACATAAAAATAACTGTTGGAAATGTTTAAATTAATACTGCATATTGCTCTACAATGCTATTAATTTTGTAGTATTGTTATTGCCAGAACATATTATCAATTGTCATATTCTTTTCAATTTAATTGTAATAAATATAATCAAAGTAACTTGACTATCTGTAATTCTCCACCATCATCAATGGCCATAATTTGTTTGTTGTCGATGTGAATCTGAATCTTCATATGTTTGAATAAGAAACGAAACAGGAAAAAGTCTTACATTTTGTTTAATGCGTAGGTACATCTGAAAAATATACTGCAGATCAGAGGAGAAATCGACTTATGACTAATGTCTTTGCTATCAAGGCATATTTAATATATTTGGAACACGACTGTTGACTACGTTTTCGGAACACACCCTTTAGTAAATAATCTGGTAACTTTTAGTGGTGTGAGTAAGGCTTTTCAAATTACTCCTCCTGGTTTTTAAATGAACTATAGTCATGTGTACTCAGCTGTAAAGATATTCACATTAAATATTTGACGTTTGTCCGGTTTGACGTTTATTTAAAGGTTAAGATTGTGCCGATTACGATTTAAACCTTACTAAAAATAACTAAATATTATGGAGGGTAGTGAGTAGTGAGGAGAACCGTCTTGTATGGGGGGAGAGTTGAAAAAGTGTCCAGCTATATACTGACAATAAAGCTTCAATTATCTGCCAGAGTAGCGCTGGCGTACGAAAAAATCTAATATGAACATAGCTATTGTAGACGGAGTGAAGTGTGCTGAGTTTAAATATTTTTCAAGAGTAGTTAGTAAAATACCCGTATACAAAACTTTAACTATTTACGTAGGTAGTCCAAAATAATTTAGTAAATATAACCAAGTAACTGCTGCGAGAAACCGTGATTATTGATTGTGAATTTTTTAAAATCATTATTAGTGATTTTATTGTGGTAATTGATAGTTATAAAACGATTAACTGATTGAGAAATCCAATTTCAAATTATTCAATCCACGGAAAGTGTTTATTTACAGAGTATTGAACTTGAATTGTTGCTTATTTCTCTATCTTCTTCTAATCACTTTTGGCGCTTTCTTTAAAAAATATCCTAAGGTTCCGCAGCGCCACCTTTATTGGACGCGCTGTTACGGACACTTTTTCAAACACAGAGACGGCTCTCCTCACCTCTACCCTCCATACTAAATATGCAAAATTATATTATCAACAACATTATAATTGAAAACTGTTCTTCTAACAACACAGGAAATTTATTGGCATTGGCACATGACAAGTGGTTTCGAGGATCCTAAAAATCGTGTTAGTTTTGCTTGAAAGTCGTGACGACTGAGGCGTCACGCACAAGTGCTTGAAGCCCAAATAAACGAAAGCAACATATGTGTGTCATAAGTTCACGTGGTTCGGCTTTTATTTCTAATACGTCCGATTTCTGAAATATCAAGAGTGGGACCTTTCCAAATGAACAATTAAAAGAGACTGAGATTAATAGCAAACCGGAATGTTCTCAAATCAAATCGCTTAGATCATTTTCATAATAGTAAATGGAATTTGATAGTATTAGTATATGTTTTTATTGTATTTCCTGAAAGATCACATCAAATTTGTAGAGTATGGTGAATTTATAAACTTTCTGTGAACTTATGAACCAGTAAAACAATACGAAGACTTATACACAGTTAAATATCAAAATAGCGTAACCAAGCAAAGAAACACCCTGATTCTGATGAGTGAAACTATTGGCTTGTCCGAAAATAATCTGACAATCCTCCGGCGTAACGGGAAATAGTCCGGTAACTCACTTACGAACTAACAGTCTGAATGATGGGTCCGAAAGAAAATCTCGTTATTGGCTTTACTTTATCCATAACTCGTAATTTCGTTCCGAGATTTATATAAGTTCGACTTTGCTATGTCGTTGTCGATACGTAGAAGATATCAACTTGTATTTCCGTAGGGGATATTTTATTTGCATTTATACAACTTCTGAAAACTGAAATGCTAAATGAATTCTAACTTTTACACTTTGGGTATTCTGAATATTGTTTGAATTATGATGCTGTTGCGTTATTTTATTTACTTGAACATTGTTACTTCTTAAAAATATATAAATCATGAAATGTTAGCTTAAAGTTTATAATGGTGTAATGTTATTCAAATAGTTTATTCTTCCTAACAATAGATCGAAAAATAGAAATTTCCTTTCTTTTGCAAATTCAGTACCTATTAAAATTATGTAGTGAAAATGATTTTAATTGTGGAAACCACGTTCCAAATGTATTAACTATATAGTGTGATTCATAATTATTTTGGGAGATACGCTGAGGGTGGATTATTCTGACCAAAGTATGGCATTAGTGAAATATCGAAGAATAGCAAGAAATACGGATAGTTTTTACATTTTTTGCTAATTCACTGCCTTCAAAAACTCTTTACCCTGCAAACACAACATGGTGAGTATACACTAGTAGAGGACGCAAGGGTATTGTAGGCAATTAAGCGGCGCATACTGAACCGTCTCCAGCAAGGCGGCACATAGACGTAAGAAAGCGGTTGTACCAAAAAGAAGACGAATAAATAACCCTACGAAAATAGAGGAGAGGGAAGTCTCAATGAAAAGGTGGCAAATGAATGGGAAATTACGTACGACGTGGCACAGTCAAGTGGACAGAGAGGCTTATACTAAGCGTAATAGAATGGGTTGAATGCCTTTTCTGCGGAAGCCATAAGCGAACATGAATCTTTCAGAGCCTTCACCTACCGAGTGGGAAAAAGAGAAGACGACGAATCTGTATACTGCGGAGAGATAGAAAAATAGACAGCATACAATGTACCGGGTGTCTCAATAAGAATGGCTCTCGGCCATATCTCGGGAACAGTTTATAGTAGAGCTTCGGAAAAAAAAGGTAGAACGTGTCGCGGGACACACGGTAGGAACTTTAGTTCCTTTTAAGCAAAAATTATGTAATACATCTGACGTTATAGATAAACAATTTGCATATTCTTTGGTGGTCGAGTAGTAAGCATACCATACTCTCACGCAGTACACCCGGGTTCGATTCCCCGTGAGGAAGTTTTTTTTATTGTTAATTTCATTTTTAAATAATTATTCTGCTTGTTATTAATAACGACAACAGGTAGATTTTTTTCTTAAGTGTGTCGTAGGAAAAATATGCTGTTCGACTCGTGTGGATTGCAACTAGTGTGGATATGATGGCCATATCGCACTTGAACGATTGAGCAAACTTCAAACTTCAAACTTCGTCCTCGTGCGATATGGCCATCATATCCACACTAGTTGCACAAACTACTATTTCTATCAAAATATGCCCTTTTACATTTAAAAACAACCTGCCAAATGCCAAATCAATTTATCCATCCATTTTAAAGTTATCGAATTAAAACATTCATGTTTTCAAAATTTCAACACCTTGTATTTCGAAAAGTAAATGTGCTAGACCCCTTAATCCTCATATCATTTTGACCAATTTTACGAAAGGAATCTACATGCAAACGTTGTAATTACCTACCCTTAACGTTCGAGATGCTTATATCATTTTTTGCGCGATCGTATTGAAATAAATTCCGATTAAAATAATTTAAATTTCTTCGAAATGAACGAAATGTCAAAAGTGACATTTATACTTCTCGATCAGTTTAAAATATATTTTTTGCGCGATCGATCTTTTTTTTTATTTACAGCATCGGTTGTCAGGTCAGTAGGTTGTGTTTACTGGTTTCTAAGTCTAACACGTCGGTAAGTGATTTACTTACCGTTCAGACGTCGGTAAGTAAACTACGTCCTAGCCCTACATACATTTAAGTGGTCCTAAATAATATATTACTTCATTCATTGCACAAAAGAAACAAAAAAAGATTGATATTTTTTAATGAACAGAATCGAACAGAACAATATAAAAAGTAATAAATAGCATGAAAATAATTTCACCAAAATGCAAATTATATTTTAAACTGATCGAGAAGTAATGTCACTTTTGACATTTCGTTCATTTCGAAGAAATTTAAATTATTTTGTTCGAAATTCGAATATTTCAATACGGTCTCCAGCAAAATTGGAGGCTGAGCGTAGCAAAACATTGCTGTCGACCGGTAAACAACCCTTACCGTTCTTGATACTTAATATACTATTACCTTTTGGTGAAATTGTTTTCATGCTATTTATTCGACGTCTGAACGGTAAGTAAATCACTTACCGACGTGTTAAACTTAGAAACCAGTAAACACAACCTACCGTCCTGACAACCGATGCTGTAAATGAACAAAACAGATCAATCGCGCAAAAAACTTATGGAATAATAGTAAAAATATATCCGAACAAATTCAAGTAGATCACCGGCACTGCGAATACCAGCTTTGCATAGAATTTTAATATAGCATCGGTGGTTCAGTGGTAGAATGCTCGCCTTCTACGCGGGCGGCCCGGGTTCGATTCCCGGCCGAACCATATGAACCGCTGCTTCGTAAACGAGAGAGAGACTCAGGAGAGAGCAGACGCGCACAAGCAAGGCACATAACGAAGCAACGTAACGTAACGGTTAGATCTGACGTACCTGACGTAAAGAACCAAAGTTCCAATAAATAAATGCAATACTGACAGTTTCTGATTGCGGTTGGAACAGACCTTTCAAGGAAATCCTTGGTGCATCTACGAGTAGTCAAATACCACTGAAATTAAAGCAGTACCACCCTGCACCTATAATGAAATTAAAAATGATTGATATCCGTTTATTATTATTATTATTATATTTAGACAAGGGCAGAGGGACAAATCCCTATTATGCCCAAAAACAGATAATTACACAAGAAACTTAGGTACTAGTAGGTAAAGAACAGAAAAATAAGTACAATATACACAATATACCAAATAAACTACAAACATGAGCAAACATAAAAATTCCAAATTTATACGAATTGAGACCCTTTTCTAGAAATCGGTTGATGAAGTAGTAATCAAAAGAGTGCATATTGTCACACCCTACCTATAGTGTAACTACAAATCTTCTTACCATAATCATAGTGCTGTTATTTCGAAATACAATTTGGTATTTCTTATTGCAAATTTTCACTTAGATAATGCAACAGTTTATTTGCCGAGCCCTTCGTAATAATTTTCTAAATATACCATAATTATCAGTCTATAAAGTATTGTAAACTTGACAACAATGACACCGCCAATTATGATAATGAACGTTATTAATGTCTGAACACGAAAGCTATTTTATGGAATACCTTTGTGGCAACGACCACGGAAATGTTGTTGACCGAACCTACTAGATACTTGAGGAACATGGGTATAATTTTTTGTTAAACAGTCATAAGTTGATTGGTTTAGATAGAGCAAGTCCAATGTAGATCTCTCACAACTATTGGTACTTCCAAATTATTATAATTGTTTCTTGTGACTGATTGAAACACCGGAATAGTTGTTTACGTTAATTTCAGTATCAGACTAAAAGTTTCCAACTTTGTTTCTTTAAGTATGAAATTCTATGAAGACTATTCTACCTTTGCATTTTCGATACTGTTTGCTTTTGGGAGGTAAACAATAAGCAGCAGAAGTATTTCCCAGATACTTTTGGTTATTGATGATTACACATTAAGGATCAGTCAAATTTACAATCTTATTTTATACATATTAAAGGTATTTTTTCGCGAGATCCCGTTGATGTGAAGTCGGTTACAGAGCGGTTATACCCCCACCAAAGAAATTTGAAAGGTTGTTATCGTTCATGATCTCCCGCGAAAATAAACCGATTAACCGGATAGATTTAACTTCACAACAATAATAAATAAACATAACCTCAAAAAAAAGTGATGAGTTACAAATTGTTTCTATCGTTTGAAAATGTTTTCTTCAGTTTTAACTATAATTGACGATTTTTTTGATACTAGCCTTCCCGTAGTTATGTCATCACAAGTAACGTTGCATAGTTCAGTCAGGCTACGAGTTTCGGATGATTATTTTCACCCTAGGGTGAATCATATGGATTGGTTAGACAAATATAATGAAACGGTGTTTTTTCAGCTTTTTAGAATGAAAATAAATACTTTTCCGCAGTTACTAGCTGTTATGTTGCACAATGATCAACATTTTTTATTAAAAAAAAGTATATATATATATAAGCAATGCACTGATCAGTAATCATATATTTAAATGCAACCAACCTACTCTAACAAAATAAAAATATCTTCTTTTTATACAATAAAGTAACAACAATACTAACACAAAAAAATATATAACAACTCAATAAACTAGAATAGGAGTAAATATTATAGGTCTGAAAAACGAATCATGAAAATAAATAATTGGAGTTTTCCAGATTTTTTAATCTGAATCCGATTCTTCTCGATGCCGTTTTCTGGACATAACATCGATTATTTTATCAAGTTTACCTAAAAGTGCATCTCTCTGATTATTCTGTCTTCCCAGCAAATTTTCTAAATTTGACATATGTTTTTTCCTATCCTCAGATTCAGAGACAGCCAACTCCAACAATTTAATATTGGTACTCTTTTCTCTCTGGGTCTGTGACTGGCTTTGGTATTGGCTTGACTTCTTAAACCTATTTTGTATGTTATCTCTATCTTTGCAGGGCCTTTTAAGTTCATCTGAACTAGTTTGGGACTCCTCTTCACAATCCATTTCAGCTTCTGTGGTGACATGCTCCAAGGAATCTTGAAGATTGGTAGGGTTGCATTCATCTTTTCCTCCAAGGATGCCATGCATAACATCAAAAAAGGTGGTGGATCCTTCTGGCTTCAGCCTGTAGATTTCATATGTTTTACATGTAGAAGGTATTGTTTTTGTAGGTTGCTAAATTTTAACCTTAATTTTTCAACAACCTCTTTGCCTTCACCTACAAATACTCCCATTTCTGACATCTCATTTGCAATTTTTGCCATAAATGGGATTCAACAGTTTTCCTATCATCGAACTTATCAGCGTACTTCGTACGCAATTTTAAAAATAATTCTGTGGCTTCTACATCCTCCTGTGGATGATTTCTAGTTTCAATTCACTTACCTCAATATTTGTGAATTAAATTTGCACAAATTAAAAGGAATAATAAAAAACTAAACACGTACCGGTAAATTCATGTTGTTATGTTTGTAAACAACTCGATTTCACGTATGAACTTACAAAATTGCCAGAAGAGGCGCTTTGGCTACTGACTCAATAGATAAAAAAATACTTATAGATGGGAAACTGACCCGTAGCGACCTCTATTTGTACGAGTGGCACCACCTTGAGAGTCTCGTCAGTTCCTCCAACACAAATCAGATGGTTGTGGGCTTCACTAACAGCCGAAAAAAAAGATTCCTGTAATTTTACAGTTTTTGGCGGCATATTCAAAATTACTGTAATTTTATTTTTATAACAAAATGACATTTATAGTCAATTTTTGGATATTTCATTGAAAGTTACTCAAATTACATTCAAATAGTCAAGTAAAATTAAAAAATGAATTGTCAAAAAATGGACCATATAATGCCTGGAGTGGGAGAAATGAAGCAATAATCATCAAGTTTATATATTTTATTCAATAAAAAAAGTATACAATAAATGAAACGTTTTTATTACATATTTCAATGACAAACAGGAAGAAAAATAAATGTTAGGAATTCAACAACAATGCTGGGAAGTTCAAAGCTGTATGGAAGAATAACTACTTCTGTCACTTTTCATTTAATGAAACATATTTTTTTATAAAGATGAAGCTTACCGGGTGCACATCAAATTACAGTCTTCCACAATACATATTCTTGACATTGTCTCTTAAAGTAAAAGTCCCACTATAAACAATAAAAACCAACTACGAATACCCAACACACACACAAATAAGAAAAATAGTTTTTAAAAACGAAAACTGGACAAACTCACGATACATGTCGTAAAACGTTGGTCTGTTGTCAGGCAGTTGTCATTGTGACGTTAAGATGTCAGCGCTGATATCTGTGGAAGAATCTGCAACTACCACTAACGGCGTTACAGTTCTCATTAAATTATAAATTTAAGTACTGACGGGACTCTCTATGTGGCAGCACCCTCGCGCTTTCAGAGATCCCCTACTCGACTGACACCACGATCATTGATTGAAAAATGAATAAATAAAAAACCACTAGTGCATTTGAAGCTGTCAAAGTGACAATTGCACTGTGACATATGGGATTTTTTAACTATACCTAATGAAATTATAATGTTTAAGTAAGTCATTACTCCAAAAAAATGATTTGAGTGGAGGAAGCGCTAAATTTATTGACGCAGAGGATTTGATGACATCCTCTCCAAGGCTTATTAGAAGCATATTCCAAAAAACATATTTTTGACTATACCAGCCTGTATATTTTCTCAAATTGTCATCCAGTTTTCTTGCCTCAATAGACTATTAGGATTTTCACAAGTGGAACGCATTTTTTCCGATATTCAAAATAATTGAAAAAATATTTTCAATAGAAATTTTATTGCTTATAAGCAATTACAAGTAATTACTTTTCTATTTAAAATAAGGATTACCTATATTTTTAAATTTCAAAACTGTACCTAAAACTTTTTTATTATTCCAACAAATCACCCCTATATTCACCAACAGTACACAAAACACAAATGTTCTCCCTCTATATCCCCAGAGAAAAATTAATGCAAATAGAATATTGAAATATAGTTGTACATATTTATACATCCCCCCAGGCTGAGGGATCGTTTCCGATTTCGAGGCAGGGATGGATTTGGTTTGTTGCATTCGTTGATTACCGAGAATATATTATTTAAGGTATCTACTGAAATATTCAACGTACAAAATTATAATTTTCATTCAACCATCCTTAGATAAATTTTAGTTATACCACAAACGAAATACTACTCAAATTCTATTTAGGTATTTCAACTCAATTGTTACTGTCCTTGGCACTGCAACACAAGATCTTTTTTCTCCGATCGTGGGAGAAGTGCCACTTTTTTGACCTATTTTCTATGCGCAAAGCTCAACATTCCAGAATAGTGGGCAGTTGCTAAGCAATTAGAAAATAACACTGCGGTAATATTCTTACCGCACTGCTGTAGCGTGCGGCAATGTTACAAATGGATTATTACAATAAAATGAAACAAAGTATGGTTTTAATTTTTATATTGATATAGTTGATATAAAAGAAATAAAAGAAACATCTAATTTATAACGATATTCTTGAACACAAATTAATTGTTGTTAATATTTACATTTATTGTACAGTTTGTACAATTTGTAAATTGTACTAGAGGGCTTGAAAATTATTTTACTTTGGTCATAAAGTAATTTCCATGGTAACCACTTCTATATTTCAATATGAACATAGAGAAACCTATCTAAACATACTTAGTTACATCTTGAATGGAATGTTTTTTAATTAATTTTTTAAATTCAAATCAACGATCGAAGAAAAAATAGTATGTATAATTCGTTTGAAAAGCATATTCCCAAACTCCTGTGTTACCAGATTCGTCGCTACGCTCCTCGTCTGGTAATTATCACAGTCGTTTGGGAATATTATGCTTTTCCAACTAATTATACAATATACTATTCTACTGACTCCTGCTTCGATAACTCGTGTACTTTCATCGATCTAAAGTGAGCAGTGATTCAAATATGTAGCTATGTGAATTAGAGAAACATTCATCTAAAAAGACAATATTTTCCATCAATCTTCTTGTAGCACTGAGTTTTCCTTGTATCTAAGTATGTTTTATTGTCGTAAGCTGAGACCTAAAAATTCATTGTCCTGAGAAAGAACACAAATACACAGTACTATCATTCATAAGAATCAGGTGTTGTGCTCTGGGATTATGTAATGTCATGCATTTCACCAGCCTGTCAATGTCAATGAAAGTTCTTTCCTTCATTACACAGACTTTAGATTTTCCCTTCTCCACCATTTTGAGCTTTTTATGGAGTCCATGAAGGTGGCAGAATCCTTCTAGAAAACCTTTGAAGCTGCCAATCTTAGGCATAATCCACAAAGAACGGAGGACTATCTTGCCTTTTTGCGTCTTTTCAATGCAATCAAATGGTACAATGTACCCAGAGGTAAGGTGGCGGACAGCTGCCATTACATCTCTTTGAAGAGCTGGCAACGTTTTTGACAATAGGTTTCAGTAATGCTTATTTTTTTATGTCTTCACTCCATGTATATGGAGACACCGTGAGTCAGGCACCTGCCCGAGGACTCTGCATACTATAGAATTCAAGTCTCTTTCTGTATGTATACTGTCGACAAATCTTATTTTAATCCTGACTAATTATATTGGAGTTTTTATGAATAAATCATCGATCAATCGACAAGAGGTTTAAATGAAGTCGTTAGTAAAATTCCAGAGTTCCAGTACTAGAATACGTTGCATTTACTCCAGTTTGTACCTACTAAAATTGAGAATTTCAATAATTCACTTATATTGTTTGCAGTTACCACATTTAAGTATAAAATAAATACAAATGTTTTGGATTGAATCACTCTCAATATACTTCAATTTTTCAATCTAAATCCAACCCTGTACTGAACAAATTTCCTGTAGATGGGTGACGTTGTGCAAAATACATAATTAGAGAGTGTCAGGTAATGCCTAATGAACGATAGAACAAGGCACTGCCTTTGGCAATCTCTGGAATACGAAAGATGGAACATGCAACAAAGAGGGATGAATTTGGTAATGCAAATCCACTCTAATATAATCACTCTGTAGTTATGTTCTGCTTTTACTTTGTGGAAACGATCTAAATATTAATACAAAGCAAATTATCGAAATATCACAATGTAACGACATGTAGGTTTAGGGAAATCTTTTCAATATTGATTGTATTGATATCAATAATGATATTTTATTGAAACGTAGCTTTAAAGCAGATAAACATGGTATATTATTATATTATCCACTTTTCTATTATTGTTCAAAAAATAGATCCAGTTGTAGTGAAACAAGATTTAATTACTTGTCCCGTAATATTTTTATCTTTTGAACCGCACCTAAAAACGAGCAATATATACTGCTTCAGATAAAAGGAATAAAGGACGTTCAGGGTAAATGAAATCTTCCAGCTTTTTTCAACGTAACATCCAATATATTTTAACGTGTATTTAGACATCAGACAATAAAAACTATTACAATAAAAAGGTAAAATTGAACATTTTTTTCTTCTACTTCGTTCTTTTCTTTAATGAAACTTTCACCTCCGAAAGCAAATATATTACCTTCATTCTCTTTTTTTATTCCCATTCCTCTATTTCTGGAGCCATATATACGATTTCATTTAAACTTGACACTGTCTTTGTTGACTTGAAGGATGTCGGAAATAATCGTTGAGAATTTTTCAATTATCTTTCCTTTTCACCTTCCGTTTTCTTAAATTCACCTTGACACAGATAAATGTAGTGCAGAAACTCATGAGCGTTTCCCAACCGATTATTTCTATATTTAACGCATTGTTTGAAAAGGCATACATTTCTTGTTGAGGCAGTTGTCCTACTTCATTGTCTAAGGGCTTCGGCCCATATCCTTGAAAACAAAACTTTTGCCACACACTGTATCTGTACACACATAATCAAATAGTATTATCAGTGTCCACCAGCTGCAGTCCGGCAGCGTCGCTAATTCGTTTGAATGTACCGCTCAAATTATGGTCCCAGACACGGACACAGTGTTGCCGCGATGTATTTTTAATTTACCGGTGAATATATTGTTCATAATTTTATTAAACAGTTGTTATATTATCTCAACAATGAAACGGTTTTTATTTAATTTTTGTTTCAAGGGCACAACAATTTCATCAATCGTGAGTTCCCAAAAAAAGCCCTCGAGACGAATAGGGTACAAGCATAAATTTTGCTATTGGTGGGAATCGACGCTTTATCAGGTCTCCTAACACCTTGCATGCCTATTTTTTCAAAAAAATATAAACTTTGAAAGTCCGCCAAAACGGGCTTTACGTAATAAAGATAGCTGCACCATGGTGTGACGTCATTTGTTTACGTTCTTATTCGAGTATCACGCTCTGAGTTCTTGTGACCTAATTTGTTTCTGAAAGCTATAAAAAAAGGATACAGCTGAAAAAAAAACTTTGTATTCCAAGTATTGCATTGTTCCAGTGTGTAAATCAACGTCTATTAAAGCTCCAGACAAAATATTTGTTACTTTACCTGGTGGCGCAAGCAAAAATACACTTGAGAGAAGGTTATTACTTTTGTTTGTGAAGACCATTTTAATGTACCTACTTCTATGCTGGAAATTTTTATTCTTAAATATTTTGAGGTTATGTATCTATATGTCTAGGAATTAACCATAAAAACATCATTTTCTTACAACCACACATCGAAATATGGTTGGTATATATTACATAAATAAAACATAGTTTAAATCGTACTTACGATAATGCTTTAACTCCTCTTATTTCCTCTGCATTAAAGCAGCTGTTTGACTTCATAAATTCAAGCAGCATAAATGAGTCTACTTTGGGCAAGTTATCAGTTTGTGCTTTTACAAAACCTTCGCTAGCCATATCTTTACTCACAAAATATGAAAGAATCGTCATTGAACACTGAACTAGTAAATAAAATATATTCTTCCAAAAGTTTTAAAATATCTTCGGAAATATCGAATATTTATGTCCACTTTCCACTTTACGTTGACTTTTAGAAATAAAAAAAAAGCACACACAAACACGTAATGGTCTCAAACAAACATAAATGATATTTTTACGTCGATGAAGCAATAAATAGTTGATTGAAATACAATATAAAACACACAACTACACATAACCTAATGCAATACCGGCCATATTGACATAAGTAAGCACAAGAGATATGACATCACACGTATCATCGGTAGCGTTCGGAAATTCTCGGGTTGTGGTCGGAAAGTGCATTGAAATTTGAATTTTATTTTAAAATTTGGGAGTAATTTCCAATGGAAACTGGTTTATTTCCTATTATTAGTAATTTTACTAATAATATTTACTTTTATAAATTAATATCCAAGCAAAATATGAAATATGCGTGTACTCTATTATAAGCATTTTTTATGACGAAAAATTTTTTTTGTTTGAAACTTTTGAAGCAAGGGGTAGGTGAGGAGATTTGTAAAATTTTTCCCTGAATCTACTGGTGAAGACTAGAATGTTCTATTTATCCAATTATTCAAGTTGTGAGTACAAGTACAATTTCATGAGACTATTTGAAGGAAAAAAATGATTTTATACGAAAACAAACTGTGACAGTCGCTTTTTTGTCCCAAAAAACCCCCCGAGACGAATTTTGAGCATTTTTTAGGTTGACAACATTTTTTTGTTGAAAATTTTGAAGCGAGGAAATATTTCGCGATATAAACTGCTTTCTGCCAACTTCTTCATTACTCAGAATTATCAAAATCCACTGATATAATATGTATAATTCTTTAGAGTCTTTAGAACGTTCTATCTATCCAATTAGTCGAGTAATGAGTATATTTTGTTTTCGCAATTTTTATGAGACTATTTAAAGGAGAAAAAATGATTTTCAACGAAAAACGAGCTATGCCAGTCAATTTATCGTCTCAAAAAACCACTCGAAACGAATTTTGACCATTTTTAGTCAAAATTTTGTCAAAAATATATCAAACCGGAATCTGTGATATAAAAATTTCATAAAACATATTCAGCATGAATTTCACTTTTATCATCATTTCGAGCAGCCCTAAGAAAATTAAATAAATTTCCCCCTTTTAGTTTCAACTTTCACCGCAACATCATCTATATATGATAATTTCTTTTTGGTGTAGCTGCATAACCGCACAGGTATGTAAATATTCAAAAAGCGTCCGCTTACTTATTAATGTATGGAGATTAGCCAAAAGTGGGGAATATTAAGTGATAGCTTATAATAACCGATCTGTTTCGTAGGGGTTGATGGACATGATGCTCCCTACGTGCTATTAAAGGGGGAATAAGCAGCTATAATTGTTTCACCTCTCACAGTGATATTGGTGTCCACATTAAACGACTTTGTAGGAACATTATATTAATGGGGAATATGCATACAATTTACATAATATGCTTCCATTTCGGTTTACAGTTTCCTTATCACCCGGACTTCATTTTTAAAGTGTTTGAGGTTTTTCCGAAGCTCATTGCAATTTACTTCCCCCCATTTTATTGCGCTTGTACAGCCACCAAATTGAAAGTATATAACATTAAATATATCGTGCCGAAATTCCCCATCAGCTTTCGATGACTGTTGATAATGATGACCAGTTCGTACTTCGAACTACTACCCAGTGAAGGACTACCTATGCTTCCAACTTATGAAAAATAAAAGACCACTCAAATGCGAATATTTTGATACCAACTTATTCATCTTGAAAAATAGAACATTTGATAACATTGCGCCAATATTGTGACTTTTATAATTAACTCACGTTGTTTGTTTATTTTTCCTTCCATTTTGACATCTTGACATTACGATTGTTGATGATCAGTGCCCTCTGCAGTTTGGCCGCATCGTAACTTAAAATATTCTCTCCAATCCCAGTTACAATTCCAGGTTGAAGTATTTTATGTCTGGAAGATAGTTTAATTCCTCACAACGCCGAAATCCTCAGGACGAACTCAATGTTCACAAACGTAACACTGCATTTTCTAAGTTTTCAAATACTTGACTTAAGAAATCTCTAAATTGAATACGCACACTTTTAGTACACAGAGCGATTATTTATTAAAACTGGTTATTCGTAGTGAAAACTTGTTAGTCTACAATTAGATGGATACGCCCTTTTCTTTCATACTCCTATTACCTGTCGGGGAACTGTCAGGTATTAATATTTGCAATCTATAATCTACTGTCGCCCCCTCGCGGCTTAAAAACGCAAGTTACGACGGGGGCATTTACACGTAAAGCTTATGGAAGCAACAATTATTATAAAGATAGGGACCCTTTTAACTTTTAGAATGTAAATAATTTGAAAATATAAGTGCCTAATGACATAATGCTCAGTATTTTATAAGCGACTGGGTAAGTAATCGTTTTTAAAATGTATTTTTTTCATATTATGTGTAGCTTTGTAGGTTAGAATCAACGGAGATAAACGTCATAAATCATCAATAAAAATTGATTATTCAATTTGTCATACTGCTAAATGAAAAGTGAACAAACGCTTCATATTATATCTACAATTGCTTAATTAATATTTATATGGTTTTCAGCTCTGTATATATTTGTGGTGGACTTTGAACTTGCACTATTTACAATGAAAATTATAATAAAAACTGGGTTTGAACGAATTTCACACGGTATCAACTTTCATCCCAACTCGCAGCCAAAAGGTCAATCTCTGGTGGAATCTGGTCATGTAAGAGATGTACATGAATTCAGAGAAGATGGAAAAAGCTATTTGATTCAATCTAAAGTCATAAGACAAATTGCAGTCACATCTACACCTTACACTACAAAACTCTTTGTAGGTCTATTCAATTAATTTTCAATTTTGCCTTTCTTGTAATGCGAAAATGTAAAAACACGGTCGTCCACTCGAGGAGGAGATTCAACTCGAAACTCTGTGCAGTCTATTATGACTCGCGTGTTGCCATAATCCTCGCGAAAACAATCTGGCATGGTACTTAAAACGTCTGCTTTATTTGGCCAAAATACGTAGTCTACTGTTGCTCTAGCCAAATGTCGTAAGGCTGTGTAGAAAATTCTAGATACAGTAGTCCTGTGCATATCAAAGATCACACTCAAAGCAGAAAAGGTCAGCCCAGTTTTCATTTTCGTTAAAAATATGAAAAGTCGATTTTCTTTTAACACTTGACTATTTTCTGCTAAATTAACGTTCATTCTTTTCAACAAAAAATAGAAATTTTCAAACGTCACACCAGCAAGATCTAGTAATTGTTCATCTTTTTTAACGGAGCCTATTCCTAAGAAATTTCTAATCTTTGGCTCTTCAGCTTGACAATCGGGTCCAACCTTTGCATGGACGAATGTTTTTTCCTCGGTATTACATCCAAAATGTTTGTATAGTTTTCTATTAAAAATCATCACGGGTCCAGCTACTTCAATAATGTCCGTTTGAATTTCAACCTCACAAGTGACATGAGCTGCTTCTTTATATGTGTATCGATTGCACACAAATGTTCTTGATGATTTATCTGACTCGATTGCAAAGTAAGCTTCAGATGCTTGATCGCAAAAGGTTTTTTCATACACAACAGGTGCTACTTCCGTATCGCTACATATACTTAAGTCTACTTTCTCGACAATTTTTTCTGGCTTTCCTCGATGAACATGTCTTGTTACCTGTTGCTCCAACAATCTTCTTTTCATGAAGCGTTGATGCCTGTAATGATAACAAATTTTAATAAAATATAGTCATAGATATTTATAAATTGCATACTATATTTTACAATACTACAATGAAATTATACCCAACATTTTACCTATTAATTGCAGTTATTCGATTTACTACTACTGTGTTATATACAGAAAGGAATATCGTTGGAACATAGCTTGGACTCAATTCATTATCTGATTTTTGATTCTGTACAAAATCCTCACTACATATTTTGTCGGACACTTTTGGTACCCATGTTGATCCGTCCGGACTGAAATGTTAATATTAATGATAATAAATGCAGAGATAAGGAAGGTTAAATAAATGTATTTATGAAAAAATAAACAAACTACATAAAATTGATGGAGAAAACATGACGTATAGAATACTGTGTCAATATTTTGAAGTGAGGTTAAGATACCTAATCACTTTACTCTTTTTACAGCTGCAATCCATTTTTTCCTTTGTACCAGCTTGTGTTGCGCAGTAGGAAACTTGTAATAACTCACATCACTGTTATTCCATCCTGTATTTTTACAATTAACAACACAACAACTGTCATGCCCCATTTTCACCTTTATTTACATACAATATACCACATCAACCTCCGACCGAATTGCGGAAATTCACCACTGCGCGCGCTGGGATAGTTTCGGCTATCCCCTCCAACGGTCGACACACAGCGAAGACAACTGAAAAATATAATCCTATTATTTTGTTTCGACGAAACGGGTATTCATCGTATGTACAACTATATTCACAAATCCGACTCTGTTTCACCGCAGCAGGTGGAGTCCTATTGAATGGTTAGATTGTGTAATCGAATCGAAAATTTCTGACAAATAAACTGATTTTGTGGGTTTATTGATTAAATTACAACATTGGCGCAATGTTATCAAATGTTCTATTTTTCAAGACGAATAAGTTGGTATCAAAATATCCGCATTTGAGTGGCCTTCTATTTCCCATAAGCTTGAAGCATAGCCTTTTTACCAAGTATGCAGATGATGCAGGGATAGGAATGATAGGAAACAAATACTTTAAAATGCGTAGGAAAAATTCTGGGTTAGGTTGCTGTTTTTTTTTTCAACCACGCCTCATTCAATAATAAACATTAGCGCCATCAATACGCGGTTTTTTTATGAACAATTACAAAAAAAATTGAAAACAAAAATCTCACATTTTTTCCGAGTTTTACTAGGAAAAGTTTTGTTTGTTTTTATTCAATTTGATGTTGAGAACCTATATTGATGGATTAACTAGTATTTTGGAAATGTTGGTCTTTAAAACCACGTATTTGAAAAAAAATTAGGATTTGTGCGCTATAGAAGCGGAGAAAGCGGTATTCAAAGTTCGGTAACCACTGAAACACGAATATTAAGAATTTTGAGGCGAATTGTTCGATAAAAGCATTAAATAAACAAAGAGGCCGGAAGTGTTGATTAAATGGTGAGCTTTCATGCGCGGTTGAACAAAGTTTTCTAGTTGTCATTCCATTAATTGGATTTGAATATCTTATTACGTTTTTTTCTGTATAATTATCATAGTCAAGAAAACATTGTTGTATTCTGTGTAAAAGTTTAATTTTTAAAATTGGAAAGCGCTTTCGGTCATTAAGCCATCTTCAGTGCGATACTTGCAAGTAAGTAATAAAAGGTGGAAATTTGCAAAATAAGAAATAAGTAAAGAATTACTTACTCGACAACACATCAACGTCACAAAAATGAAATTTCTTAAAATTACATTAATTCAAAATAATCCCCTGATTGGGGTAAACTGTCTTTAAATTTTGAACATTTTTAGTTTATTTTTAATATCTTCAACTTCTACACGAACACGTGTTAGTAGAACGGAAATTGAAGTGACACTAATTTAATTTGAAATTAACAAATGACAAATGACAATCTAAGTGAACACAAAACTAAAGTTATCCAACATAAGTATAAAAATAACATTGTGATAATTTTGTGTAAGTGTAAATATTAAAGAACCCATTTAAATTTGCAAAAATTGTTGTAAATAAAGTAATTCGGTAATGTCCCAAAGCAAACATGTAAATTTTCTAAATAAAATTGTAAATAAATTAATTTGATATTAAGTTCTAATGAGAACCCATCAAATCATAAGATGCTGAAAAAGATTATGGGTCTAATGAGAACCTATTACTAAATCTAATTCAAAATAGAAAATTTACACATGGGTAAGCAAGAGAGATTCCAAAAGCACATAAATTAATTTAAAGAATTATAAAATATTTGTGTAAATCAATGAAAGTAATTATCTGGGAGTAATTCCAAATAAAAAATTTTTGATGTTTAACATTGCAGTCTGGTAGTCTCTAATAACAAAAAAAAAATCATCTAAACAGAGAAAACGTATCTGATTAAAGTCTAATGAGAACTCATTATTCAAATCTAATTCCAAAAACAAATAAGATTATGGGTCTAATGAGAACCCGTTACCAAATCTAATTCAAAATAGATAACCAATCAATAGTCAGAAGAAACTCCAAACACAATAACCATTCATATAATTATCATAGTTTTCCGTACAATTAGTACCAGACATTTCGCATTTTATAATTATGAGTAAATTAATAACATATCGTACAAATATTTAAATTGTTTACAAATCTTGCGAAGTCTACTGCTATTTACATTTAAATTAAAATATTTCTATACATAAATATTCATTAACTCTCAACTATTCTTGCTCTTTGCCGTGCGATATACAGATAAACGAAAAATAGAGAATAGTTCATTAAATGAAGCGAGGTTGAAAAAAATACATATGTATTGAAATTTTGTGTGGCCGCCATTTTGAATTTATGAAATCTGAAAACACCGACGTTTTCAGAGGCCGGACTACTATATTTTCCTATACTATGAAGTCGTTATCATTATTATTTTAATTGTGTTTGTCGCTTAAAACACCATTTTGCAAATTGAGAGTTGGAAAATAAATTTACAAAATATATCCATCCTATAGAGTATGAAATTGCCTACAATGTTGGTAAGTATTTACAATATTTTTGTGAGATTGAATCTAAAAATTATATTTCACGTGCTTGAAGCTGTGCTTGCAAGCTCCAGCGGTTAGGGCAGCAGTCCATACTATAGTATGTACAAAAAGTACGAGGAGTAATAAACCCTAAT
>CAJUYG010000203.1:176690-187111 GCA_910591675.1 Galerucella calmariensis
TTTTTTTGGCTCTGGCTCTTGGACTAATAGTTTCTTCACGATCTAAGAAACTGACTCTACTTGACTTAGGCTTGTGATGCAATAAAACTATAAAACATTTTGGACGTGCAGAGCCGATGAAAAAGATGAAGTACTCAGTAAATTATAATAGGAATGACCCAAAAGTCTTATAAAGTAATAATGCAGTATTCCCCAACAAAATAAATACGACCCTGTAACGGCTCATACTTTTATTGCTTCATTGTATGTCAATTTCAGATCTCTGGCCAGGTCAGTTTCTTAGATCGTGAAAAGAGCTATAATTGGTATTATTTATGTGTATTTCTAGAATTCTATAAAGTATCAAAAAATACTATAACTGTGAGCGACACTACAACTGTTTTCATCGTAAGTATACCAAATTAATAATATTTGAATGGATAGTTTCAATTTTCGTTGCTTCAACACTGGCTTATTTTGTAGACACATAATAATTTTCGATACGATAATATGTATAATAATGAAATTAGAAAATCACAAGAGAACGCTCAGCAATACCTAATCTGATACGACAACTTGAAATGCACTTTAATATTAAGCTTTCAATGCTGCATAACCGAATTAGGAAAGTTGTCGTGACTTCGAAGAGCTCCCCTGAAGAGACACACAATTCGGTGGAAAATTAGCACTCGGGAAATGGCACTATATAGACACAATTTGGGTCAATCTATAATTATACTCAATGCTCGTACTGTACTCTGCCACTTACCAGTCGATAAATGAAAATTAACTAGTATCGACTAATTTTAAGCCTCCTCGGGAATTGGTTCGATGGGCCAATAAGGGTTTAACTTTAATAAGAAATGTGTCGTTACGGTCACTAGTTTCTGATTAAGCCGGTTAAATTATAGACAATTGGGGAACACTAAACCTTGTTTTAAAGTTAACAATTATCGATCAGTTCATTTAATAAACTTCCAAATTAATTTATTGTCTATTTAAGTAGGAATATTTGGATTATTTTACTTTCAATTTCAATTCAGTGATATGCTTATGATGAAAATACTAATTATTGTCGTAATAGGGTACAAGCATAAATTTTGACGCTTCATCAGGTCTCCTAACACCTTGCATGCCTATTTTTTCAAAACAATATAAACTCTACTTTTAAAACGACTTTAAAAATCATAAAATTTGAAAGTCCGCCAAGACGCGCTTTACGTCAAAAAGATGACTGCCCCATCCGTTGACATCACTCTATTTGTTTACGTTCTTATTCGTGTATCACGATCTGAGTTCTTGTGACCTAATTTGTTTCTGAAAGCTTTAAAAATGGATAAAGCCGAAAAAAAGCTTTGGATTCCAAGTATTGCATTGTTTCAACGTCTATTAAAACTCCAGACAAAATATTTGTTACTTTACCTGGTGGCGCAAGCAAAAATACACTTAAGAGAAGGGCATTATAGTTACCAGCTATGCGTCGAAACAAAGACGATATTTCGACAAATACTACTACTTTTGTTTGTGAAGACCATTTTAATGTAAGTACCTACTTCTATGCTGATAATTTTTATTCTTAAATAGTTTGAGGTTATGTACCTTTATGTCCAGGAATCAACCACAAAAACATTATTATCTCACGACCACATATCGAAATATGGTTGGTATAATATATTATATATAATACATAGTTCAAATCGTACTTACGATAATGCTTTAACTGCTCTGCATTAAAGCAGCTGTTTGACTTCATAAATTCAAGCAGCATGAATGACTCTACTTTGGGCAAGTTATCAGTTTGTGCTTTTACAAAACCTTCGCTAGCTAATCTTGAATGTAAAATTTCTAATCATACAACAAACTATTCCTTTCCCAGAACCGTCTATCTAGTTGAAAAGGTCAATAAAACCCTAAGAGATTGCTAGTCGATTTTCCTTATCAAAGGCCATTGAAACATTTAAAAGTATCTGTATAAGGGAATTCACATAAAAATTTCTTAATGGTTACTTAGCACGAACCAATTTAATATCAAACACCAACACTTAAAACATCTCAAAGTCTTTTGTATTTGTTTTCGAGTGCCACTGTGATAAGTAATTTTCCAAGAACATTAAATTTGCAGCGAGACACATAATTGCTGTGAAAGATTGTACTCGATTTACATCAAATAATTTCAGGAATCTGCAATGGATACAGTAAACATAGAAATAGGTTGTGTTTAATAAACTTAACAAATCGAGTTTATCGAGAAATTAATATCCGCAGTACGCTTTAAATAGATTTAATTCCTTTCTTCGGCAATAAATGTGTTGAATATGAGTTGTCACGATCCTAGGAAGTGGTAATAGTTTTTCCAGTATTTCAGCTTTTTCTTGTAACTCAAGCTCTGATTTCAGTTTCTTCACTAAGGCCCGGTTGTAGATGCATAGTTCAACTGTGGTTCTGCGTTGAACCGAGTTTAATTGCAAATTTTTGTTGTAAGGACGTCAGTCACTACTGATCTGTGGTTCAAATAGAAGTTTACGTGAACGGTCCTCGAAGGGCGTTCAAAGGCGGTTCAAGAGGGTTTTGGCATTTGACGTGGAGTTGTTAACCTTAAAAAGTGAGGTTGAATAGCTGATAATTCATTATTTCAATCAAAATGAACGAATTATTTAAAGAATTAACCAAGGATGAAGATTTTTCACAAATTTTGAATGGTTTTTTACATCCTAGAAGACCGCAAACCTAGAAATAGACCCAGTCATTTTGAAATATGGTCTGATATTGAATTTAAATGTAGATTTCGATTAGAAAAACAAACTGTGAGATTTGTAATCGATGTAGTTAAAATCGCAATGTTAAATCAAATTCAACAGCGCGGTTAAAAATCGTATTCTGAACCACCCGATGTAAAAAATTATTGAGAGCGCAATATTACATCGTAGCTAACTTCACTGATATTAGGTTATTAGGTTGTGTAGTAGAATTTACCTAATTTTTAAGTTATTGGTCCTATTATGTAAAGCAATAGGTGAAGGAACCAGAAGGAAGAAGACTTTTTTAGAGGAATTATTTATTTATCATTTTTATTTAAAAAATGTATGGCGTTTGCATTTCCTGGATTTTTTAAATGTAGCTCTAAGTATAAAATTAATTTCTTTATTTAGCCTGTAATATGCAATGAAAAGGTCTTACGGTATATCAAACGGATTTTTCTTTCTATACGCATATAATTCCTGAAAAATTTTTCAATTTATATACACACCGTCCCGAAAATGGGATGATATTGATGTTCATTTTGACTCATTTCATGGAAATTTACAATATAAAACTTATAACAAACAGTGTCAAAACACTCCTAACGTCGAATATTTTGGTCGGCGTTATCTTAACAGCGAAAATGTTATTATACATCGATGTATTGTAAGTTACATCAAAAGCGTACAGAATAGCTTTTTCGTAACATCTCTCGACCTTGAAGATTTACAGCGCTGTTACCGCTGACATTTTTGTATAGAATAAGGCCATAGGGATATTAAAATATTCTCTTCTTTCGAACTGAAATTTGTTGATCGTTTTTTATTTGCTCTCCATTAATTTTACACACAAAATACAACAACCACCACCTTTTTGCTTACAACCACATACACCTGATAATTCTCAATCAACACTGTCAGTCAACGATCAAGTTTGGCATGGGACATTAAAATTTTAGATGAAAAGCGTAGTTCAGTGCAACCAACGTGACCTGAACGGCGTTCAACCAAACTAATGTTGATCTTGCACTCTACAACGAAAACCAAAATGAACTCGGTTCAAAGTTGACTGGCAGTTCAGTTAAACTAACGTTCACCTGTGACATCTACAACCGGCCCTAAGTACTAATAACCAAGTTCAATAAACATGAATCGCCCAACATACTTATAAAGAAAGCATTTTTGGAAATATTAGAAAAAACACCATATGATGTAGTTCTCTACACAGACGCCTCAAAAACTTCTTTTGGTGTTGGCTGCTCCGTCACAACCAACCAAGAACTAATAGGTTCCTCAATTAACTCACTCAATACTATCTTTACTGACCATCCAATAGTTCAAAACATGACATCAATCAAACCCTCTCAGCTCATGATGTAACAGTTTGTCTTATCTGGCTCCCATCTCACATTTTCCATCATCACAACAACGTTCCAGCAGCCAGATGACATAAAACTATTATTCAAAAAGTCCGTCAAGAAGTCCTGTCAAAATTTTTGGCACAACAGCAAAACAGCCCTTTACGATATACAACCATTAATCGGCTGTCTCTCCCTCGATTTCTTAACCAGGACAGAAGCTGCTGGCACTAGACGATTGCGGATCAACCCTACCAGATACACACATGGTTACTTAATGTCTTCTGAAAACCTTCCCGTCTGCCGTCACTGCAATAGTGCTTTAACCGTTAATATTCTCACAGACTGAAAGGAATACACCGTTACATATAAGCGCCTAGACCGAAGTAGCCGAAGACCAAACCTGAGAGAGATTTAAACTGCACCGCTGAAACCCTAAGGACATTGAAATCTCTCAAAACAACTAACCTCTACCACTAAATATAAACTAGATTGATATTTTACATATTTTATTTTTTAAGACAGTGTATGTATTTATATAATTATGTCTTTTTGTCTTTTGTATAGTGCCAATGGCCATAGTTGTCGAGGCACTTAAATTCTAATAATAATAAAAAAATTACCAGAACTTCTTCATCCAAAAGAGTCATTGTAATCATTTATATTGCTTATATGTCGTGTGGCGATATTCGCGACGCTAGTGTTTTGGTTTACACGGCAGTATGGGGGTTCCGATTTCGCAGCCGCGCCGCAAAAATTCCATGCTAATGTGGAGGCTCCTTTAAATTCAATTCCTCCAGCGGTCCTCTAGTCACACTGTATCAATAATCCTTATTAAGAGCTGGTAAAAAACGGTGGGTAATAGCGAATTCAAGAAATAGCACATATTTTGGATAATACTTTACACTTTATAATAGTTTAATGTGAAATTTGCCAAAAAACTTACAGAAAATGTCAACATATTATGTATCCTTTATCCCTTCTATGTTGAACGTTTGAATAGCAATAACAAAACCGGGTCTGTACTAAGCAATTTGTTGAAACAAAGTAATACCTTTCATTCCCAAAATGACGATTTTAAATATTTGATGCAATTAAAACCTAAAATAAGGTAAAAAATACTCTACAACTCGTCGTTTTATATAAATTGCTATGCATTTCCGTAATTTTATTACATGAATTCGAATGAGACTAACCCATAAAACTTATTAAACCTCTTCCCCCTTATAATTACCTTCATTTACTCCCTTCGTCACATACTAGCAAGAACTTATTAAATTCTATACCCTCAATGATGATTGTTCTCATAGAGTAACTCATTAATCGTTGTATTCCTATATAACTACAAGGAATTAATTTCCTTCCGAGCAAATGCGGTTTATTCTTGTCATAATAGAATTATGACGTTCATTAGAAATAATATAGGAAGCGATAAATGTTCGGTTAATTTAAAAATTTGGGTTTATCTTTGGCTGTTTTTTAGATAAATTTATTGTTGGTATTATGACTTAGGGACGGTTTCATAATATGTTAGTAAAGTCGACTTTAAGAAAAGGAAGCTTTTAAGTAAAATGTCCTTTCCAACTGCCGTATATTTTTATGTCATATCAGTACATTATTGTGTTTTATACGTGAGATACTTTATCAGGCCCGTTTGGGAATAACCACAGTTTTCGATTTACTTTCTAACGAAATAAAAATTTACGTTTATATACTTTCTTCTTCTGGACCTCTTGCTTTGCAGTAACCGGCTAGTTTATGTACCTATTATTTGGTTGTATTTACATCTGTATCTGTAGAGTAGGGAAAGTGCACATCCTGCATAGGGATGTGTCCACTAGCCCCATAGTATGGAGGTGTTTCCTTAGTTGACAGTGGCCAATCAGAAATCCTACTGTTAAACGTAGGTTTTTCCTCTTCATTGCCAAATATTCCTTCGGCGTCAGCTTCCCAGGGTCGCCCAGGGTAATCCTAGCAAGACTGCATCCTTTAATTCCATCCCATCTCTTAAGGGATTGAGCATGGGTGTAACGTTTGGCTAGTTCCACAATTGTCGAAGTCATTAGGCCGTAGGTGTCACTGGGTCCTAAAATTTTTAGTCCAGCCGCTTCCCTGGCTAAAGAATCAGCAATGCGATTACCTTAACTCCTGTCGTTCGCTTTAACCCACATCAGGATGATATTGTTATCTGCCGAGGCGTTGGCTAAATCTTGGTGGCACTCTAGTACTAGCCCCGATATAACACGTTGTCTGTTCAAGGCTAATAGGGCTTGTCTACTAACAGTGCAGATTGTTATGTTTTTGCCAGAAATTCCTTTTCTGGTTAGTTCTTTTGTGGCAATTGAGATACCTGTTAGTTCTGTTTGAACCACGCTGGTATTGTTTCCCATTCCCCACTTAATCCTTAGGCTTAGTGCTCTCGAGTAAACTCCACATCCTGAGCCTTCTTTTATTTTTGAGCCATCTATATGCGTATTGCATTTGCAGCATCTGGCTCTGTGTTCTGTTTCATTTGTATTTTGTAGGATTTATTAAACAGAAACCTGGGTTCAATTGAATCATTGGCTGTCTGCAGCAGAGGTAGCGCAGTAAGCGCTTCTTGCCATAGTCTTAGCCTCAATTGGCCCACTCCTACTTCGGGGTTTACACCAGCCGTGCGCAATCGTACCACGGCCATGCTAAAAGAGTTACCGACGTTCGATGTAAACTTTTCAAGGCTCCGAATCTTTATCTGTGAAGTAGAGGGTGAGTCGCCAAATATTTATTCGACGCCTACTTCCCAGGATCGCCCAGGGTGATCCTGACAAGACTGCATCCTTTGGGGCTGTTCAAACCCAAAAATTTTGCAATAATACAGTGTACTTTTTCCAACAGTAGCCTTGTTTGTAGCTTAAAAATCTTCTCTTTTCTGAGTATCCATGTGGCCCCAAAGGAATATAATCTCTCATAAATCTTGAACTCTTCATTTCGCCATCAACAAATAGTGAAAACTCGTTTTTTGTCAGTTTTGGTTTTTGGCGCCGAAAGGCTGATTCTCGATCTTTCACATCTACCAAATACACTAAATAATAATGCGATCTTGTTGATTAAAAACGCTTCATTTGATGCCTCATGAATAAATTTAAAACATTTTCTCTAAATAACACATTGGATTTTTTTGATTGGTACACTTTTGACCTTTGCTTTGAATACTCTTGTAATTTGTGAACATCACAAATATCAATATTCTTATTTATCATCGAGGTCTTCTTTATTATCGAATCGGGGACACTTTTTCGGATCATTCAGGTACCCCAACAGCACAGTTTCGTTAATGTTTTATTTTGCACTACAAAAAATGGTCATATATTATGCTTTGTGGTATGAGTCTCAGGATTTTCTCGGTAACAGGCTTTGCGTTGTTTTTTCTCCGATTGGCAGCAAATATTATTTTTCCTGCCTAGGCAGCAAAGTGATTATACTCAATTGGAATAAAACATTTGACGTAAACATTCATTAGCAATTATTACATAACACTTTTAACAAGAATTTAATAACATATGTTTAGTTGTTATTAACATTGATGGTAAAATTACTACAATTTTGAACGAATAGGCCACCTTTCTTCTCTTAGATAATTTGCAAATACAATATCCTCCTATATCATTATGAACAATCGGAGAAAAAAGTATATGTTCAACTCGGCAGCAAAGTAGATTGACTGCCTTAGCTGAATTCCTAGCCTCGCTACGCTGGGCTATGAATTCAGCCTCGGCAGTCAATCTACTACTTTGCTGCCCAGTTAAACAAATAACTATTGTTGCAGGTTAATTGAGGTTAGGTATCGTTATGAAGTTGACGCCATAAAGGCTTTAATTCGGAACTTCAGCACGGTTTCAGTCGACTTAACATTGTTTTGACTATTAAAAAACCTAATTATTACTTGAAAAATGCTTTTTAGTTCAAAGTCTTCAAAGCCATCTTAAAAAATTATTATGAAACCGTCTCTTGGTTACAAAACCGAGATATTATATTCGTTTGCTTGTGTTGAGACGCCAAATTGATTGAAAATACCAATTTTCGGATAATGGGCTTATTTAACAAAATTTTGTATTACAAATTCTGGAATGGCACATAAAATTTTTTGAGTATGCAAAATTGCATGACTTTTTTCATATCTTATCTTATCTAGTGAAGAAATACGAAAGTCCAAACAATTCAGAATCAAGCGAACGTATGAGACGTCACTGGCTTTCTTTATATCGTACTATGAGCGTTTTCGATTATTTACTTTTGGCTGCTAGTAGCAGCTCGTAGTGACTGAATTCCGTTCGTTTATTACCGGGCGTGACGCCTAGTCTTACCTTCCCCTTGCCCCTCAAGCACATACCGAAAAGTATGAGCTTCGAGCCACGGACATTAAATATTGACGTTTGTCAGGTTTGACGTTTATTTAAAGGTTAAGATTGTGCCGATTACGATTTAATACGATTTAAACCTTACTAAAAATATCTAAATATGCAAAATTTTATTATCAAAAACATTATAATTAAAAACTGTTCTTCTAACAACACAGGAAATTCATTGGCATTGGCACATGTCAGGTGGTTTTGAGGATCCTAAAAAATCGTGTTCGTTTTGCTCAAAAGTCGTGACGACTGAGGCGTCACGCACAAGTGCTTGAAGCACAAATAAACGAAAGCAACATATATGTGTTTATTTCAATTTACTTTGTGTTGTACTTGAATAAATAATGACTGGTGACAATAAACTGACAAATGACATTATCAGTTGACATTTTCAATCAATGTCACGTCAAAATTTTCCGATAAGGCATTTCTAAGATTATTGTCTTTATTTACATCAGTTTATCCCTGTAGGATTTGTTTTGAGTGAAAATTGAGGACGACGTGTGAACTTCTATGATATGAGTGGGAGCGTAGTTTCAGTCAAACAACTATCCAAGTATAAATAACAACATCAAAGGCAAATTGCAAGATTAAGAGGGTTCTTATCGGTGGAGCGTTTAGGAACGTAAAAGGAGACGGAAGTGTGGCAGCAAAGGGCGATTTAAGCATAGATGTAGGTCAGGTAAGTAATAGTTTCAGGTGCAGGAAATTGAACAGAGGTTGTTTTTGAACTTCCATCGCACTAATCATGCTACTGCTACTTCTCGGTGCAATCTTCTACGATGCGCAGATAATAGAATCAGCAGCGTTAGTTAATTTTAAGGCACAAACAGCCAATTCTGACCCAATGCGCACATGCTATTATCAATGAAATTGTATAAGCTTGAAACGCACACAATTTCCATGACTTGAAAACTTTCCGGTTCGTGTGATCAACTCAAATGTGCTGTTTTGAAGGATCTCGTAAACTATAGAATTTTGAATGTGGAAAATTTCAGGGTAGGCGAAAGCAATATTCCCTTGTATAATAATGTCGAAAGCTTATATTGGTCACTAATAATCTTAGAAGGTTACCGAAAAGGTCGTTTATAAAAAGAAAAAAAAAAAAACTTTGGAATGGAAACAGGGGTCACTGATTCTATTAAGACTTGATAATGTCAAGTTTAGGGTGATCATCTAAATGTCAATGAATTCTATTCTTAAGAGTTAATTCACTGCTAGTAACTTTATGTTTAAGAATAATAGAACTTTTTTAGCAAAATTCTTAACATTCACAAAATCGCAACAAGCGATTTGATCCTAAGATGTGGAAAAACAAATCTTCTAGCATGGGAACGTCAAAAATTCATCAGTTCTACTTTTCGGAATAGTTTTGTATTTGAAGGAAATTTTTTCCAGATCAAAATGGTAAATAAAGATTAACATTCAACAGAAAACTTTTTTGTTTTCTACCGATATATGAAAAGAAGTAATTTATAATTTTCCGAGAGCGATCTAATATACATATTTGGAAAGATGCAGGCAATAATGTAACATAGGGTTCGAAACAGTTTGAATCTCAAACTAACGGTCCTTATTGAATTTCAATATGGAAATAGCATTCATGGAGTTGGTAACGTCGTACACGCGGAGAAGGCGACAAGTTAACTTTTTATTTGATTTATGTTTATCGGTTTATAATAATCGAATATTTCACTCGCAGGCTTTAAAACTTTTCAGACTCTTTCTTGGAATATTTTGGTTCGGTTGTAACGTTTTATTAGTTTTTTAGTGTGTTATGAATATTGAATAAGGTAAACGTCACGTTAGAAATGAAAACAGAACGATTGAATGGGAATTTTTAATAGTCTTCTTCGATACAATGTACTCACAGACGATCAAAAAACTAAATTTAAATCGATTGAGAAATAAGAGAAAAAGTTAGAAGCGTCAGGAAGTGTGATGGAAAGCTGCAGGTG
>CAJUYG010000203.1:202111-224142 GCA_910591675.1 Galerucella calmariensis
CAGTGCTTTATTTAATTTATAAGCACATCGATATCCTTTTCGAAATAAAAGTTTCTCTTTCCAACAAATTGAAAGCATTATCAGTCATTTTTATATTATTGTGTGAAATGGTTCCACTTTGTATATTTTTTTTACCTTTTACTTACTTGATGTTGATAGAGAATTTGATTTGTCCGTTTGAGATAAACTTGTCAATAAAATTGTAAAAAGACTAAAATTTGATTTATTGGCAAACCTTTGCCACTAAATATTAAAGGTTTCGACATATTGATTTAATCTGAATAAATAATTTTTATTGATAAGATAGTGTCGTTTATAAATACGCTGTAATTTTAAGCAAAGTTTTATATCACAATATATAATTATTTAAAAACTTTATTCATTTATATAATAATGACTGCAATTATTTATAATTACCGTAATTTTTATGTAACTTGTATCAATAATTTCTTTCTTTTTCTTTTTCAGGTAAGTTTGTCAAGAAACCACGTCATGTTTTTAGTGTGGGGTAAGTCCTTGTTTCTGGAACTAAAATGTTTCCATAATTTACAGTTTTTATGGAAGGGACTTTATTTTAATAAGAAAAATTTCAGTAGTCATTCCATTGGTGTAATTATTGAAAGTTTTCATTTAACTTATAATAGAAAATATAGTTTTTCTCGAAAAACTACTACGCACGAATTATTTTCAATAAAACATAACACAGATTTTCTAAGTTATAATAAGTTTTCCCACCTATCCAATAAATTTTATAAAAAATATTAGAAAGCTTTTATCATCAAAAACAGTTGGACAGTAATGACAATGTAATCAGTCGTTGAGCAATGATTACATTCTTTTACAAATACGCCGGAAACAGTCTAAAAGTTTCACAAACCAGAATGGAAGGTTATGACGTGCATATATACAAACCCCATTCAACGTAGAAGTGTAATTCAATGTCTGCCGTGGCATATTGCCAAGGACGTAGTTGTTGTTCCTTAGTGAACGGTCTGCACTTTGAAGAGAAATTTTCAAATTTGTGAGGCGTTATAGTATTAAGCAATTATCTTTAACATCTAAAAATATAAATTTTAATAGACTGTTTTCAAGTTTCAAGTTACAGTAGATTATATTTTTTACCTACGACCCTCCTGTAATCAGTTAATAACACACAGTCGGCATCAATGTAATGATGTCTATTACGCACTGTAAAAGAAACGCACAGCTGTAAAGTAAATCGCACGGCTTCCCTAGCAGCACCTTAGCAACTGTCAATAGATGTCGCCATTTTATTCAAAATTCACTAATTGAAAACATTCGATATTGCCACGAAAAGCCCAAAGGGCCAAGTATGTATTGATTTTAATTGAAAAATGGACTTTTGATTATCAACAATATAATATTAATAATGATTAAACGTTAGTTCTTTAATGTGCTTCTTTCATTTGTAACAGAGTAATAGGGATAGGGGAGATGATAGTTTACCAATCACCTCTAATAATGTAACTGTTATTTCTTATGCTTCTTATAAATACAAGTAAAAGTAGGTCGTAGATAGTATGGTACGTAACACGTGTGCTACACGTGTGGTACGCGACATCGTGCGTAACTTTTTCATTCGTGCGTAAAATGCTTCTTACCACACACGTTACGTAATATACTATTATCTAAGACCCCCATGTAATCAGTCAATAACACACAGTCGTTATCAATGTAATGATGTCTATTACGCACTGTAAAAAACGCACAGCTGTAAAGTAAATCGCACGGCTTCCCTAGCAACATCTTAGCAATTGTCAATAGACGTCGCCATTTTATTCAAAATTTACTATGTGAAAACAAACGGCTAAGTATATGTATCGATTATAATTGAAAAATGGACTTTCGATTATCAACAATATATTAATAATGATTAAACGTTAGTTCTTTAATGTGCTTCTTTCAATGGTAATAGAGTAATAGAGATGGCGTTTACCAAGCACCTCTAATTATGTAACTGTTATTTCTTATGCTTCTTATAAATACAAGTACAAGTAGGTAGTAGGTAAAGTATAGTACGAAACTCGTGTTGTAAAGCATTTTACTCACTCACGCACGCACGTAACTTTTCCATTCTTGCGTAAAATGCTTCTTACCACAAACGTTACGTAATATACTATTAAAATTACTGGAAATAAATAAAAGGTAAACAAACTATCATTATCTTTCCAAAAAATTTCTATTTTAAAAAAGGAACATCTTGTGTTATGGTACATTGTTCTAAACAAGTTTACAGAACACAGCTAGGTTTATCTAAAAAGTGAATAAATAGTTTGAAGTTTGTAAAGCTAACCTAAAGTTTTTGCCATATAAAATCTGACCCGTTAGCACATGCCGGAACAAACAAACCAGTCAACCAACCGTACAACACCAACAACTCACTAACTCATTGCTGTCATGCAGGTAATTAATTTGTCCTTCTTACGACCCCGTATATTCTTGTCAGAGACAAATGCGACAAGTTCTCCCTGAGTAATAGTTTCTGTGCTGGTCGAAATCAACCCGAAAAAACCGAAGGCAGTTCGTATTTGGCGGCGGTAGAGAATCTGGCAAAAGTCCGCACGAATGCCCTTTAGAGCTCCCGCTAAGACCACTGATGCGTCCAGCGAACGCCGTGGGGCGGGAATCGACGGCCGACTTGCCGCCTCTCGATAAAGAACTTTACCACGAAAATGAGGACTAGTTGTAACCCTCGAATTGAAGAAAGTTGTATGCTACAAGAGAAATTAATATCGTTGGAATCCGTGTTGAGAATACAAATTTGAGGAGATTCGAGCCAGTTTAGAACTGAAAGGAAATCTCACAACTAAATCAATTTTTACAAGCACGTATAATATTAACATCTTCTGATGAAGATTTAGTTTGATATTACCCTTATTCTGATAAAAGAATAAAATTGGAAGTTCCTTATACAGGGTGGTCCTTGAGTAATTGTACATAGAAGTACCTACAGTACACTATTCACCTTAAAAAAACACTCAGCCTCCTGGGCTTATTGTGGATACTCCTAGTGTTCTGACTACAACCTATTCAGCCAATCCGTTCCCTGTATTAGCTCATTCAGGTTCTTTGCGGTTGGTTGTAGAAGTCTTCTGGAGTCATTTGGGTTCTGCCATAAAGTTTCTGCCTTCTGTGGTCCAGCGACGCACAGTTGCATAGTATATGCAGAGCTGTTTCGGTATCCTTTTTACATCTTCTGCATGTAAGGTCTCCGTTATACAGCCCTATTTTGTTTAGGTGCTCCTTTGTGGGAAAGTGTCCCGTAAGTAGCCCCGTTATGGTGCGTAGTATGTTCCTGCTGATTGAGAGCAGTTCTTTCGCTTCTTTTTCTGATGGTTCTTTATGAATTTCTTCCCATGTATTTGCCTGGGCATATTCTTCCAGTGTTTATTGTGTTGTTCTTTCACCCACCCTTTTAACAATGACCTCGTTAAGCATCTGGGAATGCCCACAGCAGGTTCGAGTCCCTTCATCAGAGTTGACGATCCTACTCTTGCGAGTTCGTCAGCTTTTTCATTGCCTGCGATTCCTTTGTGACTTGGGACCCACCCCAGTGTTACACTGTTCCGAGTCGCCAGTTCTTCGCCGCATTCCCATACTAGCCGAGATGTCACCCTACAGCTCTGAAGTGCTTTAAGGGCAGCTTGACTGTCACTGCCAATTAGCTTTAATAAAGAGTTGATATCAACAGAGATACAGGGTGTTAAGCATGAAATTCCAACGCTCCGATTGGCATGTGCTAAAGAGCTATTATGGACGGTTTTTTGATTTATCTATTTATATAAGAAACAAACAGGCATAGCCTTTTCACAAGTTTCTCTTTAACTATAAAATACAAAAATAGACATAGAAGAAATTTGAAATAAAAAAAAGTACAATAATAATAACAATACAAAAGATACAATGATAATGCATAAAGAAAAAAAAATTAATTGTAAAGGAAAGTAGATCAGACATACTAAATCATCAATAATTACCTACTTACTAACGTAATAATAATATAAACAAGACTGTTCAGATTATTTAATACTTCAAATGTTGCAAGCACACTCTGACTTGGTAAAGGTAAAGGTACATCGAATATTTATATATTACAGCACAAATTGAGTGTTTTTAAATAGAATTTTTTTGGGTCTTGTACTGTGCAGAGAAGTATAAAATGATATTTCCTTTAGAAGATATTCAGAAGCTGTAATTCTATTCATTAATTTAAATAAAAACATTAAACTGCGATTCTTCCTCCTATCTTCCAAAAGAGGGACCTTAAATTCTAACCTATAAGAATTATATGAAGTAAATTCAGGATTCGTACGATACTTTCTATAAAACAAGTATCTTATGAAATAATTCTGTACTGTTTCTACCATTTGTATTAAGTTTCGTTTCAGAGGATTCCAGACAACACATGCATATTCTAGTTTGACACGAAAAAGTGAAAAGTGTAATGATTTTATGGCATCTATATTCCAAAACTGATAAGTTATTCTTTTGATAAAGCTCAATAATCTGTGAGCCTCTCTTGAGATCAATGATACATGTTCAGTAAATCTAAAGTTACTCTGGAACAAAACACCTAGATCAGTGATTTTAGTAACTCTCTTCAACATAGTATCTCCCATCTTTTACACAAATTGGTGGAAATTTACAGCTGTAGTATAGGCCATAATTTTACATTTATTTATATTAAACAGTAGTTTAATGAAATGAGACCACCTTTAAAGCGTATCCAAATCATTCTGCAAAACCAGACAATCACTTGGTTCATTGATTTTTCTAAATATTTTATAATCGTCTGCATACAGAAGTGACTCAGATGATACACAAGATGGTAACTCATTAATGAAGATCAGAAACAGAAGAAGGACAGGGTTTGAGCCCTGGGGTACCCCAGATACAGCCAAAAAGTTATGTGACTCTTTAACACGGAAAGTTACAAATTGTTTCCTATTTTTCAAATAGGAAATGAAATGGCTGATAAGAGAATCACTAAATCCAAACAATTTTAATTTTGATAAAAGTATGTCATGATTCACCTTAACAGAAGCCTTGGCAAAGTCGGTATATACACAGTCAACCTGACCTCCCCTCGTGACAGATTCTTCTGATAACTGTAGGAAAGTGAGTAGGTTAGTTTCTATATATTTTTGACTAGTGAATCCGTGCTGTTGAGCAGGGCTGACGCTAGGATTTTCGGGCCCCGGGTAAGCTCTTTCAGTTAATTAATTTTTTATTGAGAAATATAATTTTTCATGAATAATAAATTCAAAGAGTTTCGCAGTACAGTTTAAAATAGCAATTGGTCTATAATTATCATTTTATTACCATTTTTGTATTCAGGCGTTAATCTAGATTTTTCAAAAGTATCTGGGAAAATTACGGGAGCTGAAGCCTTATTATAAATATCATATTCAGCCATCCTTTGCCGTTACGTCATAATCGGTGACGTATTCTGCTGTTTTACGTTTGTCTTATATTAGTTGAATGTTAATTTACACTTAACCTCAAAATAATCAGTGACATATGTTAAGAATTATGACAACTGAGCTGTCAAAAGTAACAAATAAAATTAACGTCGACATATTTTGTTAAGAAATACGTTAATGACGTCATAATTCCGTCTCACCCATTTCATGAATGAGAAATCAAGATGGACAATGTATGAAGTAACGGCAAAGGATGGCGGAACAAACTCTATCATGAACGGATATAACAAGTGCTCATGACAGGCTTTAAAAATAGTTAGCGTGGTCGTGTATCTCTTCCTCTAGTGCCCAAAAATTGAAGAGAAGTGTGGGAAGTTCATCCAGCACATATATCGCAGCACTAAAACTTGTTTTGGTTGTGAAAATTGGTGCCGTACTGGACCAATCAGACAAAATAGTTGAGTAGATCAAATATACCGAAATTGGTAATGAAATAACCAACGGTCCATGAGGACCTCGTAGTTTTCTTATCCGCTTTCGCTTCTAACTCATTAAAAACTAGAATTATAATGGATTTAATTTGTTTATTTTTAAACTGTGTTTAAAAGTGGCTTGTTATTATTTAAAATTGTAGCTTCAGCTTTTCTTAGATTGTTGTCAACTAGACATTGTGGCTGGTGTATAACATTTGCATTGCATTTGTAACTCAACATGAAATGAAATTTTCTGTGTTCGGTATGTCAAAACATTGATATTTTCTTTATCGAAGTGGTGCGTGCAGACTCAGAGGCAGACAGGCTCGTAATTATTTCCATTGTACACGAGTGTATATAACAACAGCTTGCAGTATTTTTCAGAATGAAAGTCACGCAGAAGTATTACAAATAATTACTTACTATTTGTTTGATTTCATGTGATAAACGGAATTTTGAATAATATGGTCCAAAAATACCAAATGGGTCAATGTTTTTCTCTCGTACGGAAATTGAACTACATTGAAATACTACACGTAGAAAGCAGCTTATTCATATTTGTAAAATGATACAAAATCCAAGGTCTTGTTGGAAATACTGTAAAATTATTTGTAAAAATTACCATTTACCATGGGCATCCGATGAATTGATTCGTTGATTCGTCTGTATTTTTTCAAAAAGGCAACTATAGCCACCGTCCATAAATTGAAATTTATGGACGGTGCTATAGCCTAATCATCTTTTTAAATATTTAAAAATTCATTGACTGTTTAAGCCGGAGGTATCATTTTAGGCCAGTAAATGTTGAAAAATTAAATTATATCTTATTATTCATCGAAAATGCCGAATGAAGATCCTAAATATATAGTAGAATATATTGTACAAGACAGAATATTTTATTTGAATGAAAGAAACGTTACCTTTATAATTTTTATTCCAGAAAAAATACCTTTTGTCGAATTCATCTTTATAGTTTGATCAAAATAATTTAAAAACTTTTCTATCTTACCGTGTTTGTAGTTTCGCAATAAAACAAATCCAACTTGTTTTGAAATAAAATTCTCAAAGAAAACAAAAACGACCCACTACGAAAAGTTTAGGCATAAAATATAAATCAATATTGTCGCATTTCCATAAAGACTTTGACTCAGTTCAATCACTCTATAAATTCTATATTCAAATATGTTTTCTTGAAATAGTTTCAATCAATGAAAGCCGATTTTGCGAGGTCCAGGTTTGGACTAAATGCAGACGTTCGTGTATACCGTGAATATGTTTTTTACCTGCTAATAATAATTAGTTAAAATCAATAAATAGCAAATTCTACAAAAGAAAACTCAAAAATATCAGGATTGACGATTGTGTTGAAGAATATGATAAACTGGAATTTCTTATGTACTTTTGACTGCAGAAACAGACATGGTGTCTACAGGCCTTATTCTTCCCTAGTACTAATAACTGTCTGTAAATAATTATAGTAAATTCTATTATATGAAAGTTGAATTCCCTACTTTAAAAATTAATGTTGTCAATATTCATCCAGCTCAATTAAATACCACATCAATTTCCGTTATGTCCTTTTCATCTCTATTTTCGATACCAACATAAGAAAAATAAACTAATATTCTGAATTCACTCAATTTTGTTTCACTCCATAATTTATCAAAACAAACCATGGGGGTAAAAGAGAGAGGAGGGAAGGTAAGCGTGGTATAGTGATTTAACCAATTTTCAACGGAAGTCGCCATATTGAGAAGCCACATTAGTGACATTAGTCATCAATTCTTGTGTCAACAAATAGATAACCTTAATATACTGAAAAAAATTGAAAAGCCAAAAAAAAAATAATGATTTTCAGTATTAGAAAGGTTACTTATAAGTATTAGTATAAATTTAAGTTGATATTGAGTTGTACAAAAGTTTTTTGAGACTGCTTTTATCCAATATATACCATCTTAAAGGGATGCATAATTGAATAATTTAATGTACGCCTCTGGTTTGTTTACGTTTCAACGGAAGTCGGCCATATTGAGAAGCCACTCTGGTCGATGATTCTTTGAACTGTTATGTTTTCTCCTTTCTCTTTTACCTCCATTAAACAAACCAAGAAATTTGAGTAATGGTTAGTTAAAATGTCTGTTTACTTTACTAAAATATTTGGATACACGAGACCGTGTCAAGATTTTAACTTCCACGTCACAATAATTATCAAAATAAATAATAATTTTGTATACTTGGACCAAAAAATGAAAAAATGAAAAATGCGAATTTTGTGATAAAATTTGGTATGTGGGATTAACATAATATTCTGAACAACTTTTTCTAATAATATTTTTCGATATCTCGAAGCAAAATATCGAGAAGCGGTCCTGTTTGTGAAATCGTAGAAGGTTGAGTTCAAAGTTCAGATTTCAGTCACTATTTCAAGAAATGTGGCCCATCAACCTGTATGACTCTACAAAAATCCGAATCTGTAATTCTTCAAACAGCGAAAATATGGTCTTCATGTCTTCATCTTAAATGCGACACACTGTATATTCGAAAAAATGAGAATCGATAAATTTTTCCTAAATTTTACTTCATATAACTAGTTTATAACTTTTGACTTTTTATGTACCCATAATGCTGAATATATAAATAAATCGCTTATTATCATTTTTTTGCACCGGTCCTGTATTTGACTTTGTGTACGTCGTTTGAAAGTTTCTGTTTGAAGCTTGATTTGTCGAAGAACATTTGATTAAGAAAATCCTGCCTGATAGAGACGTTAGTGGAAAATTCTCGAAACTTTGAGATTTTCATGTGTGACTTCCGTTAGAGAGACGACAGTTGGAAAAGGATAGTTGAGCGGAAATTGCTTTAGTTTTGAATCTTGGAGTTGAGAAAAAAAAAACCAATTTCTATTGTGCCTGGCAGTTTTTTAATCAATAGATATAAAGGCCATAGCCGATTAAGAAAGTTGATTTAGGCCTGTGCTAATAGTACCTAAGTTGGAACACATTTTCCTAAATTTTCAGCTCCTAAAATGTATTACGGGCGTTAAAATAGAGTACACGCATATTTCATATTTTGCTTGGATATTAATTTATAAAAGTAAATATGATATCAAAAATTACTAATAATAGAAAATAAACCAGTTTCCATTGGAAATTACTCCCAAATTTTAAAATAAAATTCAAATTTCAATGCACTTTCCGACCACAACCCGAGGATTTCCGAACGCTATCGATGATACGTGTGATGTCATATCTCTTGTGTTTACTTATGTCAATATGGCCGGTATTGCATTAGGTTATGTGTAGTTGTGTGTTTATATTGTATTTTAATTAACTATTAATTGCTTCATCGACGTAAATATATCATTCATATGTTTGTTCGAGACCATTACATGTTTGTGTGTGCTCTTTTTTATTTCTAGAAGTCAACGTAAAGTGGAAAGTGGACATGCATATTCGATATTTCCGAGGATATTTTAAAACCTCGTTTAAAACTTTTGGAAGAATATATTTTATTTACTAGTTCAGTGTTCAGTGACGATTCTTTCATATTTTGTGACTAAAGATACGGCTAGCGAAGGTTTTGTAAAAGCACAAGCTGATAACTTGCATAAAGTAGACTCATTTATGCTGCTTGAATTTATGAAGTCAAACAGCTGCTTTAATGCAGAGGAAATATGAGGAGTTAAAGCATTATCGTAAGTACGATTTAAGCTATGTTTTATTTATAAAATATATACCAACCATATTTCGATGTGTGGTCGTAAGAAAATGATGTTTTTATGGTTGTTTCCTAGACATATAGGTACATAACCTCAAATTATTTAAAAATAAAAATTACCAGAATAGAAGTAGGTACTTACATTAAAATGGTCTTCACAAACAAAAGTACCTAATGCCCTTCTCTTAAGTGCATTTTTGCTTGCGCCAGGTGAAGTAACAAATATTTTGTCTGGAGTTTTAATAGACGTTGATTTATACACTGGAACAATGCACTACTTGGATTACAAAGTTTTTTTCGGCTTTATCCATTTTTAAAGCTTTCAGAAACAAATTAAGTCACAAGAACTCAGAGCGTAATAATAAGAACGTAAACAAATGACGTCATACCATGGGGCAGCCATCTTTATGACGTAAAGCGCGTTTTGGCGGACTTTCAAATTTTATGATTTTCAAAGTCGTTTTGAAAATAAAGTTTATATTTGTTTGAAGAAATAGACATGCAAGGTGTTAGGAGACCTGATAAAGCGTCAATTCCCACCAATAGCAAAATTTATGCTTGTACCCTATTGCAAAATAGTATATTACGTAACGAGTGCGGAAAGAGACATTTTTTACACGAGTGGGAAGTGAGAAAAATCACTTTCGCACAAGAAATGACACTATTTTTCCTACGACCATGCGATAGTTATAGCAAATATTGTTTAATGTAATGGTTTTTTAAAAATAATGTTGACATCGGTGAGTGCGGAAATGAAATGATAAAAATTTCACTTTGCAACGAGTTATGTACACTATTTTTCCTACGTCCATAAATATTTAAAAAGTACCTTTTTCGCTACTATCAGTATCAACTTCCATTATAATAAAAAACCGAGACTAACACTTTTTATTTTTAGTTTATCTCACAATTATAATTCGTTTACACTTTTATGTAATAAATATTTCACTTACACTTCACAAAAACTATTTCTATTCTTTGTGTTATAATTTGAGAATTTTGACATAAGCCTAGGTACTTTATTATTTTTCACGATGACGCGATAAATTTACGAAATATGCAAGTTTTATTTATTTGAAAACATCAAAACTGTACCTACCTACAACATATGATTATTTTTAAAATAATCAGTTTGTAGTGCAAAATATTTTCAAAATAACGCAGAACAGCTATACTATAGATATAGGTACCCAAAATAAGAACATTTGACAGCTATCCGTGTCATGAAAATTCGGAGAATGCTGGAGTAGACTTCTAGATTCGATTTCTGGCCGTACCTAGTTGTTTTTTATCACAAAATTTGGCGAATATTAATAATAACAAATTTTGTGTTTTGTGCTATATTTGTAGTTATTACGTAGGTAAATTTAAATAAGAAAACCACGTTAATCCAATTCATGCGAACCGTGCGATATGATATCACACTAGGGTGATATCATAGGGCACGGTTCGCGTCGCTATGATGATATGATGAACTTTCCGCCAGAATAGAGAGTGCGATATATGTTAATTTCCTATATGGTCGTAGGAAAAATATATTTATACACTTTTTCACTTCTAGGCATCTAAATATCTCAGTCGCTAATCAATATTTTTTCTAGTTTCACTCATGACGTAGTTTCCCAACAAAAACGTATGTTGTATGCTCACTAGAACGCCTTTTTTTAAAAAATATAAACGTTTCAATTTTTTTTGACTTTTTGTGCATTTTCAAGCCGGAAGCCGCTCCTGCACTAACTTTATGCATATTCTATTCAATTCTTTGGAAAAATACGGAAGAATCTGTATTAACAAGTGTGAAAATCCAGATGCCTTTAGGACTTTGAACCATCATTCAATGCAATATTACTATTGTCAGTGAGTTATATTGCCTAGCATCATCTTGAAATTAGATCTGACGTATTATAACCACATTCCGCATGATTTTCCATCAAAAACTATATATGAAGTAACATTCAAACGAGTAGATTGTAGCTGCTAGATAAATTATCTATTTTGTACAAGATAGGAAAGTGAAATTTTCAGACTAGCTGAAAAGCTGACCAAACTTTTTAAAGAAGAAGGAGTCGATGTAACGAATGATAAATATAATGGGATTGAAACAGAAGGAGCAATAAATGAACATACAAAAAGAGACAACGATGAAGATTCTGCAAGTGACTAAAAAGTCACGTTACATTGTATTATGAGTCACTACATCCTGAACATAACATGTTTTATATAATCGAATAATGAAAATATATGTATGCCCCTAATTTTCCATTCCTCTATTAAAGTTATCAAATTTAAAAAAGTAGAGATTATAAGAGCTTCAAAATTTTCCTTTCATCCGAAATGTTGGTAATTAGACTTGAAAAATGGAAAAAATTCCATATTTAACTATGCTCATTTACTAAAACTTCCCGAGACTCAAGTAAAAGACGTAAGGTAATATGAACCTGATATACAGGGTGTCCCAAATAAGAGTGACTGATTTCAAACATAAATGCCCAGCTTATTAATTGCTCCAAAGAGATGGGGTTTTCACTAGTTTTACTAGTTTATCAAAGAGATTTTTTTAAGCTTGGCTGTCATTTCATCTCATCAACACAGGGTGTTTTCTAATGCTGGTCAAATTGAAAGGGGAAAATATGTATTTTTTTAAATGGAACACGCTATAATTTTTGATCTTATTCGAAAGAGCAATCATTCTACTTTCCAAAAATGTATAGTTTCCTTTCTTTTGTTTCATTAACAACAAAGATATTCGAGGTTTCAAGTAGTAGTACATTTTTAATTAGTAGTTTCATATATGAACGTATTTTGATGCATAAAATCAACTCATGCTGTGGCCGTTTGAGGCATAACAACAAATTGATTAAAAGAAATTGGTTTTTGAGAACCTCATATTCTACAATTATGTTTGTTACACATGCCATTAATGTGTAACATTGCTTCATCAGACATAATTCATAATGAATTGGGTTCGTTTCTCAATGAGTCAAGTAAAGTCTCACATACCATTACTCGTTTTTCATAATCTGACTCGTACAATTTTTGATGTCTGAATTTTGTATGGAGTTAATCTTAAAATTTTTAGACATCTTTGAACGTCACTCTTGCTAAGCTCTAAAATTCCAGAAATTTTTCTAATAGAAATTTTATGATAGTTATCATGTGGCACTTCATTAATTGACATCAACTTGTTTAAAAGACCATCATTATTTCTTGGTTTTTTAAGAGTGCAATGCAACCAGTTTCGATAAATTGTTCATACATTTTTTTAATTATATTCAGTGACGGCGGATTTTTCAAAAATGTCCATCTGGATATCCTCCTTGTTTATTGATTTCGTTTCTGCATAAATTATTACAGTTTAAGCTTTTTTACTCACTGTATAGATCATTCCGAAACCGACTTATATGACTTAACAAAATTACTAGTGTCAAAATTGCTGATTTTATTGTTATGCGTCAAACGGTAACAGCCTAAGTTGATTTTAGGCATTAAAATACGTTCATATGAAACTACTAATTAAAAATGTACTACTACATGAAACTTCGAATATCTTTGTTGTTAATGAAACAAAATATAGAAAACTATACATTTTTGGAAAGGAGAATGATTGCTCTTTCGAATGAGATCAAAAATTATAGGATGTTTCATTTAAAATAATACATATTTCTCCCTTTGAATTTGACCATTAGTAAAGCACCCTGTGTTCATGAGACGAGATGCCAGCCAAGCCTAAAAAAATCTCTTTGATAAACTAGTGAAACTAGTGAAAACCCCATCTCTTTGGAGCAATTAATAAGCTGGGCATTTATGTTTAAAATCAGTCACTCTTATTTGGGACATCCTGTATTTTCGACTCGCGAATGTTTTTTACACACATTTAAATCTAGATAAACGTCAAAAGACAAAAAATTTCGGAGAATTGAGATGTAGATACAACGCATTTCCCAGCAAATAATCAGGCGCAATGAGATTTTCGTAAAACTGGAGAATTTGTCATTTTTTTTTCAAAAATTCATATCTTCGGCGTTTTTCAAGTTATAGCGATGAAACAAACAAATTTTTAAATACCTGCATCAATTTTTTTTTCTAGGAATAAATCAGTTAATTAGGTGATAGTTATGGTACGTTTTAGAAAGTATGGGACAAATCGGAATTACGTTCAAAAATTATGATCAAAAGGAAGATCAGTCAAAACACTACAACTATAACTGTACATGATTGAAATATGCTCCTCATGACTATCCCTGTATGGAAATTCTTGAATTTTAATTATTTGAACACTTCCTCTGTAACAATTATTAAAAAAAAACAACGAAAATGCCGTCGATTTTCGGCAAGAGCGGAGAAATAAGCACGTTGAAAGCAATAATTTAATAATCTGTTTTAATCTAACAAGATTTAAAGTAGGGACCTATAAAATTGCGTTCAAAATGAACAATTTACCAGTGAGGTAAATTGTCCCGTAAATACAAATAAAACCTAGCGAGGTGGAAATAGGATTAAATAGAAATTCTGGCATAGTAAATAATGTCTACAGCATTTGCATGGATAAAAGTAAGAACTTGGCATCGGATTTTCAGACGGACATTTGGCAAAATTACAGTTTGAAAATTAAGTAATATTTTTGAATATGAAATTCAAAATGTAACTTTCAGAAAATGCAGTAGTTTATGTCCTTCTCTTTATGCGATTCTAATTGAAATGTTTTTGCCAAAACGCAGAGCGAGGTAAAGTTTTTTTTAGCTTAAGTGATCTAAAATGATAATATATAACTGTTTGGAATGTATATGTGAGTGAGCGAGTTCTGTAAACAGATTAGTGTTGTTAAATACAAATATGGCACTTATATTCATACATCCACAATTAGTTTTATTTTATATTAAGGAAAAAAAGTCAAATTAATCAATATCCCTCCCAATATCTACAAATAATAACACCACCCTCTGCAAATACAACAAAGACGAGACCACAAATGAACTCATACGAAAAGTCTTCCAAGAAATGGTAAGTTTTCCCCTCTGCGGCCTATGATGATGGTTCCAAAAGCGAAACTGGAGTAGGCCTCTTAGTATCTACAGCACACAACCTCATAATGTCCTCCCTCAGATTTAATCAATGAATGTCACATTTACCTACCACCCCCTGGTTGAAACCTACATGTTTCCTACTAACATCGCTTTTCTCAAGATATTCCACTCCAGCACACAACTCGCCGACGGCTTCCCAAAGGAAGCTGCTTCATCCACTATCCCATCAACGAGCATTTGAATTTGAGACCTTAAATCTAAGATAAAAAAAATGTCATGGTAATACCAGAACTCTATAAATATGCCTTTTCATGCAATCGAATCCACACTTGGTCTACCACCAACCTAGAAATGTCTATCGTCAGAAGACTGCGAATCGGCACTACAAAACTGACTTATAGCTAACTCGAAAGCATCTAGTAATAGACGTAGATCAGTTTAACCTATTCTACTTCACCTCATGTTTACAAAAAAACAATTCAAAACAAGATTGCGAAGTGCTCAATTGAAGTTGGTCTCCAGTAAACTACCTGTAGGTCATGTGGTACATAGATAAACGCTTTCTAGTGTTACCCAGACTTTAGCTAGGGGGTATTGATAAAACTGCACTCAGTCAAGAGTTTCCCTGATCAAACTTGGTAGTAGTAGCAGTAGCAGTGAATTATTTCACACTATTTATTTTATCTTTCTCTTGGGTTTCTTTTTATAGTTTCTTAGAATTGTCAGGCTATTTTCTATTTCAATTTCTTATTCTAACTCACGTTTAGCAGTGTTCACCTTTTCTTATGTACAGCAGCTCTATAATGAAATGCATATGCTCTAATTTTAGTATCTAAATACTAAATTTGCTGCTTTTACTCGCTATACATTTCGTTAATCATCATAAATTCTAGGAGTACATTAACACTACAGCCGTTTCTACTGCTGTAACATTAACCACGGCTAATCCGGAAGTAATGGGGAAAGAGGGGTATATGCACATTTGCCTTTGGTGTCTTTCAACTGGCGCTTTTGTTGATGACTGGTCCTTTTGCTTGTAGGTTAATTTCTTTTTCCTGTTTTGTGACCTGGTTCTCACTTAATAAACGGGATTTGTTTTTATTTAGAATGTACAGTAATTGTTTTTTAAATCTGGGTATAAGTTATGTTCGTGGTTATAGAAAAAAGATTTTTAATAGTTCAAGATCTTCATGGACCATTATTGAAATACTCAATATGTGAGTAGCATCTTTTAATTGGTTTTTGCAGATTATCGGTAGACGTGGATCATTCACTTTTCGACAATTGAGGGCGAGTTGTACCAACAGTCGGCTAAACCTGGTTTATCTATCCATAGGGTTAAATTTAACAAAAGTTTAAACCGGTACGTGTTGTACCAGTGGTGTTTTCGTGCAGTTTTGTTAATCAATCATTTTGAAAGGTTGGTATCAGTGAATGCTAGACGAATGAACTACTGTGGAGTAAATAACTTACGTTTTGCCAATGAAAAATATAAAAGAAGAATTTTTAATGCGATTCTAACCGCCAGTCTCAGTTTACATTCTCAGTTCCTGAAGTGTTTTTTATTTTTGCATATTATTTTATTTGACTAAAAATGAATAAAAATTAAAAAAAGGTCAGAAAAGTTCACGGCCAAAGAAGAACGCCTCCTCTTGGATTGCGTCCAGCAACAGTGGAGCGTTATTGAAAATAAAAGGACTGACGCAGTCAGTTATGACGAAAAAATGGAGGCGTGGAAAAAAGTCGCTCTTAATTTTAATACATCTAGCGATCGCTACAGGGACTTTGGCATCCTAAAAAACAAATTCACAAACATGAAAAAAAAATCCAAAAAAGCTTTCGCGGAAGAGAAACTGCAGAGACTCGGCACAGGTGGCGGAGAATATGTTCCATTATGTTCCATCTCCTGCCAATGATATTGATGTGGAACTGACGGAACTTTTAGGGAAACAAGTCACTGGCCTGTGCTCTCAAGTTGACGATGTCTAAATCTATCCAAAAATTCATGGTCATTTCTGTAAAATGGTTAGTTCGTCGCCGAAAGTTTTGTGGGTGTCTCGGATATACTTGTAAATTAACAAGTTCATTAAAAACTTCGTCATCACTAAAATTCAGTATATCGGTTATTCCATTATATTTGGTAAAAATAAAAAATTTACAGAATCCACTGACAGCTGAACAAAGTTTTCAGGTTAGAAAACTAGGGTTATTATTTTAACCACTCATTTTTGGGCGGTTAACAAACCCGTTGGAAAAACTCTGGTTACCCACTGATCCAGTCTGGTACGACACCCATTTTGCTTAAACCATTAGTTATGTTTTAAACCTTGTTGGTACAACTCGCCCTAAGGGTGTGTTGTAACTCGGCAGGTTAAGCCATTGTTATAGTTAACCATTAACTTCAAAGGTTGTTGTTACATAACATTTTGAACGGTCACCAACTGGTTAACTATATAAAAGCTTACCTACCGATTTCCGGGGCTTAACCTATGGTCAAAACACGGAACAATTAAAATTTACTTATTTCATGATTTCTTTAAAGACGTTTGTGACAATTCTACAATTGACATTTGTTTGATTTACTATTTAAAATTGATTAAATTTTACAAGTAATACCCATGGACGAATTAATGAGAGGAAACCTGCAAAAGCTTACAAAGATTTTCGAAAACTATATGAATTAGAAATGTTTCCAAGAGCCGCTATAGAAATGTCAGGAGAAGAGAAAACCGTTCTATAAATGGAATGGAAATGAACTTTGAGATAGATTCCTACTATCAAAAAAAACGGTACTTCACTTTTGCTTTGGTTTGACACACTATCAGTCCTTTTATTTTTTAATATATGGCCGTTTTTTTAATCCCAATTGTAGCAAGTAATTCTCCTCACTTTTTGTGAAGTTTGTGGCCCGCTTAAAACCGCCTTTATTATTAGGGTCCAAAACACAATACAATTTTAAATATATTTTTTGAATGTGTCACTATAAACTTACTCACTCATATTCAATAAAAAATTGAAGTACCCAACTATAAATGAATATCTTCAGAAACAGAATAAAGATTTCTAAAATAATGTCGGATGGAATGTCAATTTGAAATTTTAATTCTCAAACCACTGCACTGGTACCTACTAACTGAAATGCGTTGGTTACGTGATCTCTGTTGCACAATTCTTGTTACAACGATAAATGGCTTTACCATAGATCAATGGATAACCGTTGTTCAACCATTGGTCCCGTGACCTGTTGGTTAACCTGGTGAGTTACAACACACCCTAAAAAAACATCTATAAGTAACCACTGATCAATATAGCCATGTGATTGTTAAAGGTTTTCCAATTGACGCTTCCATCCATGCAACTGTAATTCAGACAGGTATTTACGCCAATTATTTATCAGACATCCAAGCGGTTTTAAAGCACACAGTTCTTGACATGTAACGTCGAAATTGTATCCAAACTGTTGAAAAATACACTGTCTCTGGTTTACGTCCCTGATCATTCTGCTATGGAGGGCAACGAAAAGGCAGACGCTTTAGCAAGGAAGGGAGCTGCCCTTCCAAAAATGTCTTCAAACAGGTTCTAGACTATATCATGACTTACTTTGTCTAACAGACCTTTCAACAGGCTACCATTATTTGGTCAGTCTATGACTATCGGAAGATCCGACGAGTAGCCTTCATTTGGAAGATAATCAAACAGCAGCGTTTTGTGAATGCTCCGCTGCGGTTCATATCAAGTAACTCTCTTTAGACCGTTCGGTTAAAGCTGTAGCCACACACAATTTTTAAAGTTGATGAGCCAATAGGAAAATTATATTGAGCTAAGAAAATTTCCAAGTCAGTTAACTCAACAAGAATTAAGTCACGTACAGTAGTGTAATTTGAAATCCACCCCCCTACAAGGATTTTAGCGGGGTTTCTCTGAACACTGAATGCACTTTTGAATAGCACCGTCTCCAACCTGACGAATATTAAAAACTTACTAAAAAAATAAACCAAACCAATGACGACGATGGGTGAAGGCTGCGTAACTTATAATAATATCTCGTAGTGGGTGTTGCCATACTTCCTAATTGAAAGCAAATTTAATTTAAAATGCTGAGGGTTTGGTCTGTAGAACTATTTTCTATCTTAGTACTTTTTCGTTGCGCTGGCACCAGTGGTCTCCGGGCCTCCAAAACTGCGGACACCCAGTTATCTGAAGACTATCCTTGAGATTTAACCAATCGGTCAAATTCGCTTGAGCAAGTGGCCCTCTATGTTGCCGATTTAATTTCATTGCTACTATTTTATTTCAGGAGCGAATCCCATATTGTATTTATTCCATCGTTATCTATGTGATGTCGTTACATCAAACGTTTTCTAGCACAAGCAACATGCGGACTTAATAGACAAAATAAAAGAATTTCTGTAACCTAATGCACGTTCAAACTTTTTCATTACTTCAATTCCAAAATGGATTTCCAATAATGTAATGTTTGCTTCTTCCTAGGAGCAGATTGTTTCTAAACAGAGAATACAATGTTATTTGCCATTTGAGCGAATTACACTTTTCCTACTATCTTCTTAACAAATAAGGATATATAATCATAGACGTAGGAATGGGATTTGTCCAATCTATCTTACAATAATCAAGATAATTGAATGATATTCATGTAACGGTAATCTAGAAGCGAATCTTTTCAATCTTCAACATTCTGAGAATAAAAAATACTCCTTCAAAGTCAACAACACATAATAAGCCAAACGCACAGTGGCCACAGTGCTGACTATCGGAATAGTATCCATCAACCAAAAGGGTACTTTATGGGGCAACATCCACAAGATGTGGTTTTGATAATAAGCTCTGTAACACTCGTTCTCTCCTTAAGAGACAGATCCCGGCTAGAGACTCTCTCAAGGGTGGATCGACTCCATGTTGATGCCACACTCGGTATGCCAGAGGGTTGACAGACTATAAGAACATAGGGCGCCACTACCTTTTTAGACGTCGACGAAAAAAGATAATTTAATGTTAAGAAAAAAACTAAGGTGAGAAAGGTAGAAACATCTTGTAGAATTTACTTGAAGTTAAAAAATAAAAAAAGTTACAAACTCACGTAAACCCGGACACAGTCCCTACAGCTCTTACAGCCGAGTATAGAAGAAATAAAAAAAATCAGTTTAAATATTAAATTTATTCCGCCTCAGGAGGTAACATGAAGGAAAGTGCAAAAAATTAACCTGTACTTCTGTAAGGTACTTAGCTTAGGTATGTCCTGAAGTTGAAGTGGAGAAGTCCTGAAGTTGAAGCGAAAAGGTCTTGAAGTTGAAGTGGAAAGGTCCTGAAGTTGAAGCGGAAAGGTTCTAAAGTTGAAGTGGAACTGGCGGTAACGGTATTCTGGCGGTAACCTGGCAGGGGTATCCCGGCAGTAACGATATTTTGCAGGTAACCTGGCAGGGATATCCTGGCAGTGGTAACCTGGCAGCAACGGTATTTTGCAGGTGTAACCTAGCAGCTGTGCTTACCTAGAAGTTCAGGTGGATTAGGGATATGTAGGAACTTGAATGTAATGGGGCACATAATGTTGGTTTAGCTTTTCAGGTAAAAAAAAGGAAGGCAGTTGTTTGAAATAATGAAATTTAAATTTACTGAAAGCTTTCCAACATATATGTAGAATATTTGAAAAGGTTAAAATGCAAATATGTTATATATCTTTGAAAATAATTAGGTATTCTACAACAGAGAATCTAGCAAATGTTTGCATTAAAAAATGTAACAGTTATTTACGATAAAAGATTTAGTTTAAAAGTAATGTACAGAAATGTGGTTGACCACGTGGTATGTGTATATTCGTCTATCTCTGTAAAAAAATAAGGAATGCACAAAAAATTATATCAGACACTACTTTAGAAAAAGCTTGATAAATATAAATTATAATTTTGGACTTACCACAGCAATTTAAGGTAAAACAGTTAAATTTAAGAGACGTCCTTGCTACTCAAGGATTTCGTCAAATCGGAACAGGTCGATAGACATGTTACAGCTCTTTATAATTATGACACCGTTATCGGTGGAGGCAACCTGGTACACGGACGACTCCAAGTTACAAGTTGGATGGCAGGTTCAGTAACTATTTTCACGAACATCCAAGTTACACTGGAGACGTTAGAAACTAAGGTAGTATGGGATTGCGTACATGCTCTAACGCACTCGGAAACCGTTACCAGGTCTGGGTAGGTACTAGGGCACAAGAGTCATAATGGTATTGAAATAGCGGATGAATTTCTCCCAGCAATGCTTATCAATGTCATTCATTGATATGAAGCCCTCTGCGACGTTGCAGAATTGACGATAAACTTGTAGACAAGAAAGTAGGTGGTGCAGAAATCTCTGTAATGGGTGGAAATCTTACCAGGACAAATACAACCAAATCATTTAGTTACAGGACATTTGCTAAAATGAACTGTAGACGTATTAAACAAAAAAAGGGAAACTATAAAAGCCGTAATAGGTATGCAGATAGGTATGCAATCCCAGGCTAAACGACAGCCTGGCGAATGAGCGGTTTCTTTTATAGTTCGTCCCAAGATATTAGAGAATAAATAGCTAAAAAATAATTTTTGTTTAACTTGGAGTATGAGTATTCTATAAAAAAACATTTTACAAAATATTCAAGGAAACTTAAACTGAAATATCAAAGTGATAATTCAATCATTCTTATATAGAACAATACTGACGTTTTTCAAGCAGGAAAAATTTGTTGTATTTTAAAAGATTTTACACTTGGCTGGCTACGAGCAAAAAACCTTTTCCATTTAAAAATCACTTAAGGAATACTCAATTTAACGAATTGGTAACATACGCTCTGCACTATCTTTTGTTACTGTAACTGTTATGTCACATTAAATTAAGTTATATAGCCGCTTCCAGCATCAACAACAATATTTTGTAGTTTAAGCAGACGTCCACTGTAGGAATACAGGTCAAAGTGTCAAGTAGTATTATTCTTAGTTTAAAGAAGAAACGTTAAATGAGACTTAAAGGCGGTTTTAGTTTTCACTATGGGAGTTTAAATTAAATTGAAGAGGATGGAAAATTGCTTCGAATAACAACAACATTTGTAATTGAATTTCCTTTTGAGAACACAGATGTATGAATGAAGGTGAATTAATATAATTATCTACGCTGATCGAAAAAAATAAACTTTTAGTTTGCATCACGGAAAATGTCTACTTGGGCGAACCTTTAATTCATTAAACTGGTCATATAAACTTAGGGAAACCTTCAATTTGTTCAACTGGTTATACAGTGCGTCCATAAAGTAACGCATAAATTCATTATTACCTAAATAAACAATAATATTAAAAATTCCCGAAACAGGTCAATTTTTG
>CAJUYG010000203.1:261212-301402 GCA_910591675.1 Galerucella calmariensis
GTTCTGAATACCACCTACTAGTGAATTCTCTTTCTCTCTGTAAAGGACAATCAACATTCGGCCATCCCCTAGACCTGGGTACACGCCTTCGATACGCGCGTACAGTTATACTTTCTCTCTCTTTCAAGCTGTTTTTCTCATATTTTCCTTGTCGTACTTGTGTAATCCAGGGAGGTTCCATAAGAAATTACGTGATCTGTATATTACTTTGATGTCATCGGAGGCAATTCCATAATCGTGAGAAATTCAGAGTGTTGTGAATAATACCCAGTAAACGTCGAATTAACTAAAAGTTTAGCGGTAAATCATGTGTAAATTTATTGGTCAATAATTTAATTCAGGTGTTCGCTCACATAAAACATTAACTGAATAATCAATGAATATGAATTTTTGGAGATCTGACAAAATATGTTAACTAGAGGATTTTTCATGTTAAATAAATATTTTTCCACAAATACTGACTCGTACCTCGTTTTCAAAGGAAATTTTATTCGAACGAGAAAGGTTGAGAGGTGGCAAACTGCTAAATTTCAAAATCAATAAATTTCGATGTAAGCCTCTTTTCCTCGAACGCGGTCGAATACATTATCATAAGAAAAATACGATCACCGGTAATAACTACATTTTATACTAAATGATGTGAAATAGTAAATTTTTAGATGGGTTTTTTATGTAAGAATTTTGTCTTGGTGTATGTTTTTGGGGGATATTTTATGGAGTAATTTTCGTTGGATTTCAGGAAAAAAAGTTTCTCACAGTGCCTATTGAACATTGGCGACATTAGTGCATTGGGATAATTTACAGGAAAACAAAAATTGTACTGGGAAAGCCAGAAATCATTTAAAATATAAAACAAATCCAAAGTTCTTCAAATGTAATCCAACCTAGAATGCCGATAGCTCCAGTATTTGGGACATATAAGAAACCAAGACCCATTACATGGAATCTTGAGAAAATGAACAGCCCAAAAACTTTAAGGATGCATCAAACTTGCACACAGCTTTGATAAGGAAGCTACATCCTACAGAGCGTATCTTCTCAAAACGTCTATTTAACTAGGTATATGTCGAACATTGGAAAAAATAAATATACAGCAAACCGGTATGGGTGCAGTATTTTGAATATCGCCGCTATATGACGCTGTGTAACAGATGGTCATATTATAGAACATTGACAATTGACAGCTGACATAGAACTACTTGCAGCAGAATGTGTTTTAATTTTTTTACTGAAAAAAACCGACGGTCCTAGTAGTTAGGGAGGCGAATAGACGATTTTTTGGGAATACTCGAGCGGTGCAGTTGAAGATATGAGAGATACATTAGACCGACCCTTAGACCTAATAGAACAACTTAGGAAAGTATTAGCTCTATATGTAGTGACGCGCACCTAGGATAGACGATCAGATTAGTAAAAAAAGGTAGAACGTGTCGCGGGACACACGGTAGGAACTTTAGTTCCTTTTAAGCAAAAATTTTTTGAATCAATGAATAAATACACATATTAATATTAGAATTTATTTTACTCTGGATGAAACTTCATTTAACAAAAATATACATAATTATAAATAAAAATAAAAATCTTATCATTAAGTTGATTGGCACAATAGTTATTTATGATACAAGTGCGTGAAGTTATACTATTGCGCACGAGTTGCGAAAATGCCAAAATATATGAAATAATCCGTACAAATTAACAACAAAATAACATAACGTATCGGTCAGATCTTTTGCGTCGCGACCCCCGGTCGCTCAAACCTAATCTGACGTAAAGAACTAAAGTTCCAAAAAAAATCGATAGTCTGAAATACACGAGCCAGATATTGGGGGTTGATCTTAGTGTTTTAAGACTAATTTTAACTAATATGACGATAAGTCCTTGACGCCGCTGAGTTATAGGGTCGCGAACTTGTAAAAAAAGGTTAATCCAGCATTCTCGAGCGCGATTTAATTTTTTTTTTATTTTGAAGAATATAAGTGGAGGAGCCATTTCGTCTTCCGAAAAAAGCGAAAAACGAAAAACGCATATAAGTCGCGAACGATACATTTTACAAAAAAAAAAGTTTAAATAAAAAAAAGGTATTTTCATTTTACACAAAAAAAGTTTCTTTACATTTTTGCCCAAAGTTAAAACTTTTGGACTTAAAGCATCATGAAAACTCAAACTACCGTTTTTTTGAGTACAATATCTCGAAAACGGAGGGTGTCGAAAAAAATTTATATGGAACAACGATGATTAAATTATGTAACTTTTATTATATTATCTCAAATTTCTTTTTCCCAAAGCTTCTCGACAATTTTCGTGGACTCGGAAATAGTTACGCGTATCTATATACAAAAGTATTATTAACATGTACAGTTTCATTTATTTATATGATTCAATAGCTTGTTGATCCTTAAATTATTTTTTGGATGTACCGTAAGCAAAACGAAGTGAAGAATTGAAGCAAAAAAGAGAAATGTGCCATAAACATGTAAGACAGACCTTTTTCGGTCAGATTAAGAGAACCCACCAACATTATTGTCAGATTAAGAAAATATGCTTTCAGGATACCGAGATAAACCTCCCCTATGAAAATCTGACGCGCTCGAGTATTTCAAAAGAACTTTTTTTTCTTGCATTTTCAAAAAATTTTCGTAACTTATCGTCACACCGAAATCGTCAGTTTTTTTTAAGGGAAAAACTTGGGAAAAACTTAACACCCCTTCCGAAAATCTGACGCGCTCGAGTTAATTTTTTTTTCGGATTTTTGACTACTTTATATGCCTATGCCCACTACGCAAACCGGCAGATTAGTATACCGTTATCATAGGCACTTGGGGCATACGTGGTATGAATATCTGTTTTTTTTTAACATTTTTGTAAACCGGTACACGCCATACCTACCGCTAAAATAGTTTTTACCATACGAGCTTTTCTTTTCGAAATTACTTTAGGTCTGTTCGTAGAGCAGTCACAAACGGTTGGAAACTGAACGACTCATGCGCGACTCATGAGTCTTTTTGTGGACGATTTTTATTCACTGCGCATGAGTAGTCCAGTTTCCAACCGTTTGTGACTGCTCTACGAACAGACCTATCTTTCGATTTTGATAGGTCTCGACGGCGATCGAGAATGTCGCCATTTAGCGACCTCGCCTCCCTAACTATCGTTTGTTTACGTATCTGAAAATTTATCATTAATATTATACATTATTTCAAATAGCAATAACAGTGTTACAATTTTCGAAACATATGTGTTTTATAGAATTTCAGTCTTTCAAACCGTCCATGGTACATAAGATCGTTAACATTCAACTCATCCTTTTGTCATGCACTCTTCATGTATAATCAGACCATTCATCAAGTTGCAGTAATCACGTGACATTGCATTATTCTCTCTCCTTGTTGTCAGACAAAAAAACCAGCTAGCCCTTAGTCAGCGAGTCTATCTCCATCGTTACGGTAGATTAAAGGGAATACAGAGAGAAAAGGGTGCGTACGTTCATAAGTTTAGCAATTATGCGTTTCTGTCTTTGATAACTCGTGTAATTTAAGCAACGATTCTGCCACGTAACCCGTTCAGCTATTTCGATTGCAGGACCGGCGAAGCATCTGCCAAAATGGCAAACACTTCCCAAAATATATTATGTGTTTATTTATTTGAATAATTATAAAATTCTGAACGATGTTCACAATCGAATATGTACTACATTTAAACAATTCATTCGCCCTGGCTATGGTATGCTAGGTGCTCCTTCTTCTTGATTCGTATTTTTTTGTTTTATTTTTAATTACAAATTAGTCAATCACCACATGGTCTTCATTCATTCATATATTTGGGTTGGGCCCTTGAAATGAATCTTTGTACCATTACCCATGTTATCTATCTATTTCCATTCAAGAAGCTTCGTGTCTTCTATATAGGCCACCTGCAGTTTACCTGGAGGAGTCTTCAGTAGTTGTGATGGTTCTGTTATATCCACTCAAACCACAACCACATGGTCGTATAAAATATGGTATTCCAAATACCTGACTTATTTATTTTCTCTGAGACTAACAACTCCATCGAATTGACGGACTATATTGTCAGTTGTCATTCTACTATTCTCTCTTGGTATACCACTTATACTACTTGATAACGCACATCTAGCTGTAAAGTTGACAATTATTGTTTCTTCTAGCCAACCCAGGAGTCGAATTTCTCTATTAGTGGTTAATAATTTTTTCTATTATTAACCTAGGTTAATAATGAACAAATTCAAATATTTTGAGAATTCAGGGATGGTAGTTCAATGAAAATTGTGCAACATAATTTTTTATACCCAGGAGATTGTTTTTAACATATTTGCTCATTGAAATTACCTATCAAGATAAAATTATTTGAATGAAAATACCGTTATTTTAAAATTCGCGCTCAACCCAAAATGACTGATGACTTAACGAGTACGTTCATAATACAGGGTGTCCCAAATAAGAGTGACTGATTTTAAAAATAAATTCCCAGCTTATTAATTGCTCCAAAGAGATGGGGTTTTCACTAGTGTATCAAAGATATTTTTTTAGGCTTGGCTGGCATCTCATCTCATCAACACAGGGTGCTTTACTAATGTTGGTCAAATTCAAAGGTAGAAATATGTATTATTTCAAATGAAACATCCTATAATTTTTGATCTCTCTCCTTTCCAAAAATGTATAGTTTTCTATATTTTGTTCCATTAACAACAAAGATATTCGAAGTTTCATGTAGTGGTACATTTTTAATCAGTAGTTTCATATGAACGTATTTTGATGCCTAAAATCAACTCATGCTGTGTCCGTTTGACGCATAACAACAAAATCAGCAATTTTGACACTAGTAATTTTGTTAAGTCATATAAGTCGGTTTCGGAATTATCTATACAGTGAGTAAAAAAGCTCAAACTGTAAAAATTTATGCAGAAACGAAATCAATAAACAAGGAGGATATCCAGAAGGAAATTTATGAAAAATCCGCCGTCACTGAATATAATTAAAAAATGTATGTACAATTTATCGAAACTGGTTGCATTGCACTCTTAAAAAAAACCAAGAAATAATGATGGTCTTTTAAACAAGTTGATGTCAATTAATGAAGTGCCACATGATAACGATCATAAAATTTCTATTAGAAAAATTGCTGGAACTTTGGAGCTTAGCAAGAGTGACGTTCAAAGATGTCTAAAAATTTTAAGATTAACTCCATACAAAATTCAGACTTATCAAAAATTGTACGAGTCAGATTATGAAAAACGAGTAATGGTATGTGAGACTTTACTTGACTCATTAAGAAACGAACCCAATTCATTATGAATTATGTCTGATGAAGCAATGTTCCACATTAATGGCATGTGTAACAAACATAATTGTAGAATATGAGGTTCTCAAAAACCAATTTCTTTTAATCAATTTGTTGTTATGCGTCAAACGGCCACAGCATGAGTTGATTTTATGCATCAAAATACGTTCATATGAAACTACTAATTAAAAATGTACTACTACTTGAAACCTCGAATATCTTTGTTGTTATTGGAACAAAAGAAAGAAAACTAAACATTTTTGGAAAGGAGAATGATTGCTCTTTCGAATAAAATCAAAAATTATAGGGTGATCCATTTAAAAAATTTACATTAGTAAAACACCCTGTGTTGATGAGATGAAATGCCAGCCAAGCCTAAAAAAATCTCTCTGATAAACTAGTAAAACTAGTGAAAACCCCATCTCTTTGGAGCAATTAATAAGCTGGGCATTTATGTTTAAAATCAGTCACTCTTATTTGGGACACCCTGTATATCGAAAACTGGCAGTGTTCTTGTCAGTAAGACGACGGGGTAAACTCTCCTCTTGGTGCGCTTGTGAATTATTTTGAATTTTTGTCTTAAATTTGGCTACTAGTGGTAAACAGTGTATATAAACCCTAGGGGGGAAGACATTTATAGGCCTCGCACCTTATTCTGCTCGGGGCAAAGCCACTCGTGAAATAATTTTGGCGCTCGGTCAATAATAATAGTCTACACCACCTTTGTGTATAATATACTATTATACTTTGCGTCAAATTAATATGGTATTTTTTTAAATAACATATAGCTGATGTAGCTTTCTACAAGGATAAGCGGATAAGTGGTTTTTGAGCCCATCCATCACAAACAAATCTACTCATTTTTCCTCTTGATATTACTATGAGTTTATTACATTAAAACCGAACCTGTACTCCTTTCACGTTCACCCCTTCTCTAGAGGTTAGATTCATTGTCGAGACCTTTAATCCAAACAAAACTTGCCACTTAATGATTGATGATTTACTACAACTTCAAATCGAAATGGAGTGTTAAGGCCCAATCTGTTCGAACAATGGAAGATAAGAGTTTGGTTTTAGGGCATCTTATTCAAGTGCTATATTGTGGTAAGGGATGAAATAATATTTTCGGAAGCTAGTTATCGACGTAATTATACGTTTTTAATTTAAGTAGATAATTTGGAACAGGCGATTATAGAAAAGAAAAACCAAATTAAGCAGGGTAAAAAAAAATTTTGTTCGCGACATTTTCAGCTTAAATTGCCTCTAGTTTTTATAACTGTTTATTATGTTAACAACAAAGTTTCTACAAAAAATATTAAAACAAAAAAAACATTACCTATGAAACATATGGATCGGCACAATATCATGTAAAAATCTTCACAGGTCAGGACAGGTCCTCGTTTACAGGAAGAAATATTGCATATGGTGTGCAGCTGTTAAACTTCCATCAGATTCATTCAAAATAAGAACAAATGTTTTGCACTTTCTGTTTGTAAAAGTCCATCGCCTCCTACCACTTTTCAAGACCTTTTGAAGACAGTATGTATAGTTATTAATAAGTGATAATTGTTTTTGTTGTCCACTCAAAATTATTTCGGGATTTATGGGAGAGTTCAGCAAAAACTTGAAAAGAAGTGAATGAGCAAGCACAATTCAAAACAAAACTAAACGTCACAGTTGAAGTACATTTATCATTACTTTGCAGAAAAACATGATAAAATAAATAGGAATTAAGCAGGTCGTGCTTCTAATACAAAAACGCCCTGGAACCAAATTACCCATAACCTTTTTGGAGCTGGGAACCAAGTAACATATTATTGACAGTCATTTTTAATTGATATCTGATCCACTACCTGGCAGAAACCAAATTCCCCAACCAACAATTTCATAATTTGATGGCCTAGACAATCGCAAAACTAGCCAAACGTTTCACTCATGCTCAATCCCTGCAGAGATAGGATGGAATCAAAGGATGCAGTATAGCCAGGATCACCTGGGCGACCCTGGGAAGCTGATGTAGAAGAAATATTTGGCGATGGCCAGGAAAACCTACGTTTAACAGTACGATTTCTGACTGGCCACTGTCACCTAAGGAAACATCTCCATACTATGTGGCTAGTGGACAAACCCCTATGCAGGATGAGTGAACAGGAAGATGAAACTGTCAGGCATGTCTTATGCGAGTGTACGACCCTCCCTACTTCACATATACGGAGGGTTGATGGCTGTGTTTGTTGTTTTATTGTTGTTGTTGTTTTATTGGTATTTTATTAATAGGTACTTGGTTATATTATTCCGAGTATTATTCTGATGTAGACAGCTAAAGTGTTTTGTGAATTTATCATCAAAACGTTTAGATAATAGAGTTAATAAATGATATGTTATAAAACTGTTACAAGACTATTGTAGATTTGTTCCAATTAAGGGGCATCTACCAAATTCGACCTTGCACAATTATGCTTTGTATATTTTTTTGTTTCCCTACGTCTTTACGTTTAAGTTCACATAACGAAAATTTTATTAGAAATATGAAAGCTCCGCAACATGTAGGTAGCCAAGCGGTCCAAGCGGATTTTGGTTCACGTGCTTCTCTATAAGCTTCGTCAGTACTGAACTGGGAGACCGGCGAGCGTTGTATCAACCAACAATGGAACGGCACGCGACTACCGAAGCAGAGAGACAATGTCAGTAATAGAAGGATAGAAAAGCGAGAGATGGATTTTTATCCGATATTTTAGTGGTAGCAACCGAATTTTAATAAGGAATTGTACGATCATAAGTAATTTGAGGATTCTGAGATTTTTATATAGTATTCATAAAGCTTCAAATTAGACCCCTTATAAATTAGTTTTTCCATTCAATCCATATTTAATTCTTTACAAGGGCTTAAACTTTGCTTAATATGTGTATTTTTCATATTTTTTTCAACAAAATTTGGTTAGCATTTCAAAGTTTTTATTCAATGAGAACTCCAAGTTCAACATTAATCTACATGATATATTTTTTTCTTAATTTTCAATACATCCATTACATCAAAATTCTTTGCCAAAAATACTTCGATATTTTGTCAAATCGCTGCCGATAGATTCCCCTTAACAGCAAAAATATAATATGTCAAACTATGGTGTCTTTTTAGTACTATTCGGTTATATTTTCAAATATCTATAAATATATTTTGACATTGCTTCAGAGAAATAATATTATAAAAGCGCTTTCGAAAACAATTCTGAAGTTTTCTGATACCTGCCAAAATGTTTATAAAATTGTTTTATAATCGTTGTTAAAGCCTTCATAAAATAAGAATTGAAGTACTTATACTATAAAGTGGTGCCAATTTAGAACTATGATTTTTATAAAATATAAAATTGATAACTGAGATTTAGGTAACGAATATCTAAATTATGAAGAGGTCATGAAAATAAAACTTTGTAACAGCTCCATAACTTGAGTCCCACACTTTTTAACATGTTTGTATATTTTAACAATGAACAAGTGCAAAAAGATGTACCACTTACAGTTAATTTGCATCACAATCTACCAACTGCAATTCATTCTACTGGTTTGAATATTTCTAGCATTTTCCCACTGTCGAACAATTGAGTAGGCTGGTAATATCCATAAAGACATTGTATCATTATTTATATAAGCCATTTACTGTTGGAAGAAAATACAATTTCAATAATGCATGTATGCTTTTATTTTCTTGGCAATTTTTAGATATTCATGTTCGTATGTAAAAGCATTATTTGTCGTTAGTGTTAGGTCATGGTACTTTGAAGTATTGAAATTAAAGTCGTAATTCAACATTATTATTGGTAGCATGCCAAGACCTGAAAATTGCGATGTGCACTTCTGGTACGTTTCATCTACACCTAAAAATGAAGGAAAATAGGTCGAGCTTGAATTAACTTCAAAGGTTTAGCGATAATACAGCATCTGTGTATTCATAAACAGTAATTCATGTATCGACTACTGATTAATTTAAATGGAAAGTTAATTGGTTGAATCGTATGTTTAGATTTGATTGTGTTTACTTTGTTCAGCAAGGTTAGTAACCTTATAAGTTCTTGCAAAATGCCTATTTAGTTTTATTCAAATGGAAAATATTATCGTTTTAGATAATGTACACTACTTTCGCAAGAGCAACATTGAAAATCAGTGATAAATCCTCTTCCTCCTCTTATTTGGAAACACGTTGTTGATAATAACGTATTTTTTCGTATATACTTTTTTCAAATCTTCGTAAAGGAAATAAATAAATATTGAATGCAAATATCATTGTTAAATCCGACAAAATTAATTGACTACTGGCCACAATTCGGTTACACTTAATATGCAAAAGATAAAAAGAAAAACTCGTTTTCATCAGGTTATCGCAACGTTAACACTCCATTCCCAACAACTTATACAAAAAGCGTTACAATAGACAGCTCAAGGCCGATAAATGGGCATAGCGCGATTGCCATGGTTTCAATAATGAGATTCTTTCAGTAAATTATAATACTCTCATGGCGCTGATGGTGAAATGGGTTGGGCTTCGGAGATATCTTCATCGTTGGTCTATCGCTGGAGGGTCTTCACGGGAGGTCTCCACAACCAGCATGGATGCCTTTCTTTGTTTCTTCTATTTTGATGGATGATACGGTCAACGAACCTGCAAAAGCGATGTTGCCGCTGTAAAATACCTTTTACATCGGAAAAAGGTATTTATCTCTTCCAATTGTTTGTTTGGGCGGTACATGCAAACATTTATTTATCCATATAACAATGAAAAATTGGTGTTTCTTACTTGTTGTAGCAAATTAATCTGTTTGATTTTTATAATCATCCAGATTAAAATATTATTCTTACAATTGAAACTGTTTCTGATTAACTCCACTATTTTATGAAAACATTTATGAAAATTCTAAAAATCTTAGACTAAGATCCTTATTGATTATTATTTTGTATTATCGTCAGAATTACAGAAATTACATTTGATGTGATGTCTACCTAATGTTAATATTTTAACTAGACCAAATAGTGATCTATTTTGTGACTTAATATGATAATATGAATTTACAATCACGTTGGGATTCAAGGCAATGAAATTGTAGACGAAGTCGCCAAGCAGGCAACGAATGGTGAAGAAGTTGAAGATCTATATGTGAGATTCCAATATCAACGAAAAACGCCATCAATCGAAGTAGAAAACATATAACAGCCATACATAATTACAAACCATAATTATTACTGAGGATAGGTCATAGGAGATTCACTTTGTACTATAAGCTAAGAGGACAAGGCAACCACTATGCAACACCTGTAGAACTCCATTAACAGTGCAGCATGTTCCGATTTATTGCCCCAAATAATCAGTTAACAGGCGGCAGCTATGCGTAGACTATACAAAATAATCGGAAGTGCAGTTTGTATAAGTAAAAAGTACAAAATCAAACTGGAGATGAGAAAAATATAGTAGTGGAGATGAAGAGCAAACAATGACGTCCAAGACATGTATGATAAGTAAAATTCAAGCACAATGACTTCGATGGTTCGGTCATGTGGATGATATTGATGATTGTGTAGAAAAGATTCTGCTTGAAGGTGAAGACAGATGAAAAAAATAGGACAAACTAGGAAGAAATAGGGCATTGAACACTGTTTACAGATACTTGTTACGGCCAGTATTCAACTTTCCATTCTGGCTTAGATGAATAAAATTACATAAATCTAAAAAACCAGTTGAATTTATGTTAATTTTTTCCATTTTTCACCAAACTTTAAAATAAACTTGTTAGCGCTGAATCATTGGAATGTTTGAATAAAAAAACTTGTTGACTAGATGACTCACATATAAACGAGAATACAAGAGAGTGAATAGGTATAATATTTTTAATTAAAACTGTTTAAACACTGCGAAAAACAACAGCTCTCATTTTTGTCAAAGCTTTATTTTCACTTTTTTTAATAGCTACTTCTGTTTTTAACGCGGAGAGAACTATGTTGAGTCGAGAAGCTTATTATTTATATTAAAAATACAGAACGAAAACAAACAAAATAGTAGGTATTACACTCTCGGCTTACAGGCACTTGCGGTTGGGTTTTTCTTTGTTATCTTTTGACTCGGACGCTTCCGAAGCGATCTATACATTGCGAAAAAGGTCGTACGGTTTACACTAGTACGACAAGTAACCCTAGTTGAAAGAGAGAGACAAGAACTACCCTCAGTGTGAAACTCACAATTACATCAGTCCACTCCACAGAAACAGGTGTTTTGGTAAAGAGGACTGAGGAAACAATTTTTCTCTCAGGTAGTGTTGTTCATTATCCTTGTCGTACTTGTGTAAATCGTATGTCGAGCTAATATTCTCGAAATCTGTATGTAAAAATTATTTCCAATTTATGGACTATCCTTGTTTTAAAATGCAATTTATGAAGAGTACATTTGGCAACACAATGCTTAAAAGTAACAAGGGCAATAAACACGCCCATTTGTTTTGGAGGAGGATAGTGATCTAATTGTGAGCTTCACACAGAGAACTATTCCTGTCTCTCTATTCCAATTATTGTTGTTCATATGTATTTTCCTTGTCCTGTGCAAATCGTATAAAATATTGAATTTTTTTGCAAAAAGCAAATCGTTACGTCATTTAAGTTAACCGTGACGTCATGGTATTGTTAACCCGGTTTGCGAGGTTATAGACCGTCAGACCGCTGCAAAAATAGTTAAACCTATGCCTCCTTGAGATTCGGTAATTTTGCTCATTTTCATTAACAATCAAGCGAAATAAATATTTGCCCGTGAGGGAAACGACAGATGATTTAACTGTTTATTGCAATGAAAAATTGCATTTTGCAATTTTAGTTTCACGTATGCCGAGACACCAAATATTAGTTTATGAAAAAAAAATCCATCGCAAAATGATCGGCATACGTGCAGCGTGCGACTTGGGTTGGCTCACACCCTTAAAAGTGTAACAAATTATATTATTACTAAATCATATTATCACGTATGTCCTTTTGCAATTGGCCTTTTTTTGGCCTAAAGTGCACAGATGTCGAAGGGCTCACTTTTGGGGAAACAAACGTGCTCCATAAAATAGAACCCACCCATTGGATTCATATTGTATGCTGAACGATATTGGGGTACCTAAATGTGTGTTCCCGATATTATGTTTCTCTCAGTTTGGAAGGAAGAAATGCTGTAATGAAAACACTGGTCCTATTCTGCTGGTCGTTAATTTATATTTGTAATAAATAGTTTTAATAATTAAACTTGCGTTCCTTTGTGTATGCCACTGATTGAACTAGGCATACGAGGCGCGAGTTTTCCAAATATCCTCCCTTTACAGTTTGGTGCAATTTTATGACGAAATTAAATTAAGGAAAATAATTTCCTTTAATTAAGTTTTGTTAATGCCGTTAATGAAAACAATTTAAGTTTCGCTCAATGCTGAGTTTCAGAACTATCTGCTGGTAGTTAAGAAAGTTTACCTAACTAATTAAAACAGAACAAAACTTCTTTGAAAACAAATTATTGCAACAATTTTCCTTGGAAAAAAATATTAAATCTATATTCTCCTTTAACTAGGTTAAGTGTTTGTTAATGGGTTTCGGAGTTTCTCCACACTTTTCGACGTCGAGGATTGAAATGCCTTTGCAATCTATCTTAATTCCTATCTGATTCCTCTGATCGGGGATAATGGAGGTTCACACACATTTGCTGTTTATTACTTCCCTATTCTCTCGCATTAGCTAATTTCGTTTTGTTGGAAATTATTTAATTTATAAAATGGTTTTATGCCTAATTGTCGGTATAAACTATTTCATGAAATAATAGTACATTGTTTACCGGGTGGGAAAAGCCGAGGGAAAAGCTTAACATTCCTGGACGACTGTGAAGACAGAGAACACAGAGTCCAGGAATGTGGCTTTTCCTACGAGGTAAACATACTATTTTTCCGCAAATCGTTTAAAATTCGACAGATATTGATTGATTTAAAAAAAAACGCGATAATTTTATTCCCAAATAAATGGTGCTTTGAAATTCCTAATAAAATTACTTGGGTTACTATGGAAACGTATTGAGGTTGAATTGTCAAACTTGACGCTTATAAATTTAATTGCTGGTGTTCTCTAAAGTAAAATGATAAGTGATGATGAAATTTCCATTCCTGGGACTCCTCCAGAGCTGGTTGAGGCAGTGAATACTGCTTCATTAGAATTATTGCCAAAGAAATCAAGAGAAAAGTACGAAAATGCATACAGACGTTTTATGGATTATCGCATGAGTAAAAATACGAGTTCTTTCTCAGAAAATGTTGTAATGGCATACTTCCTAGACCTTTGTTTAAAGATGAAATCTTCAACATTATGGGCCAATTATTCAATGCTGAAGTCAACCCTTGCACTTAAACACAATGTAGATATATCTACATACTCAAAACTTCGTTCTTTATTGAAACGGCAAGCTCAAGGTTATAGGGCAAAGAAATCTAAGATTTTAACGAAGGAAGAAATTGAAAAATTTATCCAGGAAGCTCCAGATAAAGAAAATTTAATGATTAAGGTAATTTACAAGGTTTTAATTTCTATTTAGATTATAGCTTTATTTATTTTTTAGGTGGCTGTAATATTTGGTATTTCTGGGGCCTGTAGAATGGATGAGTTAGTCCGAATGACTGTACACGATATAGAAGACTTAGAATCTAAGCTTTTAATCAGCATACCTGATTCGAAAACCAACAAACCAAGATCATTTGTAATTAATCAGATCTACTTGAATGTTTATCGAAAGTATGTTTCGTTAAGACCAGAAAATATGAACAGTGACCGATTTTTCTTTAAATATCAAAGCGGAAAGGGTTGTAGACAAGTGGTAGGAATTCATCAATTTAGAAAAATGCCCAAAATAGTTGCTACTTATTTGAACTTGGTAAATCCGACAGAATATACTGGTCACTGCTTTAGTCGGTCTTCTGCAACAATATTGGTTGACTCTGGTGCCGACATAACTAGTTTAAAGAGGCATGGCGGATGGAAGTCATCAAACGTTGCTGAAGGATATATCGAAGAATCGCTTAACAATAAGGTTGAGGTGGCAAATAAAATTTTCACAGTACAAAATATTCAACAAAATGACCCTACCACCCTGCATGTTGTCCAAAATGTTTCTCATAGTTCTAAGAGTGTTCCTCCAATGTTCATAATTGTACTAACTGTCAAATTACTGTAAATATAACAAATTGATCTTAAAAATGTATTCAGCAATGACTTGATGTTTTCAAAATATAAATTAATTCCTTATAAGCAATGTGTTTTCAATCATTTATGTAGAACACTAACAACTGTACGGAAATATCATTTCCTTACAGTAAGGAAGTCCTGACTTTTTCTTCAAGAAATTTTGACAGGAATGTCAAAATTTCCTAGCGATTTGCGGAAAAAATGATATTACAGTGTAAACTCTTTATAACGTTATCCTTTATAACGATAGACTCCCTATAACGTTGAAGTGAGCCCAGCTTGGTTGGTTTGCGGTAAAACCCACATATTGAAACACTCTTTATAGCGATACGCCATTCTCTATTACGAAGAAATGTGTTCATATTTTTAGACAGTAAATATTTATTATCGGTTATCAGGTAACAAAAGGTAACAAAAGACTTTGAAGCTAGCTTCAAGTTTTAAGGTCTAGCTTCTGTTATCCTTAATTGCCTTGAACACGTGCAGTATGACGCATTGTTTTCTCGGAAGTGATGGTCTTCGACCAAGCATACTGGGTACCTATCGTAATATCAATCGTAAACCTACTTTGAAACTGTTTACATATTAAAAATTCTTGTTAATTTGGTTGTTTTTTTGTTCACTCCATATAACGATAACTCTATAACGACAAAAAATGCTCAGTCCCTTGAGTTTCGTTATAAAGAGTTTACACTGTATTATCAAAGTTTATATACTCACCGGTCACGGTATCCTAATGAGGAACATTCATACAATTGGTAGGAGGTATTATCTCCGACTGTCAAGTACTGTCATATTGGAGATATAGACTTATTAGGACTGGAGCACTCCAGGGAGAATTCCGTCAAGGAGAACCTAGTGACACGATTGTTGAGCCTTTAAGGGCTACTAGTCTCTTCACATTAACGGTACAACTAAGAGCCCAAAAGACTAAAGGCCGAGGTCTCGAAGACTCTGACTGGTGGTCATCAAGCAATGGGTCTACTGTAGCAGAGGTTGATCCTGTTTTAATTGAAGAAAAAAGTGTTAGAGAATCACTCGAGTAGCACATACTAAAGGGCGATAATAATTTTCCGGATGCTAAATGCTAAAAAAAAATAAAAATGCTAAACAATACTTTCTGCTATATTTTTGGTAAGATTGATTGGTTTACCGGTAAGAAAGCGAAAATTGTATGTGTCTCAAGAGTAAATACATCATTTTATCACTACGGAAAAAACCAAGAAAAATGTTCCTGGCAATATTCCATCAAAGATCATTAGTTTTCTAAACCACGTTGGTAATAAACTATAGGAAATAGTAGATATATAAATTCACAAAAATCACCAATACACATACATTGTTATTCTATTGGTTACACGAATTTACAAACTATCGAAAGCAATTAAATTGATCGTGATTAGTTTTTCTCAATTCCATTGAATAAATTCGTAACCACACTCGCGGTCCTTATTATTTTATTTTAGTTACACGAGATGAATATTTATGAAGGGACCTAACTGGCTGTTCCATGTGTTGCTAGCATGAATCTTAATTTTAAATCGTTCACCTGCTCAGCATTGGAAAACCTTTGTGTAAAGGGCACAAGAGGTGATGGGTCGAAAATAACCCGTTTCAAATTAAATTATTTATTGTATGTTATTTGGGAAATATATTTAAATAATCCTTTTTTCTCTTATTTTTTGGGAATCAAACCAGAATAATGTTTCTATATTTCAATTTCGACGTTGTCAAATTTTTTCCGTTGTGTTAGATAGGGACCAAAAATTATTTAATAATTAATTAATCTTGACAACGGTAGCTTGAATGCTACCGAAACGTCGAAATAAAAAATATAAGAACATTTTTGTGGTTAGACTCCCAACAAAATTAGAGAATAAAGAATAAGTACCTAATGCCACAAGGAATATGCAGAAGGTATATTTAATTAAATAGAAAATGGTTTGTGAATATTCGAAATGAAATTGCCATTGGAAATAATATCAACAAGACCAAGCTCTAGAATTAAAAAGGGGTAGATCTTGGAGATAAACCATTGAATTGAGAGATGTGAGCACACGTGCTCATTGTATGGTTTTCCTAGTAATCGATAGGATACGATAGCACCTTGATGTTTTCACAAAAAATGATCTCGAATCGACCAGTCTTATTAAAACTCGCTGTAAATTGAATTAAATTTACGGCGGTGCAAGCGTAATATTTTTCTCCACGACTAAATAATAACGCACAAATTATTTTTACATATTTAGCTGCCTAATGATATACATTCTTCACACCAGTGAATAATAAAAAGAATTCACTCTCGTTAGCCAATCACAATCTATTATTATCAGAATTCACGCTAAAATGAATTAAAATGAATGAATCAAATCGTCTCTTTGAAACGTCAAATACATAAGAACGCAAATCGCTTCTGTACTTATGTAAATGGAATGGACTCGAAAGAGTTTTCGCATACTGTATATTTAATCTTTGCATTTTTATAAATATGCTCTAAAACCTAGTGGTGGTTGAATATGGCGCGAACGATCGAGATTCGATCCTCACTGGAAGTTTTTTCTTTTTAGTCGTGGAGAAAGTATAGTCTTTTACGTGTGTAGAATGGCTATTATTCACTTGGATGATTCCAAAACTCCATCCGCGTGAATAATAGCCATCATTCTGCACTCGTTGAAGAATATACTATTTTAATGAGCTATGCAGGTTTCAACTCGGTTTGCTTTCATTCTATTACAAACTTAAGCTCTATTTCTGCTGTGAATTATCATATCTAATACTTCTTTTTTGTTTCAGGTAAGCAAATGGGGATGTGAATTGTCCCAAACTAAGGTAAAATTTTAAGGAGTATTATAGTCTGTATGGTACCAAAAAATACCGCACGTAAACAAAGACATTCAATGTTCACCTGAGCGGTTTTTCTGGAGAACGAACCGACTACAGTTTGTTGCATTACCTACATTAGAAATGAGGTGTCTAATTGGCCTATTCCAGTACCCTTAATCAGTATATTTTCCAGAACGACTTTTTTCGGGTATTCAATTAGTCTTGAAACTGAAATTTTAATGAATAGTTTATTGTCCAGGTGACCTTGCGATGGTCTCCAATTGCGTTTAAAGCCCTATGGAATCCCATACTAGCTTGGAATTTACCAATATGGTATCGAGTACTCTAAGTTCTGCTTGGTTGTTTATGAAGATGGCTACGGAACAGCATATTCTCTCCTACCTGCCATGGCGAACCGCCGCTATTTTCGCTAGGAGAGTTGTGGATTTGAAAGACTATCCTTTGTTTTAGCCATTCAATTCCGGCTCCTATCCCAACTAACATTTTAAGTCGTAAAACTGTAAAACTGACTATCTAGTCAACCTTCAAGTCATTTTTACTAGTCGTTGTTACGTTCCAAATACCTCGTTAGCACGTAACCACTACCAAAATGGGGAATACATTTGTGGTAACTACAACGTCGTGAAAACGTTGCAGTGATGGACACAAAGACGTAATAATAACGTAATAAAGTAGTAATTCCGACAACATATTTTCTATCCTCCTCGGCGATACGTGGAACAAAATATTTTATTTTTTTATCTTTTATAGTTTTGATCTAAACTCCCTAACTATGGTGGCTTTCTCTACATAATCACAATAATATAATATTGGTAAATAATACAAAGTAAAACACGCTCAATTCAGAGGTCCCTAACATAAACTGGACATACTTTACTGATAATATGGATAATTTTAGCTCTTAATTTATCATTCGCCCTCAAAATAATCAGTTTTTCTATGAAAATGTTGAGCGTAATGCGGTCTAGAAATTAATTTAATATCGATAAAATGTATAAAAGGCTTTTCTTATATTCAGTTTGGTCATAAAAATGATATATTAACAATGTTCTGAGCTTAAAAGTAGATCGCAGTATAATTTCGACAATAATTTTGAATTACTCAAAATTGAAAGCGATAATCATTATAGCGTCCAAAAAAATAACGACCCTCATGTTAAATTCACTTCATGGTTAATTTATTCGGTAATTATGACTTTGTAGTTCTTTTGTATATGTCTCATATAGGTGAAAAAACCAAAAAAAGTTTTTGAAGTAAATTTCCAACAAAATACCAATAATCTGACCAAAAAGTCACAAACCTATCAGTAATAAACTGTTGAGACATTTACGTCATAAACACAAGCATCGGCAACATAACAGTGAATCGGACTGTAAAGTAAAATTGGAAACGTAATTATAACCACAGCAATTTTACGTATGAGTGAAAATACACATGTATTCAAAAGTTTTGCATCACCTTCTTCGGATGCGAAGGAATTTTTTTGCGCTAACAATTTTTTGTCGGCTTGTTCATCAATGTTTACCATTTCAATGTGTTCCATATTTTTTGCAATATACAGATGTTTACAGTTTTTTTTGTAAGATAACATTTTTAGTGCGATCATTTTAACATTCAAGCGTTGAGTGAAAAAATATTCAAGGCATTTGATTTTTACTATTTTAAGTGCAAACATGAATCGTCAAGTCATAAGTGAGATTGACCGTGCAAGAATAGTGGCTTTAGTTGAAGAAGGTCATTCTCAAAGGTTCGTGGCGAACAGAGTTGGCGTTTGGGAAAGTGATGTGTCTCGTGTATGGAGCCGGTATCTCCAGACCAATTCTTTTCGTGATAGACCTAGAAGCGGTAGAAGGCGTGTTACTAATCAGCGGCAGAACCGCTATATCCACTTAACTATCCGAAGAAACCCGACCATGGCAATACCAGCGCTCCAAAGAGATATGAGATATGCGTTGGGAGTTCAAGTATCGATCTCGACATTACGAAGACGAATACATGCGACAGGTTTGAGGTGTCGCCGACCAATAAGAGTGCCAAGACTACAACCTGAGCACAGAGTTCGCCGACTACAGTTGGCTCAAGAACACGTGGCCTTGCCTGAAGAATTTTGGAATTCGGTGTTTTTTCCCGACAAGACAAGAATTTGTTTTGTACAAGATAGCCATCGAATACGTGTGTGGCGGGATCCAACGAGAGTTGCTCAGCTTGCCCATGCTCGCCCCGTGCCGCCCTTCAGAGGAGGACGTGCTATGTTTTGGACTGGTATCATGTTAAATGATCGCACAGAATTAATTCATGTGGAGGGAACGATGACTAGTGATAGGTATCTCAGAGAGATTCTACATCCTCACGTGAGACTATGGCGCGCAGCTGTTCCGCAGCAATTCCTTCGTTTTTATGGATGATAACGCCCGACCTCATCGGACCAGAGCTGTAAATGAGTATCTTGAAACTGGAGGGATCAATCGTTTGTACTGGCCTGCCCTATCTCCTGACATGAATCCCATAGAACATGCTTGGGACATGCTTGCCCGGGGCAGTGGAAGCACGCAGAAATTCACCCAGGAGTGTACAAGAGCTTGTTCACGCGGCCCAAGGATAATGGCGAAATATTCCTAAACAGAATATCAATAATTTGGTAAACAGCATGGGCAGGCGACTTCAAGCTTGCATAAATTCTAGAGGTGGAAATACTCTTTATTAAAAGTTCTCATGCAGGTTCTCACTCAACTTTTTCTTTAAAAAGAATCAATTTGTATTTAATTTATTTAATTTCTAATAATACTTTTTATGTTTAAAGCAAGTTTATTATTGGATAATAAATTTTTTTGACAAATATACACGTCTTTTTTATTGAAACTATTTATTTGATTAATCTTTGATCCATTTATAATGAATACATTTTTTTTTCTGAGATTTAGGGTGATGCAAAACTTTTGAATCTATGTGTAACTTATAGGTAATATTTACGTGAAGCTAATGGTGATTATTACCGCCAAAATTATACTTATGAGTAGAAATAATGTATAAGTGATTCTAAGAGGAAAGTTTCGTAAAAATTACTTTAATTGTTACTGTTACGTTATAGGTAAATACTCTAAGTAAATATTATTGACCTTATAAATTCACTCTATTGTATGTTCTTACGATAAAGGTATTATTTTCGTAAAAAACACGAAATTATTACCAAGGATAGGTTATAGTTCCTGAGACTTGAGTATGTCTGACTTAAATTGTTAGTTGGGGTATGTACATCTACCTTGGAGCCAACCGTATACCGGGCTGCTTCAATCTTTATTGCAACATCCTTTTTCAAGACTGTTCCATCTAGTTAATTTAAACTTATTATAAATCTATATCTTGCTAAATTCGTTACAATCGCTTGTCCCATGAAGTCATCCATTTTTAGCTCCTCGATAACCTTTCGTTGGTAAGCACTGTGCGTTCGGCTTATGTTTAGTTGATGCTTCAAATCCGGCTTTGCTTTGTATAAAAATATGTAGAGGCGGTAGATTCAACAGAACAACTATCGCTGGGATCATGGCTCTGGTGCATACTTTTATTAATCGTTTGTATTGGCACATTTTTCATTATTGATAATCACCATTCCAATGTTTGACAAACAATATTTTTCATTCCATCCAAAAATGCTTGTCGATTATCATATTAAGGAAACAATTGAGGAAAAACTACGTCCTTAGAGGTAATGGACATTGTACATAAATAATTATGTCTAGAATTTTCTGAAAATAAATAATATACAGGGGGTTGCATTCAAAATAAGAATGGTTGTATTGGCCAATGTCACATGACACACACCCATGAAAAAAAAAATGCGCTTGCAAAATACAAATAGACCTGTCCAAGCGTCTTTCCTTACACGCCCTCATTTATTCCTTGGAATTTATTCAATTTGGCTGTGTAGTATAATAAAAAGGATGAATCATAAGTAGATTTTTCATAATGAAGACAATAAAATTATACTTTATTCGGATTAAAAAGCATTTCCATTTTAGTACAATATGCAAAAGAAACCATAAAATATAAACTGATAATCATCAATTACCATAACCATAAACCTACATACACTACCGCCCTTTTTTTTAAAGGCACAGGAAAATTTTTTTGATTAAACGTAAAAACTAATGATTTCATTCTACGACGTCATGAAATGTACGCATTTCACATAGGTCATTGTCTCTTTGTCGTTTCAAAACAATAAATTTTTGGGAAAATACGAGGGAAGACCGGTGCTCCGTGTATACGATAGTCTTAGCCTAGCCCCTATCAACGTAGAAAGATAAAAATCGCAGATTGCGGTTAACAGTTAAAGGTGGAATAAGGTGGGTTACTCATGAATGTAAACACGTTTTTATACCCTACTCAAACACGTAGGTCATTTATAAAAATTTAAAACCCATTTTTATAACATTGTTTTCTGGAAATTTAAATAATCCAAGGATAGTTTGCTCCATTTTATCCGAAATATTTCCATCATTGATAATCAGCATTTGGGTTTTTTTCTGATAAAAAATTGTGTCTGATTATTTTACAATTCACAGGTAGAGGAACGAAAAACCTGGTTATGTATTTTGAGAAATATACAGTGCTGCCATTTTAATTATGGCTTAAGCCAGGGGTGCTCAAACTTGAGCTGTTGGAGATCGACCTCAATATTGTTAGACGACGATCGATCGACTCTGAGAGGCTGCAAGTATGTGTGATGCAGGATTTTCGTCTAGGTAGGGTGTATCGTGGCATAGATATTAGTTTTACGCACAATATGCATTTTTTTAGTCAAGATAAATGTAGGTCTGCTCTAAAATGTCAATGAAAAAACACATAATTATTCAAAATTGCGAGTTTATTGGTTCTTTCAAAACAATGACTAACAGAGTTGTAGTGTTTAAACTTAACTAAAGAGTGACTTTGGATGTTGAAGCGTGGCACTGCATGTCAGCATACTTTTCATAAGATGGTACGTAATTACCGAGTGCTAAGCGCAAGCATGATGACATATGTTCGTCAGTTAGTCGATTGCGATATTTTGACTTAATTATCTTCATTTCAGAAAACGCAGACTCGCACAAGTAAGTTGACCCAAACATTGCCGTCAGTTGAAGGGCGATTTTCCTTAGATTCGAATATTTATCTTCAGATATAAAACGCCAGAATTTTGTATCAGATGCTGTGGCTTTGAGATGTATATACAAATGTTAATACAAGGCAAAGCCGGATCTGTAGCGCAGACTATTTCAAAGTCAACAACACACAAGCCGAACGCACAGTCCTTGCTAACGAAATTATAGAGGAGCTAAAAACGAATGACCTAATGGGACAAGCGATTGTAGCGATTTTAGCAAGATATAGATTTATAATAGGTTCAAATTCAGTATAACATGTAGAGTTAGTTTCAGACCTCATGGGTGCTACGTCACAGATGTACAAATGACCAAAATCGGTACAGCGCGGCATAACCGCATTAAGCACTACTACCACAATTCAGCGTTAGAGATTCTGTTGAATCTGGGATAGTCTATCAACTTCACAACTCTCCTAGCGGAAATGACGGCGACTCACCATGGCGTGGAACTAAAAAGTAGGAAAGAATATGCTGTTCCGTAGCCATCTCCACAGACAACCAAGAAGAACTTAGAGTACGCGATCCCGTAGTGGTAAATTCTAAGCTTGGAGACCATCGCAAGCCTGGGTATTATTGAGCGCGATGACAGGGACATCCACCAGAAAAGAAACTAAACATTAAAATTTCAGTTTCGAGGCTAATTGAATATCTGAAATAGGTCGTGCTGGAAGATATAGTGATTTAAAGGATTGAGGAGCACTGAAATAAAGCAATTAGTTACCTCATTTCTAATGAAGGTAATGCACCAAACTATAGTCGGTTCGTTCTCAAGAAAAACCCCTCATACTAAATGCAAATGCCTGCCTCTAGAGGTTACGAACTATTTCCATAACTGGTAGTCTGATGGAAATGTTCGATTATATCTTGTTAACATGAACTATTGCCATATTTCTTTCTGAATTTACTGATAATTGAATATGTCCCAGAAGTTACAGTTGTTTTTTTGTTGTAAATGAGAACTAAGCTGATACATACATTTTCATAAAATTATTATTCTCCATAGTGTGTGTCGTTTACATAAAATTTCGGAAATTTTCGCATAATGCCTACAGACAGAATCAACAAAAAAACCCAACCACACCTCTTATCTAAACCTCCCGTTGTAAACAAAATTGCTTGACATTTCACCCTTCTCGTTAACATGCGAATAAATGATAAGGAAATCTCATGGTTTCACGCAATTAAAAAAATGGAAACAAACAATCACACAACCAAATTTTCACCCTTTTTTTCTCCTTATATCCTTAATTTCTTATATTGGATCATTATACTCAAAATCAGGAATTCTATCACGCAAAAACACATATTCTGTGATAATAATTATTGTGCTATTTCCTCTCAATATGACCCAGAAACATAGTAACTATTAATAATTTTATCTAGAACTTAATAAGTTATTATAGAATAACACGAAGTAAACAGTGTACATCAAAAATGTGATTCGTGTAAATCGATTGGCAATTTTTATTTTAAAAACTGGTGGAAAATTTTGACAGTAGAGAAGTATAATCACTTGAACGAAATCTGTGTACTGAGTTCTGTTGTAGACTTCTAAATCGTCATTCACAATATCATTAAAATAATCAAATTTTCTCCTATGTACTCATGTTTTATTAATAATTATTTAAATAAATATTGAAGAGACAGTAGGTACACACACATTCTAATCCGTACCATATTTATAAATGTTATTCCTAATCTTCGATCTGATTTGAGGTTAAGTAACACCTTAAGCTGAAGAATTCTGTAGCTTTGGGTGGAACTTAAAATATCCAAATTCCACTTATTTCAGTGGTGCAACAAAATAATTGTCACTTAAAAATTTAATCCTGGCTTAAAATTTAGGTGGAAGTGGTCATAAGGGTATATCTCTACTCATCTTCCAACCTTTTTCATTTGTTACCGTTTTTAATTCTCATTTCCCAGGCTCTATGTCTTATAATTTGAATGAAATCCCTACTTAATCCAAATTGAATTCACATTTAAAAGCAACTATTTTATTATGACTGCTGTTGTTAGCTTCTTTTAAGCTTTCTCTTTTGCTTCTTTGAGTGTCATGTTACAGACTAGCATTGCTGACACATATTGACTAAATTAACTGCACATCTGTTGTATTTGCTCTTAGGAACCATCTTTGTCAGGATATTCTTTTTCTGCACATCTTATTTAATTGAATAATAGGGTATTTGACAATTTTTTTTAAACACCATTAGAAGATTGTCTGACCTCAGTTAAGTACTCCAAATTTTTTACTAAGCGGGAAAGTTGCCAAAACCAACTTTAAAAATTTTATATTTAAATAGCGCGCCAAAACGCGCTGATTTTTTATGACGTCAGTGATCTTGTCGCTCCGCCTACCGCATCCCGAGCGACAAGATCACTGACCAGCCGAATCGGAACCATCGGCTCGACCTGCGGCCGCCCACCTGAGCTGGCCTATAAGAAACAAGCAAGCAGCGAGACCTCTTACGTCACAATAAACTCACATATTTTCCCGCGCTGAGTAAATATTTGAAAATTACCATTTTTGTTAAGTTAATAAAAAATCACTGGTTTAATTTATTTGTGTGAAATATTGATTTCTGGCATAATAGTACCACAAAGTACCTGCTCCGACTCTTTTTTAATTTTTTCCGCTCATAGGAAAATACCCTATTTAATAAATGACATGTGTCAAAGTATATGCTTAGGAATACTGTTGATACAAACACTACCCAATATTAGAAAAGTATATTATAAGCAATAGCTGAATCTAGTATTCCATTAATATTCTCATTTTTATAAAATTTATAGATCGTAAAACTCTCCGTCATATAATAACTCCACTGAAATTTAGTACGTACTTACATTATTTTGTTACAGTAATAAATTTGTCGAAATCTAGTGCCAGTTTTGTAACTAGATTTACATTCACAATGAATAGAATAATATGTAAAATTAGGACATTAATTATTCAAAATTTATGGTATAATTTCATTAATTTATAAATTTGTTAACGCTGACGCCAAGAACTGCATTTCTGGCCAAAATTCAATAAAAAATGTTTACTGGTTGGTATATAGTCTTACTAAAGTCACAGTGAATATAGATTTTTAATTCACGCTATAGTAAATTTAGTAAACTTATCAACTTCTTAGTTAGTCTTTACGTAGTTAACTCTGTTAATTTGGTCCTGACACCTGACATACTTCAACTCTATTGTTCAGATCTTAGTTATACTTCCCTAATAGTATGTTAATTACCAAGTGTCAAAAACGTTACCTCAGTTACTGAGGAGTGGAGCGAATCGGATCGAGTGCCTTATGAAACGAGTGACTAAAGATGTTTTTGATACTAGGTCTGACTAGGTTACTATACTTTTGCATCGCTCGCAGGAAAAAAAGCATTATTTTATTATTTTAATTATACTCACCATATGACAAACAATGACTGACGTTTCATTGAAGAATCAAATGACAGAACTACAAAATTATCACGGAATATTAAATATGAGTTACAGAAGATACACTTGATGCGACGTTTGGGAAACAAAAGATAAACTAGCTGTGGCTTTTCGCACTTTAAACATTTCTTCTGTACATTATATTTAATATTCCGTTATAATTTTGTAGTTCTGTCATTTGATTTTTCAATTACACGTATATAATTGCCTCTCATCTTGTGAATATAAATGAAATTATAATATAATTATGTAACGAGTAACCTTTTTGACACTTGGTACTTAATATACTACTATGGGCTCTTTGAATGTTTGTTTTATAATCTACAGATCGCGTAATTTCTTATGGAACCTTCCTGGATTACACAAGTACGACAAGGAAAATATGAAAAAAACAGCTTGAAAGAGAGAGAAAGTATCACTGTGTGCGCGCATCGGAGGCGTGTACCCAGGTCTAGGGGAATGTTGATTGTCCTCTGTAAAGGAGAATTCACTAGTAGGTGGTATTCAGAACGGACAATAAACATTCGGCAATCCCGTAGACCTGAGTACATGCCACCGATGCGCGCGCACAGTTATACTTTCTCTTTCAAGTTCTGAATACCACCTACTAGTAATTTTCTTTTTCGCTGTAAAGGACAATCAACATTCGGCCATCCCCTAGACCTGGGTACACGCGTCCGATGCGCACGTACAGTTATACTTTCTCTCTCTTTCAAGCTGTTTTTCTCATATTTTCCTTGTCGTACTTGTATAATCCAGGAAGGTTCCATAAGAAATTACGCGATCTGTATATAATATGCAATTTCCATTATGTTCATTATTTTATATGTTTGTATTTCAGATTGATGAATAGTTGGGAATTGTGACAGTATCTCTCGAAATTACAGTTAATAAACTCAATCCGCGGCTCTTATTTCCCTCAGAATTGGCATATATTAAATATTTAGAATACCAGAAATGCTTTTGTCGGTCAGAATATAAATGTGTTGGCGGCGGCATTAACTCTGACGCCGCCATCGCCATAATAGATGTACTTCTAAAATGTTTTCTTAATTGGTTGCTGTTATTTTCGACTTGAGCTCAGACCGAATGCGATTCTATGGAAATGAGGAATAATGCTGAAATGCAACTTTTTTTAAAAATTATTATTTTTATTCCATTAATCTTTGGAACTAATATAATTGTTAAAACTTCATTGATGTTATAGGTATAAAAAGACAAAAAAGGTGAAATGACAAACAAATCCAAAAGAATGCTCAAATTATGCATAATTTATTCTGTAAACTTTGGTGAAAGATCCATAATAATAAATGCTTAATAAACAATGATAATAACAAGTGAATTTTTCCTTTTTTATTATTATTATTATTCATTTTTATTTATTAATTAAGAGTAATTGAGAATTCTAAGTGAAGTGAGCCTTACTGCCGCTTGTGGAAAGTGCATGAAGCACGAGCAAACATATATTTTATCTATTATAATTTTTTACCTACGACCACCTATAAAATTAGGCATTTACGAACCAAAAAAAATGTGTGAAATCATACATTATACATACGTTAAAAAGCGTGCGTACATGACCAATTCTTTTTAAATTGGGTTTTCATTTTAACACTCTTTTTTAGCTACGTAATGATCGATTTGCCTTGAATTTAGTCGCTTGTTGTATAAACTTTTGTGCAGTCAGTAAATTTGGCAGAAGTGTAGTGAAATATATTTGTTACTTTAAAAAAAGACAAATTACCCAAATTAGTAATTTAAATAATTGTCCTCATTTCAGTGTAAATATGAATTTAAATAATTAGAATTCGTTGTGTATATATTTGTTTATGGAAAATTCATTTTTATGTTTTTTAACTTCTTCAGAGCACATTTTTTTATTTTTTCTTCATGTGCTCGTAGATAAACTTTTGTTGTATGACACTTGTGCTGAAGTACTTTTGTGCACAAGTTACGAAAATGCAAGGAACGAGCGTAGCGAGTGCCTTTTTCGCAACTCGTGCGCAAAAGTATAACTTCTTGCACTTGTACCATAATAGTTATTTATGTATATATATATATATATATATATATATATATATATATATATATATATAACCAAGACGGTCTTCCCTCAAAAATACAGATATACACATCGTACTTCCCTCTTATATAACCAACTTCCCTCCGGTTTTGGAGGGAACAACGTTCAGCGTTAAATTTGAATTTAAACAGTTACTCAACCTCCTACCAACCAGCTACAGAAAAATGTTGTGGAGGGTGGTTTACATGGATTTACCTTGAAAGTGCGTGGATTAGTTGGACGTTTCACCGTTGGCGTTATAATCGTACTTGGAGGTTAAACATTATGTGTTATGTTCCCTCCATAGTGTTTTATATAACTGAGGTTGAAATACTCGATTTTGTTCCCTCCGAAATTTGGCAACACAGCTTTTGAGTGTGAATACTGTGAGTTAGTTTACTGGTAAACATGACTTCAAGAAGCCGATTACTTGTTGCATTAGCTCGTAAAAAAAGTAAGTGCGATTTACTATTGTAATGTTTTTCTTATTTATTTTGAACTGTTTTTACCGTGGGATAAAATTATACACTCACTATGGCCAATTACTACTGATTTATTAAAGAAACACTTACACACTATAATAAACTTAATTTATATACACACTACTTATTGTCTATTAATTTATCTACACTCTGTATAATAATTATCTATCTATATAATATCTAATTTATCTTCAACACTATTTATATTCACTCACTCTATACTGAAACTGTTTACCGATTCACTGTATACTGAACAACTCCTCCACTCACTGGAAAACCCGCGTATATATAGTCCCTCGAATCTCTAGAACTTTTTTGACTATACCACCTATGCGTATATTTTATAATCCCAGAACATTCGCGATAAACCATTGTACGCCTTCAAGAACAGTCTTCTTATTACCTGCGAAAGGACCTTTCTAGAAAGGTCGCATTCACAGAGACAGCAGATATTAAATGCAAATTGACGCTTAGTAAAATTTTTAATTCATTATATATTGTAACTTATGCCAAAAAAAACATTCTCAACTTTCGCGCCTGTTCTTGAAATACGTAAAAATATGAACAAAATTCGGTATTTTCATGTTTTAGATTGCATGAAATATCCGGGCTAATGGATGAGTTTAATTTTGTCGAGTCTACTTTTCTGAGATATTCATTGACGAAGTGATATGTGATATGCTTTGTGGATTATATGAATTATCCATTTATAATGTTACGAACTCACTGATTCCGAAGCCGGTCCTGTCGCAAACTATGAATGCGACCTTTCTAGAAAGGTTCTTTCGCAGGTAATATCCAGACTGTTCTGGAAATGAACCAGGCCATACAATGGTTTATCGCGAAAGTTCTCGATTTATAAAGTATACGCTGAGGTGGTATATTCAAGAATTTTCTAGAGATTCGAAGGACTATATATACGCGGGTTTTCGAGTGAATCAAGAGTTTTTCAGTATACAGTGAATCGGTAAACAGTTTCAGTATACAGTGAGTGAACAGAAAGTGGATATAAATAGTGTTGAAGATAAATTAGGACAATTATTATACCGAGTGTAGATAAATTATTAGACATTAAGTAGTATGTATACAAATTAAGTTTATTATAGTGTGTAAGTGTTTCTTTAATAAATCAATAGTAATTAGCCATAGTGAGTGTATAATTTTATCCCACGGTAAAAACTGTTTAAATAAATAAGAAAAACATTACAATGATAACAGTGTACCTACTTATAACGGCTTCACCGTAAATTTGATTTCAGCAAAATAGACTTGCGCTTTGGAATGGTTAATCGTTTATTTCAATGTTTTTGTTATGAAAATTCGTATATACAGGGTGTTTCATTAAGGATTGTCCATATAGTAACTGGAGAAACCTTAGCACGAAATATGATGATTTAGGTCAGAACATTTTAATAAAACATTCTTTCTAACCGAGATATATTCTAAAATTCTAACCCATAGTTTTGACACCTTCCAATATTCTTTGTTCATGCTTGGCAAAGAGTGAAATAGTTATTGACTCATGTGAATTTACGACTAGAATTAACAAATTTGATTATCAAGGTGGTTAAATTATCAACGACACTCATATGAAATAAGCAATAAAGCAAAATTGGATATTTTAAACATTACCTTTAAATGCAAATAATTCGAAAACTACTCACTCTATCGCATTGAGACAGGAGGATGATATTTACATAGAAAGTTGCGATGAATCAAAAACACATGCTGAAACGATTATTACGACAGTGGCGTAGATTGTAGGGGGATAACAAAAAGTATTCATCCCTACCGCACGCCTCTGGCAATCGGGGAAAACTTTCTTTCACCACCTAGTAACCTAACATATGTAAACTGTTTGCCAAGTATTAACAAAAATATTGAAAGGTGTCAAAACTATGGGCTGAAATCATTTGAAATATTCAAAATAAAACCCCACGGTTAGGAAGAATATTTTATTTAAATGTTTTGGCTTGAATCTTCATATTTCGTGTTAAGGTTTCTCCAGTTACTATATGGACAATTCTTTATGAAACACTCTGTATATACGATATAATTATATTTTCATATTACCTACCTATAGCCTAGTCAAAAAATAGAAAAAACTTGAAAATTTAAATCGACTTATTTTTTATTTGAACATTTTTCTGTGCTTTCATTATTTAAACAATTGGAGTGAAAAACAAAAACAAAAATTTTCACTCGACGATTTTCCGGAAAATCACATGCCTAGCATCGTAAAGTTTTTCTCATGTTAATCACAACCCTTGTGGTTTTTTTGGTCAATTACTCAATTTTAGTGAAATACCAAAATATTTGAGAATAAAAATCAAATAACCTTAAATTCAACTGTGAAGCTTTTATTTTACCGTTATACTGATAAACCATTCCTTCATAATAACTGATCCGAAATACTCAAAATATATGAGCGCACTTACTAGTTTCAAAAATAACTGATTCGATAATTGTAATATATATAATGAGAAAGCAAAAATAACACGTAGTACCCTCCACAATGTGGCAACTGCGCTGGAGGGATATATGAGTAATAATTGCTTATGAAATATATAGCGTTGGAGGGAACTACCACTGGATAACATGTTTGAAATATATTGAAATTTTACTGATTAAATTCATTACCCCTCTCTTGAGGTACATATAAAGACTCCTCCCCCAAATATGTATATACAGGCTTTTTTCTATAATTGAAGTATATATACTGGAAGTCGGTCCGTCCGCAGTTTATCGTGGAGGGAAGAATGACGAAGCTATACATATATATATATATATAATCAAAAAGCCCTTCTACCATATAGTATGGTGTTGGGAGGTATTTTCTTCTTATCCATGTACGAATTTCCACCATTCCTTCTTGTTTTTTGCTTTTTCTTTCGCCTCATTCCACGTCAGATTTCTCTCTTTAAAGATTTCTGCAATTGTTTTGTCCCAGGTAATTTTTGGTCTACCACTTTTTCGTTTGTTCTCTGGTATTGCCTGCCATACTTGTTTCACTACTCTGTTATTCTTCAATCTTTGCAAGTGCCCCCACCAGCTCAGTTGCCTCTTTTTTATAAAATCTAATACGTTAATAGTTATTTATGTAACTAGTGTGTAAAGTAGCCTTTTTTTTGACGAATGTGAATGGCATGAGCCGCAGGCGAATGCGACAATCACATGAGTCGAAAAAAAGGTCTTTACACACGAATTGCATACAATATTTTTTCTACTAGCGAATATTTAATTAAAATACAAAAGTTTAATAGTAATTTTCTTTACGCATTAGTGCGTAAAGAAACATACTTTACGCACTAGTGCGTAAAGTAAGTTAAATTTTTCTTTTGAAGAATCTTTAACGCTATTATTAATTTCTAATAAGATATATTTTTTTCGTAAATTCTCATGGATTTTTGGGGCAGTAAATCATTCGCAGCATTCTGTGCCACATCTAATATATTTGGTGGTGTATTTGCCAAGTAAACTGAGAGATCGTGAGAGGAATCCATCTTTATTTTTATAATAATCTAAAATAACATCATAGTTTTCTAAAAATATTCAATTCTTAAATATAAAACACAATTGCTTACCCTAGGTATAGTCGGAAGATCTCAATTTAAATTTTAAATGTCAGATTCAATTCACAAAGAAATGTCAGTCACTCACCGCCAACTTATGCCTATTTTCCGTATTATTTCCAGTACTCAATAATTATTCAACAATAATTATTATTAGGTTCCTTTACTTTTATAAGACTAGAGATCTATAACTACATACATATTGGAATTTTTTCTTTACGCACAAGTGCGTAAAATAAAGTTTTACGCACTCGAAAATGTGTCTAAAGTACGTACTTTACACACGGTAGTAGAAAAATAACTATTCAGTGATAGCCCGCCTATCCCAGTTTGGTGACGGCCCTGCTTCATAAATGTCTTTCGAGATCGCCTTTCTTAACTTTTTCAATTTTTTATACAGTCTGAATATAATCACAATCACTTGTTTTTGCCGTCTCAAGAATTAGAAAGCTTTATATCTCTCGGAAACATCGTTTATAATTAATATCGAAAATGCGAGAAAAAGTTATATTTGACGATTATATTTATAATACAATTACTCCATAAATAGTCTAAAGATCGCTAGGTTAGCTTAAAATTCGACGAAAGTAAGCAAATTTGCAAGAATGTCGTAAAATTTACGAGTATAATCGATGCCAAGCTTGTTTTATTTTCTTATGATAACAAAGATGTCGGAAGTGTCTTTTCGAGCTGCAATTTATTAAAATATATTTTCGTAATATATTTTTAAGATGGTGTCGTCAGGATTATAAATCAATTTTTCCGTGGTTTATTTTTGTAATAGCAAAGAAATTAGTTTTTAAAATGTTATCAGTAAATTACAGCCTTTCCATGGAAAACTAACAGGTCTATATTTAGGGTGGATGCATTTTACATATTTGATAAAAATAAAATGAGAAACCTAATAGAAAGAAAACTAGAAGAAAGAGAAGACATTTTTCTAGCATCCATTGGCCTGAGAGCAGCCTTCGACACAGTGGAACGGACAGAAATCTGGATATGCTTGGACGAGACCGAGAAGAGATAGACTAAATGAAAGAAATAGGATAGGAAAGGAAAGCCTCGAGATGAAATAGAAAGATAAGCAAGTTTACTTGGACAATAAATTGTTTGTCATATTATGCTGGCTCTGTGAATCGACTGCAACCATCTGTCTGTAACTGGTTCACATACAACAGGTTTCATAAAAGCCAAACAGGTTCTACAGACCGGTTGTTGTCACAGAAATGGTGAAGGAGTTGGGCACTTGGACCTGGGACAATTTCCTATCTCAATAGCATTATAAGCCACGCTCCATTGCTCTGCAAAAGATATTTCAATCTGGTCCAGTAACCTATTCTACTACAAACCAGTTACATTAAAACAGCGAAATAGGTTAATTAGAATGCTACTACTATCGTTGCGCTTTGCATTGTTCCAACCGCAGGTGGTTGCAGTTGCCGCTTGCAGTTGCAGCTGCAGTCAGGGCCTTCGAGACCGCACCTTTACAAATTTCCGAAGCATTAATAGTGAAACCTTCTCCACAAGGACAAACAACAAACTGTTGGTTCAGTAAAATATTGTTTCGCTGAAAGCCTCTGCCCTTCATGCCGATGGTCTAGTTTGGTAAATTGCCAATGACTTAAAGTTAACACTTCGAGAACTATAGGCTCAATTTCCATAGAGTGTTAAGATTATTTTCAGATGGTTTTCGCTGAGTCAATTCGAACCTCTTAGACCTTACACCTCTTGCCGGTGTAAAATGGAATCCTTCCAGTTTCTTCCACCATGACGAAAATGTCTGCTAACAAATTATAGACAATAAAATTATATTATGATCCGTTTATTTGTACCGTAAATTCGACATGTTAATCTTGTTAACAATAAATACTGAAATATTTAGATATTCGAAGTTGTCCGTCTAAATAACCTATAAAATTTATTGAGAAATTCTCAACACTGCCAAGCAAGCAGTTCAGGTGCAGACGTTTATAATTAAACGGCGTGTTGTAAATACAGAAGTTGAATATTTTATGTAAATTGAGTTACTAAATTAAGTGTGAAATTGTGCTAGGCTATTCGAGAAAATATGTTTCCATAATTTCTCACAAAATGGAGTAGTAGTACATGGTATTACAGGTATACCAACGAGCTTATTTTGCGGACCACTAAAAGTAACTTGTAATATTTATTCAGTACTTTATTCTATGTACCTAGTTGTTTTTTTTAAAATTATATTTCACAAGGGCTGCCTGGCTGTCAATTAGTATGTTTATCCCATGAGTGTCATTCCTATGTTTGTTAATTCTGACACTTACTAGGTTAGCATAAATCTCTGCCTGAAATACAGAGGTATGTTCTCCTAGTGAGATGGAGCATCTTGTGTTTCTCATTTCACTATACACCCCTGCTCCTGTCCCTTCCTCAGTCTGTGACCCGTCTGTGTACCAGGTCTCTCCTCGGGGAAACTTCAGTCTGCTTGGGTATTGCCAGTCCTTTCTGTGAGGTATTTCTACCTCATATTTTGGACTGGGGAGAAGTTTAATGGCCATATAGTCTGTTTTCATATCTAAAATGGGTCCACTTATGATGTCCTTAATGGATATGTGTCCTGATCTAACTATTTTGTTGCTCAGGTTACTTTGCTGCCTAAATAGTCCCATCCTTGCTTCCCCCATTATCACGAAGTGTAATGGTGCTGCCATTGGCGTGCTTCTAATACACCCTACAGTACTGAGACAAGCAAGTCTTTGCACCCTGCCCAGTCTCATCATTGCATTCTTTTGTGTCGTCTTTGTCCACCAGACCAAAGACGCATATATTCACTACATTATTATATGTAATTGTTTTTTCTTTAAATTTTATTTCACAAGTGAAAATTCAGGCAATAAGGAATAACAAGATGAGATTACTTATCTCACGAACAAATACAGTACAAATTGAACTATCATTAAGTCAAAGCTACAAAAAGCCTCATGTCTTCTATATAGGCCACCAGTTTATCTGGAGGGATCTTCAGTAGTTGTGATGGTTACTCCAAAGTGCTTCTGTCTGAGTCCTTGTAAGTTTTCACTTAAGCAGTGTTTGTGAGTAGGTGTTTTATCGTAGAGTTCACATCTGCACATAGGTTCACTAATTCTGCCCATCTTGTGCAGATGCTTCCTCAGGGTACAGTGTCCAAGTCACCAGGTCGGTAACTGTCTTCAAATCTCTAACCCAGTCTGTATTTTTACTACATTTTCAATTTTTATACCAGTGCTCACTTCCAAACGAAAGATCTGATAGAAATAATTTCAAAAAAACTCACATTTAACAATTGAATAATATTTGGAAAAAAATTTTAAATTGGCTCCAATAGGGGCTACCGATAAATATTTTCAAAAGTGTTACGTCCTTGCTAAATTAAATATTTTCCGAATTACTTAGCCCCCCTTTAAAATTGTATCCAAATTCATGATAGTAGGCATAGCCGCACTTCATCGAGACAGTCGCTTATCAGCTCTTATCAGCTCGGGCTTATCAGTGTGGTGTAAAATCGAAGTCTCGCCAGTGCCGTACCGGATGACGTTTGACGTGATAGCGTGACGTTTCACGTACATTTGACGTGACAACGTGACATTTGACGTATTGCCACAACGGCCATGGCCGTGCTGCCGTTTTTTCTTCCAATTCTGTAATTACATCCGGTACGGCACTGGCGAGACTTATCAAAATTGAATCGTACTCCTATGAGAGAAGGGAATTTGAAAAAGCGTGATGTGCTATGTAATTTATGCTTTTTGCAATCAATTGATAATTATTTTTATTTATTTTTAGTATTATTTTAAAAATCTTCTATTCCCAAGTTAACTAGAAATAAAGATTATCATGGGATAAAATTAAAATAATGGGCTCGCAGAAAAATTTAAAAAATATTTCGATTTATTTTCGTGAGATGCACAAATCTGATATTGTTAAATCACTATCTCCACAAAATACTTTATTACCCTTTTCGTAAAAGAGATTTGACATTTAAATGTTTTCGAAGTACCTACCTACCCAGATAGCACACTACATCTTAAAGACGTCCAGTTTATGTCTTACTTTGTTCCAAACGTCCTGGTACGTAAAACCGACGTATTTAAGACGTCCTTTAAAGTTTAAAACGCCTTTGTAGCGATGTTTTAAATATGTTGGTAATGTGGACGTTCAACTCTTAGCAATTTTTAATGGGGCAAGTCTCCAGCATCACTAAATTATTGAGCACTTGAAAGGTAGAGGGCGACACAGACATACACATCCTTTAACATGAGAATCATATGAATCAACATTTGGAACTAACCTAACAATGGACTCAGATCAGATAGTTGTTGTATATTATGGAGAAAAAAGAAAAGTCAGGAGAACTGTATCTAGAAGTGCAAAGTAAAATTTTTCAATAAAACGCACTTCTAAATCTTAGCACTTTGAAAGTGGAAAGAATATTTCAATAATAGTTATTAGCTAAATTAGTTAAAGAAAAGGTAAAGAATATAATACAATTTTGTGGAATTAGAAAAAAGGGCATTATAATATTTATTTTCATCAAGTAAAAAGACGGTAAATAAACACGTCCAAAACTGTGTGCCTTAAAGACGTACAAAAATGGACGTCCCAAAGAGGCCTTGTTTTGTAACAATGTACTTCCTAAAGACGTCTTCAAAACATATTTTGGATATTAGCGGACATCTTTGAAACGTCATGAACATCGTGAACAAACGTCTTTAAGATGTCTTTGAAACGTGTTTGTTCTATCTGGGTGATCAGCTAATAAGAAACTTTTAATTTTAATAAAACTTGTATATCTAGGAAATGGCTTCATACTAACTTCTGTCTTATTCAGAGTTCTTCGGCAAATAATTTCTAAACAAAAATAAAAGATTCACACACTTGGGAGAAAAATAGCCGCTGTATAAATCGAACGCTGGACATCGGACACCGGGGGGACCTAAAACTTTTCGACCATCGCAATCTCCAATAAAATTGTATTAAAAGTTGCTTCCACTAAATCTCAACTTGAGACACTGATGGGTAACGTACGTCTTAAAGTATTTTTATCCGACTCTCACAGTAGAGGTGAAACATTTATTTAGTATGGTATCATTAATCTTTTTTTAATCCACTAAAAGTACAATATATATTTTGAACAGAAACAATAAACTAATAAGAAACGCTCGAATGCAATTGGATGATGAAGACACGAAAAAAAAGTTAAATTTTCCATGTGTGGAGTAGAAAAAATAATGGCTCAGATAATCTATCAATGGAATCAATTAAAAAAAACGGCGCAAACGAGACCAACAATACTAGACTGAAATAGTATTTTAATGTATAAGCGTATAAGTGGATATTAAGGTATTTAAAACCATAGATAAAAAAATACTTATAGATGGAAAACTGACCCGTGGCGCCCTCTATTTGTACGGGTGGCGCCACCTTGAGAGTCCCGTCAGTACCTTAACACAAATGATGGTTGTAAACTTCGCTTACAGACGAAAAAGAAGATTCCTGTAATTTTACAGTTTTTGGCGGCTTATTCAAAATTACTGTAGTTTTACTTTTATTGCAAAATGCCATTTATGGTCAATTTTTTTATATTTCATTTAAAGCTACTCATCATTAGATTGATATTACAATTATAACAATAAAATAGTCAGGTAAAATCAAATGAAGTGTCAAAAAATGGTCCATAATGCCAACACACGTCACACACACAAATAAGCAAAATAGTTTTTAAAAACGAAAACCGGACAAACTCACGATACACGTTTGATCTGCAGCTGTCAGGCAGTTGTCAGACTTGTCAGGCTAGGATCATAGATAACACGTTAGGATGTCAGCGCTGATATATGTGGAAGAATCTGCAACTACCACTAATGGCGTTACAGTTCTCACTAAATTAGAAATTTTAGTACTGACGACACTCTCTATGTGGCAGCACCCTCGCGCCTTCAGAGATCCCCTACCCTGATTAAAACACGCGCGATTTTTCGAGCACGACGGCGAAGCCGGAGTGCTTGAAATAGTGTTTTAAAGACCAGTTATCCACGAATACTATACGCTACTTTTTTTATTGGTGCACTTTGAAATTATAAATACTGGTCTATAACTACTACAACAACAAGAAATGGAAATTATAGATGGAAATAAGAACTAAATGTCATGGTTGAATTCGTGATGTATATTATGATGTATAACTTGCGTTGTCATGGAAATGAGAAAGACATAGACTAATTTGTATTTTGATGGAAGTTCTGTGAATGTCAATAGTATTAATTTAAATACCATTTCCTAAGATTTGAAAAAATCGAAATATTAATAATTCAAACAATACCAACGGCACTTTCCATTTTAATTTATAAATTTGACATTGTTAAATATTGTTCGAATAAAAGTTTTGACGTTACAAACTACTGTCAGATCAATAATAAAGAAATTGTCATTTAGACATGATTTAGACCATAGATTTAGACTTCGTTTCTCGAGTTGTTGATGTTGCCACGGTAACTTTAAAACACGCTCGTTTTTTAAAGTTCGATTTAAACACGCTGAGGCGTGCTTTAAATAGGTAAAACGGTTCACCAATAAAAAAAGTATTGTATGGTCTCGCAGTTTGCTTATTGGGTCTGCCGTAAAAGTTGTCGAATGATCTTTAATGAACTGTTTGTTATAGTTCTAATGATATAACCGATTTTATCCCATCTTAAATCCAACTAAATCTAACTGTTTTCTTGGAGCGTATAAAACTTTCAGTTTGGAGAAAATAGTATAGCAAGGCAACTACACAATTGTAAACTGTCAAGATAAATAAAGAATTTCTGTCTCTTTATATTTTATCAAGTTCCAGTGGTCAGATACGTGCCTGGATATTTATTGGGTGGACTCTACCGAAATTGATGTACGATCCCAAAACGACGAGAAACTTTTATCCAATAAGACCTTGCAAACGAATGAGAATTTTAGATGCCACACAACAGAATATTTCGTGTCTAAGAGTATTGTTTTTATATTGATTCTGATTCAGAAGGAAAATAACAATCGGCAAATATACAGTTGAGAAATTAAAAATTTTAAAGCATATTTTTCAACGAGAGATAAAACAAGACATCAGTGGCAGCTGATGATTTATCGAATTGAAGTTATCTTATCACTATTTCCCATATTATAAGGTCATTAAGTGACAATTCTGTAATAACTTTTTTGATGAAATTTCTGTAGACATTTTCAATTTAAGCTTAAAAAAATTGCTCCCTAAAGGATGGAACTTGTCCAAAATTAAAAAGTCATTAGAGTATAAGAGCAACTTTATAAATTTAATTGTAGTTTTATTTGTTGTGCAATAAAATGGTTGATGTTTAATGTTTTAAATAAAAAAAAATAGCAGCTTATAATAATTCAGAAAACAGTGGTTTTCATTGTAGATCTCTACAGTTTGAGAGTGCAAAAGTAAATTCTGATTCAATTAGTTACAAATATCTAAAACAGTACGTGACTACAATGAAAATATATAGAGGAGGTGCTATAAATAATATGCAAAAGGTATCGATATTGGTTCAAAAAATTTAATAATAAAGACAAACTGCTGAGGTTGTGTCTGTGCATTGAACGTTGGATGATGTAACACCTGACTCCTGAAGACCGAAGCTTTGTGTCCAAAAAGAAGTCCTCTTCTTCTGATGTTTTTATAGGTAGCGAAAAGCCACTTGTAAACAGAAATCAATTCGCAGTAAAGTTGCTCACTATTGTTTGAAAAAAGACCGTGACGAAGTATACCACATGGCAGTCGAATTATCAGTACCTACTTTACAAATTGAGATTAATTAAAATTTATTGAAGCACTTGGAGCATTTTGGGAAATGAAACCACAATTTTCCGTAGCGTTGCAACTACCTTTATCAATAATAAACTTTTTATGAAATTTTGGTCCCTATCTGACTGTACGAAAAAATTCGACAACTATAGTCTGTACAGAAAGTACGAGGAGTAATAAACCCTAATTAAGTATGCAAAACCTTTACAGGGAGCACCATGAAATTTTTGATAAATCTCTTACTTTAAATTACATTTCTTCCGTAAATCTAAAAACCAGGTAGATCGACCCCGTATTTGTTTCAGTTGTAGCAAA
>CAJUYG010000204.1:0-42506 GCA_910591675.1 Galerucella calmariensis
GTACATACGATGAATACCCGTTTTGTCGAAACAAAATAATAGTATTATATTTTTCAGTTGTATAAAGATATGATAGATTATAGATTGCAAATATTTATACCTGTCAGATCTCCGACAGGTAATAGGAGTATGAAAGGAAAGGGCGTATCCATCTAATTGTAGACTAACAAGTTTTAACTACAAATGACCAGTTTTAATAAATAATCGCTCTGTGTGCTAGAGGTGTGCGTATTCCATTTAGAGAGTCAAGTATTTAAAAACTAAGAAAATACAAAGTTACGTTTGTGAACATAGAGTTCGTCCTAGAGGATTTCGGCGTTGTGAGGAATTAAACGATCTTCCAGAGGGATTTCAGAACGCCGCCCGCCATTGTAGAGGGAATAATAATTTGCATCAAATAAATATGGAAAATGTTGAAGCTATCCATAATAATTGTTATAGACATGTTATGGCCGACATTGGAAGGGATAATGTAGGAAATGATGAGACTTCTTGTGTGTTTAATTGTGTACCGCGAAGACGCAATATCTGTTTTGTTTGCGATGGTAACAGAAATCTCCAGACAATTTATTTTGAAGCCAGGATAGATATATATTTAAAAAAAGAAATATACCTCCCAAAAGGTTCTTTTTGCTATATTGATCATTTTAATGATGAAGGGTGGTTGTCGTCAGATTTAATCGGAGAGCTGCGCGCTAATCCTCGCAACGTAGTCATATCTCCTAACGAGATATCACAATGGTTTCGAGCATTAAGAAATACTTCGTTTAATGCTGTAAAAAATCAAGGGAAAACACTCATCGCCATCAAAATATATTTAACACAAAAACCGGTTTCGGCTATCAAAAAAATATAAAAATTAAACAAAAACCGGCTTCGGCCATCCAAAAAAATTCAATAAAACAAAAAGGCGACTTTGGCTACCAAAAAAATTAAAAAACCAAAAACCGGCTTAGGCTAATAGAAATTTTTTTTTCAGCTACGCTTCGTGGATACACCGAATAGATATTCAATATCTATTCGGTGGTGGATAGAAGGTAATGAGGTCCTCGGGCGATGCCTGTGGGTGGAAGGCGGAGCGCTTAAGAGGGGATACTCTGAGAATTATACATTATCTTTTAGTATCACCCTTTACGCCGGGTTCATTACCTACACACATTTCACAAGCATGTTGTACGAGGCATGTTTTTTAAGTGAGTACCGTTTTGGAATAAAAGAAAGACTTGCAAGGATATCGCAATAATTTTATTTTTACATGAAAGCCTTTACCTTAATCTACTTTTCTACATAATTTCCGTGAATATTGAGGCACTTGTCATACGTGGCACCAGTTTTTGAATACCCTCCTCATAAAATTCTGCCGCCTGACTTGTTAACCACTGTATCACAAATGTTGTGACTTCGTTATCGTCTTGAAGACGCTGACCGCCCAGGTGTTTCTTCAAGTGCAAGAACAAATGGTAGTCGCTGGGCGCCAGATCAGGGCTGTATGGAGGGTGATCTAGAGTTTCCAATTGAAAAGATTTGATAAGATCTTTGGTTCGATTAGCCAAATGTGGACGGGCATTGTCATGCAGCAAAACGATACCCTTACTCAACTTGCCACGTCTTTTGTTCTGGATTGCCTTTAGCACTAAGAAATCGTAGAACATCCCGTACTTCACAATCGGCGGGACTCACGATTGTCGGAGGCATCTTAATCACTCAGTAAATAACGTATAGGTACAATGAAGAATCAGACTGTAATGGCGTCAGTGCATAGACAAGAGATGTTGGTAACCAGCGCGCATGCGCGGAGCGCCGACCGTAGCGCTGCGGCAGCGGAATCCCAAAACGGTACTTACTTTGAAAACATGCCTCGTATTAACAGTTAATAGACATTTAACATCTAGCATATAAAAAAATCTATTTTTTTAAGAGTTACCGATGCCAACAACTACACAACAAAATACTACAAAGAAAAAACAAAAATATAAAAATTTACTTACAGAATTAGGTCGGTTCAACCCTGTCTGGCTTTATTTATTCATTTCTTATCTCTTTACTTGGTGGAATCTATAATACAGGTTTGTTTACGTATTTCCTCTCTGTCTTACTCATACAATCTACGTGAGCGATTTTAAAAATGATATCATTAATTGTGAGTTAATTATAAAAGTCACAACATTGGCGTAATGTTATCAAATGTTCTATTTGTGTGTGTCTTTTATTTTACATAAGCTGGAAGCATAGTCCTTTGGTTTTTGTTTATGTAAAAATGCTAAATACTCTTCAAAAATGGTAAGTTCTTCAAAATATGTACTTAACCAAGTGACAAATTAAACATTCCAATAACATCGTTTATCTTCAAGTCCCATTGAATGATTTGATCTTGCTTACCTACAGCTTCAGGTTAGCATCCTGTTTTTAATTACATACGCGGCAAGTTGTTGGTAAAAATCGTTATAATTTCATTCTTAATCGTCTACTACGGGATATAAATTAAAAATGGATGATTAAAGTTGGTCTTTATGTAATAATTAGTTGTAATTAGTTAAAATGGTGCCTTTAGTTTATGAGCTTGCAGTGTGAGTTCGACTATTTGATGGAAGAGTGATTTGATGATGACACACTGCGTGTCAAATTGTTGAATGTTGAGCAAAAGTCCCATCCTGTCATTTTATATTCACGAGTAGATCATCGGAAGTGACTGGTTAGCGTATAATTGATAAAAGCTGGAGGCGATTGCCAAGTATAGAATTATATCAAAGGAGTTAATAGGTAGATTGGCACTTTTCATTAAAAATGACTTGAAAGTATAGTTTTCATCTTCTATATTTTAGCCTAGTCAAAGCACACAAAATATCCGTAAAATGCCGCAAAAATTACAAAAAACTTGAAAATTTAAAATTGAGTATTTAAAAAAGTTGTGATTAACATGAGAATAACTTTTTTTTCTCTAATTGTTTATATAATGGAATTACAGGTAAATGTTCAGATCAAAAATTGTTGCTAATACATTTGCCGGAACGTTGTTTGGTATCTGCATCATTATTCAAAATATACGAAATTTCCCAGTATTTTTTAACATCAATTTTCATGTTTTTATATCCACGATAGTAAGTAAACAATCAAATTGAGAAAAAAAAATTCAAGTGAAATGTGTTCTAAGATGGAGTATCTACAAATGTTTAAAAAAAAATTTTTTTTGATGTATTATCATTGATTTTCCACGTAAACCTCTACTAGAAAAGTCGTTTTTTTTACCAAATTTCTCTAATTAACATTAGTAAATTGAAAAATTGAATTATGTATATATATAGCTTTTAAACAGGCCTTTTAGGCCCATAGCTTTGTAATTCCTCTCCATACTTTTCTATTTTTGGCCTTTTCTCTCCATCGGTTCTCATTCTTTTCTTTCAGGTCTTCTTTCCCTCCATCTTTTCCTTGGTTTGCCTCTTTTCTTCTTGCCATCCGGAACTCTCCATGCTATTTGTTCTACGATTCTTCCTCCTTCCATCCTTTCTATGTGCCCTAACCACTGAAGTCTTCTTGATGTAATAGTTGCATCTATTTTGGGTTCACGATAAATGTTATATAATTCTTCGTTAGTCCTTCTCATAGACACCCCTTCTACTTTTTTTCCTCTCAGAATTCTTCTTAACATTTTCCTTTCCCATCTAATTACACTTTCTCTTTGTTTTTTGTTTAAAACCCATGTCTCACAACTATACAATATCGTAGGCTTCAATATAGTACTGTAAAATCTTAGTTTTGATTTCCTTGACAGATGCTTTGACCGGACTAGATGATTTATTGCTCCTGCACTTTTGTTAGCTTTCATGATTCTATTTTTAATTTCCTTCTCTTCACAACAATCACTATTTAATAGGGTTCCTAGATATATAAACTCTTCCAAATATTCAAATTCGATGATTGCTCTTTGGGTTTCCACTCTAAATTTGTCATTTGTTGTCTGGTTTCCGAGACTCATCAGCTTACTTTTCCGTTCGTTTATCGTAAGTCCCATTTTAGCAGCCGCTTTCTATTAAATTCTTTGTTATTTCACCCAAATCCTTCTCTGTTCTTGAAATTATGGCCATATCGTCCGCATAACAAATAACTTGATGGCTTTTATATCCCTCTCTATTCAATCTGCTGTCTCTTATAATTTTTTCTAATGCAAGGTTGGATATTAATGTTGACAAGGGTTCACCTTGCTTCAGACCTGTTTCTATTTCAAAACTTTCTGAGCCTTCACCTCTGATCTGTACACTACTAATAGTTTTGATAAGAGTCATCTTCACAAGATTCACCAATTTTCTTGGGATCTCTAACTCATTCAAAGCCTTTAACAGGTTACTTTTGGAGATAGGATCATATGCCTGTTTCAAATCAAGGAAAAGTACTGGTATTTTGTACTCATAGCATTATGTTAAAATTTCTTTCATTGTAAATATCCACAAAGATACATACGATTTTCCACGTGAACCTTCATTGAACCTTCATTTTTTTGACTCCACTTCATTTTTATTATTGTTTCAATAACAGACTCTACTTTCATTGTAATTTGTTGGAATTTTTGTTGTTAATATTTTATTATTATTGTTGTTGTTGATTTTCAAGAAGCATATGTTTAAAATTCGAAACTTTGCTTTTATAACCACAATGTTTAATGCTCATTTGCAATGCTGAATCTAGAAGGAATTATCGCTGGGATAAGTATTAATTAAATAGGAATTATGATTGTTTTTTGACTTTTTAGCTCTAGTTTCTTATGATTAAACTGATTTTACAGTTAGAAAATCTACTTTTCCAAATTTGAAAGTATTTCTATCTGAAAGCTGAGATCTCTTTCTACATTTTACATTGTGTTTATTTTTTTTTCAGAATGGCATAAGCCCAAAATTATTAACTTTTAATTCGAGCGGTTAATAAATTTGTCTCCCGGGCTGTTCGCGCGTAACTACGAATTGACTAGCACTAACATTAATTTTATCTTGTAAACTTTCCAATCTACAGAAAAACTTTTCAGATAAAATTTGTAGATAAATGTTCCAGCTACAATTTTTGACCCGAACGTTTTTCTGTATTCTCATTATTTAAACAATTGTAGTGAAAAAACAAAACAAAATGTACTCAACGATTTTCTGGAAAATGTCATGTAAAGTTTTTCTCATGTTGAACACAACCCTTCTAAATACTCATTTTTGTATTTTCAAGTTTTTTGTACTTTTTGTGAGGTTTTCTATGTACTTTGACTAGGTTATTTATCGGCAGTTTCTTCAGTGTTTTTGTTTCTAAATAATCATCGAAACTAGCACATTCTTATGCGTGTTGTTAGATCCATTATTATTAAACGACAACCAATACATTTCTACGTCTTTCACCATAAAAACATCTGCATTTTTATAGTAATAACAATATTTCTTCGACACTCGACATTAATTAAGTTCTTTCATAATTTATATCCACTTTTTAAAAATGAAAAATAGTTCATGTTGAAATACCCGTTTTTTTAGATAATTTTCTTAAACGCTGCGTGATTGCTAAATAAATATTAATAATTTAGCTTTGTGATATTTCGATATAAATTATCAAGCTTCTTGTAAAGAAGAAAAGTAGGTACATTCCAATTAAAAATTAAGTGTTATAATAAAAATCAGTGTTATTTATGTTTGAATAGATGGAGAATTTTATATATGACTAGTTTAAAAGAATGTTTCTTAACGATTCTAAATCACATACATTTTTAATTAAGTTTAAATACGAGATAAAAGATAACACAGAGTGTCGATTTTTCTTATATCTTCGTGCCCGTTTCGAACAACTGTTTTAATAATATTTCATCAAAAATTATATTGATTTAAAGGCACTGACACATAGATTTCGTTTTGCAGTTAACTATCAGCTAGATCGTTTTCGGAATAGTCTTATGGTAATAAATTTTCATACCTGCAGTATCTTCTTCACGGTCCTCACGACTTATTTATACAACAAATCATCATCAGACTAGTTAATGAACTGAATCATAAACAATTAATGTTGTTGAACAAAAAATATTTATTGAAAGGTCGCAAGAATTAGTTATAAATTAAATATAGCTGAGTTAGATCGTATCTGTCATGCGAAAATTCAAGCCATTCAAGTGGATTTGAGTGTTTTTTGACATATTTTGAGAACCGTTGATCGTTTGAGCTGTAATTACGTGAAATCGAGAGTATTTGGATGAAATGAGGTCGAATTGTGAGTTTTCTCATCGTTTTAGACTGTTTTCAGCGTTCTTTCGAGGTTTGGTCGGTATTTCACTGAAGTAGAATAGAAAATGGTCCATTTTTATGCTAACTTTCGTATTAAATCATATTCGAGTGAATTTGTGCATTATTTAGTCTGCTTGTGTGCTTTTCAAGTAGATTTAAGGGTTTTTTCACTTATTTCGAGAACCGTTGACCGTTTCGAGCTGTAATTACGTGAAATCGAGAGTATTTGGATGAAATAAGGTAGAATTGTTAGTTTTCTTATCGTTTTAGACCGTTTTCAGCGTTGTTTCGAGTTTTGGTCTGTATTTGCCTGAAATAGAATAGAAAATGGTCCATTTTTATGCCAACTTTCGTTTTAAATCATATTCGATTGAATTTAAGCATTATTTAGTCTTCTTGTGCGCCTTTCAAGTGGATTTGAGTGTTTTTTGACATATTTTGAGAACCGTTGACCGTTTCGAGCTGTAATTACGTGAAATCGAGAGTATTTGGATGAAATAAGGTAGAATTGTTAGTTTTCTTATCGTTTTAGACCGTTTTCAGCGTTGTTTGGAGTTTTGGTCTGTATTTGCCTAAAATAGAATAGAAAATGGTTCATTTTTATGCCAACTTTCGTTTTAAATCATATTCGATTGAATTTAAGCATTATTTAGTCTTCTTGTGCGCTTTTCAAGTGGATTTGAGTGTTTTTTGACATATTTTGAGAACCGTTGACCGTTTCGAGCTGTAATTACGTGAAATCGAGAGTATTTGGATGAAATAAGGTAGAATTGTTAGTTTTCTTATCGTTTTAGGCCGTTTTCAGCGTTGTTTCGAGTTTTGGTCTGTATTTGACTGAAATAGGATAGAAAATGTACCTATTTCAAGTATTAATGAAAAACATCAATAAAAGGCAAGTTTATCAAATATCAAAGCCCTGGAATTAAGTCTGAAATGGTATGGAAATGCCCAGGAAAACGAAATGGGCATGAAAGAAAACGAAAAATCAGATGAACAGGCATAGACTCTTTTGGGGATCGGATACAGGGTGTTTCATTGGGAAAAAAATAACTTTAACTTTAGATGGGGGTGACTTTGGTGCTTAGAAAAACCTATATTTAATGTGTCTTCTGTACTTTATGGCCGAGATACAGGGTGTTTTATAAATTTATCCTATTTCTTTCGAACCTCATAACTTCCGAGTTACCCTGTATATTATTTTGAAATTTGGTACACGTAACAACCATTACCTAGAAACTCCATCAAAAGCATCTCCATAAAGATAATGCAGGTCCGGCGTAACAAAAAATTTCAAAATTTGTTTTTCCTAAAAACAACACCCTGTATATAGATTTTTTTTAAACTGCTCCTTATAATTGGGAAGAGTATAAAAAATAGAATCTACTTATTTCCTTTTTATTTTTCCGCAAACAATTTTACTACCAAAAATTTACCGTCAAAGTTATATAGTCTGTACAGAAAGTACGAGGAGTAATAAACCCTAATTAAGTATGCAAAACCTTTACAGGGAGCACCATGAAATTTTTGATAAATCTCTTACTTTAAATTACATTTCTTCCGTAAATCTAAAAACCAGGTAGATCGACCCCGTATTTGTTTCAGTTGTAGCAAAATTTAGGGTTTCTTCATTGTTAAAGGATTAGCAGATAAGCAATGACGCAATGCAGTGGTGTGTATTTTGGGAAAAAAATACGTTTTAAATTATAATAGGTATAATAAAAAATGAAAAGAAATAATTATTGGAATACATTTATTACTTACATTTTATTCTATATCCGACTCGGAAGAGGAAGAATCGTTGTTGACATTAATAATAATAGGGTCGATTAAATCATCACAAATATTGTCAATTTTCCACATATTTGCCTCTACTTTGATAACATGCTCGATACAGTTTGTCCAATTTTCCTTACTAACATGACTTACAGCACTCTCAAACAATTTCACAACATCGTTTATTTTAAAAGTAGTATTTTTTCCAACTTCCCCCTTTACCTGAGCCCATATTAATTCTATGGGATTAAGTTCACAATGATAAGAGAGAAGTCGGAGAACTGATATACCACGAGAAGAAGCCATTTCTTCTACAATGTAGGTTTTGTATTTATTCTTGTTCATTTTTGCAATTCTGTAAAGTTCTTTCCTTAGTGGATCTTTTGGAAACTTGATATTTTTCGAAATAAGCCACTCCAAAAGCTCTGCTTTACGCCAACGACTTGTGGGCAATGCTTCTCGTAACCGTGAATGGAACTTGTCCATAACAATAACAGCCCCTTTTGGAATCAGATCCAACATTTGAACAAACCATTCCTCGAAGACATCCCCATTCATATCTTCGTGATAGTCCCCCGTGCGTTTTGAAATAAAAGTTAATAATCCACCATCAACAAAACCTTCAGAACTTCCAACATGGACAATGATAAGTCTTTTTCCTTTTCCAGATGGTGGCTGCAAACCTAACGACAAACCTTCCACGTATGCCTGCCTTCCGCTTTTAATGTTTTCATCTTGCCAAGATTTGGAAACTGTATATCCAGCATTTATACACACATATATACAAAAATATATAAAATAATTATTGTTACAGATTGGTTTGTTTTCTATTATGAATAAACTGTGTTGCCTTTCTTTATCAAACTTACTAAAATTTATGTACCTCTATCACTTTTTTTTATTAAAATTAGTACATCCCGTTACCTCTGACCTAAATCGTATATTCTTTAGCATAGCTGCAACTCATTCGTTCAATACAAAATGTACCTTACGGTATACCCTCTTAAAATATATTTTGGTACGTCTATGAAATCTACTTAAAAGAATGATTTATTACTCCTCGTACTTTCTGCACAGACTATAATTTATGCATGTTTTGGGGGTAAACAGTGAATCATCCTCTACATTTACAATCATGTTTACATAACGCACAACTCAATTTAAAAGTTGACGTGTCTCGGCATTTTTTATAATTTTCTAAAATAATGACATGAAGAATTTTATTCCATAAGTGGTTTCCACACTGTATAAAGGCTAGTGGGATTATAAAGGAAAGTTATAACATCCAGATAAGAGGAAAAAGACATCCCAATTTATATGATTTTTGACGTGTCTTTTGATTTATTTTTATAAAAGTGACGCCTTCAAAATTATGTGAAGTGGATAGTTTTTATTGAAATGTTCTGTATTATTTAAAATTGTTCATCGCATAGTGGTTAATAAATATCTGTTATTTCATTTGGTTCTGTCAAATTAGCCGACAAAGAACATATAGAAAATGGATGTATTTAATTGAAAAGCGTAAAAAGTACTGATAAATAATTGGAATCCCGTTCTCAGCTGAATATATAAAAGAAAACCGAATACATAACAAGTTTAATCCGGCAATGAAACGAAATGCAAAACGAATAAACCACATATCTCTTCTTGCAAAATTATTGGTAATAAAGCGAGGCATTCGCATTAACCAGCTACATAAGTTTCAAATCACGATGAAGATTTTTATTCGTTACTTATTATGAGGAATAAAACTGTTATTACTTCTATATCTAATGGTGATAATATAACAGGTAGTATTCGACTAAATCCAGCTGGTCAATTTGAACCTTTAGCTCCATATAAAAATTTAACTTGTCATTTTTCGAAAATTAATCATTCACACAGTCTCCAACAGTTTTCTCTGCAAAATGAGCAATCAGCAATCTCATTTCCGACATTTCCTCCAAGCCTTTCGTTAAAGTCAGTTGTTCAAGGGATTATTTGCAGCTCCAGATTGTCCTAGACTTCAGAGCCTTTCAAGCAATAAATATTTGAGGCAGCTAAGGCAGTTTTTAAGGCACTATAGAGTACAATTGCTAACAGCGCTGCTTGAAATATTGTTAGAGTATTTTCCAGGGCTGTTTAACCTCTACATATCGTCCCATGTGTCTTCTATTCTTTTATATAAATCATTGTCCAAAAGAAGCAAGTCTAACCTACAAAAATTGCTCAAAATGACCTCCATTCTGCTCTATGCACTTTCTAAAATATTAAAATCAAAAGTATATACTACCGAGATCAATGGCAGAGAAGAACCTTTTCGAAAAATAGAGAATGCCTGCGGAGAAATCGGAAATAATCCAGATGTGATCAGAAGGTCCGTTTGCAATATTACAAATAGGGCAAGAAAGTGTATAGAGCAGAATGGAGGTCATTTTGAGCAATTTTTGTAGGTTAGACTTGCTTCGTTTGGACAATGTTGTAGTATTTCTTGTTTTCTTTTCATGTCAATTAATAAAATACATAAAAGTCTTGTTATTCTGAATGTAGAAGTGCATAGTTACCAAATACATATCCTTATAAAGGGTGTTCGAAATATTCGTAACTTATTGAATGAGTATGTCCCAAGTACGGCCCTGTAATCATATTTTTTAGTGGTCTGTACTCGTAAACATACACACTAAATTGAATTTCTAGGATGCTTCTCTAGATGCATTAAATAGATTCCATTTCAAGCTTAAAAATGAAAAAAAATCAAACTTTGAACAAAGTTATGGAAGAGTTCTATAGGAGACTGTGCTATTGCCAACAACTAGGTGGAGAACATTTTGAGCATTTATTTTAATGTATTAAAATCAAATACATCAGGTATTTTATGTAGGTATGTGTTTAATAACTGTAAAAATAAAAATTTCACCCTGTATAATTCTTAATTGACCATATACATTATGTTGGAATCGGATCATTAAGAGGATTTCAAAAATATGCAAATATACAGGGTGTTTCATTATAAAAAACAACACCGACTATGGCATACTTGCGTGAATCACCTTGTACATTCAAATTCATGTTTATATAACGCACAGCTCAATTCAAAAGTTGACGTGTCTCGGCATTTTTTTATTATTTTTTTAAAATGATGACCTAAAGAATTTTATTCCATAAGTGGTTTCCACACTGTATAATATTTGACTTGTTTTTTTGCACCTTACATAGGTGCTGAGATAATTGAGTTCTAATTCTCAAAAATTTTGTCTCCCTTTTTAAAAATGAAAAATATTATTTCAACTTTCCAATCTTCAGTAATTCCCAAAATTCAATTGTTACATCCACACTGTTAATATCTTTGTTTGAGTCTTTAATATTGTCATTGCTAAATAAGTTCAATGCGTGAGAAAATCTCGGCACATCCGAGAGAAGTCGACGATATCCTGGTGCGATCTCGAATATACCATCTACATGACAATGGCAGTAACCCGGTGTAAATATTATTCATAGAATAGAATGAACGACTCAAGAATGAAGTGGACTATTCAAGGACGTCGTCGAAGAAAAAGACAAGACAATATTTTTTTGTTTATTTTTATTTCGAGATAGCGGTATGAAGTATCCAGATTATTATAAAAGAAAACAAAAGATCAAGTGACGGAGATTTTATAGGGTGGATAAAGAAATAATAAAAAGTATTTGGTACAAAATGAAAGGACACTCTATTTAACGTGTCAAGTAACAAAAATTGATATTAGATGTATTAGAATCAATGAAAATTTGTCAAAAATGTACCAAATATGGTTTTAACGGTTGTATATTTTACATTTTGAGAATCTTTCTGTTACTTTTCGGAGTGTGGGTGAATTAAAATTCACAGAACATACAAGAACGCAATAAACTGAACAAACCCCTTTTATTTCAAATCCATTCATTCGATTCTTAAACCGTTCCATTAGATTATATTGTAGACGCGAGTCGAATACAACCAAATAAGTGGTAATGGTGCGCATTGTTGCCCCTTGTATGATAATAAGGACCTGACAATGGCTACATCAGCTTCCTGAATACAATTCATGAATTCTAGACCGGGACGGTCCCTTTCTTTCTTTTTCGATGGCCCTTTGTCTGGTTGAGATTCACTCAAGAAATTATTCAGTGAACTATATATACTTAAGACGACTTCTTTTTTTCGTCAAAAAGGTTTAAATTAGGATTTTGAAGTCTTTACAGTAAGGACTCCCTCAGGTGAAGACATACAATGGATAGCGATAATTTTGATAGTTATTTTCATTACCTACTCTGCTATTTTTGACTGTCCAATGAATAATAAACTCTGAGGGGAGGAAGGGATAAGTGGATATTCTGAATTATGAAATACATAAACCTAGAAGTTCAATTACATGATAAACGGGATGAATAGGAAGACATTGATCTTAACAAAGGAAAGGAATGTGAAGAAAAAAGTGACAAGAGAGCAAGAGTGGGAAATGTAGCTGAAATAGCAATAAAGAGCTGGAGAATGTTGTAAGGTTTCGAGACATAAGTGGAAAGCTTAATTTCCTGAATATACGCAGAAGGTCAAATCCTTTTAAAACTTGTGGCAAGGATTTATGTTGAATCTGTTTCATAACGAAGAATATTTAGACACTATACAACTAAAAAGTGTTTTATAATGCGACGCAATTGAATGCTATACAATATTTATTATACAACATTATACAGCTTCAATAAGACAAGCTTAAGTAACTATTTTATAATGTTTTAGCTGTTAGTTATATAGTATATTATAGAACTCTTATACGATAGGCATAAAAGTCTTATAAAATGATATGTTTGATATTTTATAAACTTGCTTATAAGGTATTATATATCATTTTAAAATAAATGATCGTATAATACGTTAAAGCATATATTGTAAAAGTCACTATAGAATCGTTTAATACAACAATTTTCTTTAAAAAACAGAATTATCGCAACAAAAGGCTTGATAGAAATAGAAAGTCCTTAAAATAACGCTATTCGAATGTTATACAACAATTCAGTCCTCTTAGAATTCCATTTTTCTAGTCGGGACAGTTCTTTATAATCGTATCAATCTTTTATTATATATTATTATATATTAGGTATTGTTATATTGCCCCCAAAAGTTTCGTTTGTCGCATACAGAGACCCGACTGGCGCCTGAAATCATTGCTTATCTAGCTATTCCTCTTTCTGTTTTATTTTCTATCCATGCACCTGCGTGAATGATGACACGGTCTAAGTACTTCCAGTAACTCGGTACTACATCTTCGCATACAACTGATTCAGTTTTCACTTTCTTTCGAGCTGAAAACAATTAAAGTACAAAGTTGTAATCACCCCAACTGATTAATTATGTTGATTAAACCAAAATATCGGTCAACTTTATCAACTTTATAGCGGTACTGTAATAAAAAAGGTACTACTAGGTACCTGCAAACTATACTTCACGCTGGTTCGTAACAAACTCGAATATTATGTCCATTTATCAAATTATTTTTCGCTCGCAACACGGGCGCGTTAGTACGTCAAGAAGAATCTTTCGAAATTTATTGTTTCTCGGGTTCTGTTTTGAAAATCACAGTGTTGATTCTAAAATTCAGCAAGTATAAATCAATCCAACATGATATCCCAACACATACCACGGCATCCTCTTCATATTCCATTACTAAACAAGACTAGAAAGAAAAAGCTCGCCTTATTCAAGTCCCATCTATCTTTCATGTAAAATTGCCCAAGAATTTATAGAGTGTACTTACATTCTTGTAAATTAATAATTCTCAGAATACCGTACAGAAGACGACGTATCGAAACGTATTAAAACAATGGCGTGTGTAAGGGTAGGGCAAATAATTATTTATAAATAATAAAACATCTTTTTATCATACCAAGAGGCTTCGTGTCGTGATTTGAGGAAGCTAGGATGAAGGATTTGCTTTTTGGTGGTCTTCTTAGCCTTCTTGAGCTCTGGTCATGATAGTAGGATGTGTTGCGCGTGCATAAATTCGACGCTACTAATCCTTCTACCTGTATTATTTTGTTGTTGACCCAAAATGACACGGACAAAGATCAAAGTGTAACTATGTATAAAACTATCAGAAACTAAGAATAAAAATATCAGAAAATAAGAAATAGAAAACTAAGAAAATACAAGAAAACCCAGGCCCAAACCCGGTTGATCAAAGTGTAACTATGTATAAAATTATCAGAAAATAAGAAATAGAATACTGAAAAAAGACAAGAAAATCCAGGAACCAAAGCCGGTTGATCAAATATAAACTTAATCCTTAAAGGACATAATCCTTCCGGCAGCGTCCAATTTAAGGGTGTTTTCTCTTCTGGGCTACAGGTAGTTAGCGTCCAATTTGAGGCCGCCCGATGTGTTGGAACGTTGGAAGTGGAATATTTATTGTTAAATAAAGGATTCGCTAAAACAACTCCATGCGTGTATTCTGTATGAAAATAAATCATAACAGTTAGCCGGTTTTCTATTCCTGATGGACTGGTTCTTCGTGATTTTTTTATATTTCCGAAGACAAACAGATATGTTTTTGCTCTACTCCACATTCCATTATAATTATCTATTAATTAAACTGCTATTTGGAATTTAATTGACTTTTTTTATATTAAAAATAACAAACAAAAGTCATTTTTTTACTGCAACGTTCATAACAACAAATGATCTAGGCTATTTCCTGTAGGGTAACTCAAAAGACATGATTTATAAAACAAAACGCCTTCAATGTATGTTTTCTATAATTCCTAATTTTTCTACTGCTGAGGGCATTATTATTCTTGATAAAGTGAAGATAAATATTGGCTGCATCACAAGTGCCACCAAAATCTGGCCGTTCTCAAAATAATTGAGGCGTTTCCATACTTGAAACTCACTCTGTTTGCATAGTACGCTGATAACAATTATCATCTAAAAATGATCGATAAAAATCGCCTAAAAACACCCTTAGGCATTTTCTGGCGATGTGTGTACGGCTGACCTGAGGCCAACAGGTGCACTGGGTTTATTGACTCCATTCAATGTTCTCGTTGCCTTCTAACAGCGTTGTCAAATTTTTAATTTTGAAAGTGCCTTCATATAGTTAGAATATTCATCTGGGTACAAATTTGTGCTTTCAATGTTAATAACTGTATCACTTTCTTCTGTCAGTTCGAGGTTTTCTTTAGTTGCTGCCGTATATCTCTAACAGTATTTCACTATTATTAATATTTCCGTGCTATTAAAATGATTCCTTCAATTTGTTTCAACCGCAAGAACGGAAAAATATTCATCAGAGTTTGTTCCTTCACCGAAATATTGTAAAAGGTCACTTTTCCAAAATCTTTAAATTAAACTAAAAGTTCTGCTTCAATTATAGACCCATATTTGAAATTATCTTTCCTATTAATCAATGATTTTATAAAAGATTACAAGAAAATATTTTGTTCCTACATATATCCGTTAGTTTAAGGAAATTATCGGAGATGTGGCAACATGTTTTCATTGAGAGTACTCTTCGGCTCCAAGCGAGTCGCGCGTTCGCTAGTGGCAGGTCCTCCGGTCCATCATAGGCACCGTCATCATCGGCGGCTTTGCTAGCATAGATAGAAGTTTCCCATCATGTATTGAAAAAAAAACAATTAGTTCATGGCAATCTTTATTGTTTTCTATTTGTTGTCTAAGCGGAAAGGAAGCAATTTACTTTAGGAAAACGGTTTGATTTAATAGTAAAAAAATTTGAATTGTTCAAACACCATTCTTAGGAAAAATGTAGCACAACATATCCAATTCTAGCTAAAATTCCCGAAAAGACAAACTGATACCTCTTGTGATGAATCCCTGGCACGAGATAACTCAGTCTCTTTCAGTATGGAAGTCGGGATATGAGAAGGAGGAGATTTAATTGGTCTGGAACCTACTGAATCCTCACTCAGATACTCAGCTTTTGTGAAAACTCACAAAAACTCAGACAAAAGCACTTAGGAGAGGGAATATTACAACCATCACAACTGCTTAAAGTCAGTCAAACTAGTAAGAAAGAATATGGAAGATGGTAACAAAGATGTAGTTTAGGTGAATGAATGAATGAATCTTAATCGTTTTCAAAACGATAAAAAATATACTATGAATTATCTACACCGAGAAAAAGATTTATTTGTGACAATCAAAATCATATTATGTCAAATAAATATGATTTTCCATATGGCCTAACTAATATTTAATTTGTCGTTAAGAAAGGATTTGCTTCAAGTTCGGAAAGTAATATTGTTGATGAATAAAAACATATTCATTGTCATCAATAAAATGAGTTATCTATCGAAAATTACATTTATTATTGTAAAAATATATCATATTTGTCTCAAACAACATTTGCTGAGGTATAATGACAAAATAGTTATATTAATCTTTGGAAGCATTTAAATTAAATAAAGTAGTTTTCCAATAACAAATACCTTTTTTTGCAAGCTATATTGTTTTATTATAAAAAAACTACTTTATGGCAGAATGACATTTCTTTATCATAAAAAAATGTATTGTATCGGTAAAAAATATTTCTTTACCATAAAAAAGTATATTGTCTGGGTTAACGATATGTTTTTTATTCGTTAAAAATGTATCTTCCCAGCAGATTATATTTTTTTGTTGGAAACAAATGTTCCTTCTTCAATAAAACTATTAATTTTCCCTAAAATTCATATTTATCATTGCTGAACCATAATTTTCATAAACATTAGATTGCCTTATAGTGAAAAAATATATTTCCCCAAAAAACCGAATTATTTATGATATTGTTTTTTGTTTATGGAAGTTGCCTACATGCACTATTCAATACACTAAGCTTTCAAAGTGTTTTTAAATATCTAGAAATATATTAAAAGTTCACGGTGTATTAAGCAGTATGAGTAACATCCACACGGTTCTCTAAATAATTAGGTTACTCAGGAAAATATATTTTTCACAAATATTTGTCTAAGCCGTTTCCAGACTATGTCGAACAACAAAGTTGACTTTCGTTTTGTATGTGTGGACTAGTCGATCGAATTGGTCGATAGTTAGTCTGGACACGGATTAAAATTACAGTATTTTTATGATAAACATGTTTAAATCTAATAAAAATTAATGGTCTCTATTTATGAATAAAACTGTTTAGTAGGAAAGCAGGATAGGAATGAAAAACTTGCTGCTGAATATTTTGATCTATTAAAAAAGAAAACTATACATTTTTAAAATAGATACCATACATTTATAAAATGGAAACCATACATTGTTAAAATTGAACATACCTACATGATCTAAAACATAACCAACAATGGTATCCACAAGATAGCCTTGTCAATACTTAAGTGTGCTCATTAATGCTTTCACCATGGTAGTTTTTTGGAGTTCTTGGAGTATATCTGACAATTGGGAAATGTGTATGTTTGAGGTACATTTCGCTTGCTTGTTACTTCTACCTACTTGAATATAATTGTCATATATTTCCTTACCTTCAAAGATATCTCACAATTCTTGTAATCGCCTTAAGTTTAACAATTCGTTCATTCTATTATTAAACTTATTTTTGTCCAGAGCACTTCAACTACATACTTCACAAAAACAAAATAATCAGTAAAATTGCAAAATCTGATCTAATTTCACATGCGGACTGACGCCAAACGTATACAGGTGGTGACCGTTACTGAATAATAGGGAAGGGTGGTGTGAGAATTCTTTGTTTCAATTGCCACATAGTTTGTAGGCTGATGTGATTTCTTACGGGTGAAGAAATATGTGATTTGTAGCAAATAAGTTTTTTTTCTCGTAACAATAAATGTACAATTATACTGAAATGTTAAGCTTTTCCTACCCGGTAAACAATGTACTATTTTTATATCAAAATTTCCCAATATTTTCACGTTAATATGGCTTCTTAATAATAAATAAGCAATGTTAGTTTTAAACAAATCAGTTTATTTGTCTATAAATAACTCTTCTCTCGGTGTGCTCAAAGTCCCCATAGTCAAACTAGTAAGGAAGAAGATAATATGGGAGATGGTAACAAAGATGTAGATCAAGTGGCGAATGAATGGATGAATCTGAAACGTATTCTAAACGTTAGAAAATATTATACTTCTGACGTGAATTATCTAAGCAGTACAATACTTGCTTTCCAGAGACTCGGGTTCAATTTTCGACGGATCTATACTGTGAGGCTTTTAAAAGACCTTTTTTAGTTCCTTTTCTAGGGATTTTTGATACTTTCAACCACTTTTCTCACTAGTTTACGCCAATAACTCAAAAATATCCTCCGTGCATTCTAACACCTCTAAAAATAACCATCTATTCATGACCAGAGAGTAAATAGATTATAGTTAACAAAGATTTATGACGAGGAAATTAATAATATATCACTTACAGTTTATCTACTTTAAATTTGAATTTAATCTTGAAATATATCTTTAAAAAAAAGTAACATACGCGTACACACACAATAATAATAAGTTTATTCAAATTGAGTCTCCATCGTCGTCGCAAGGCGGATCTGTGGTCCTGCAACATTCCTCCGGGTCATCCAAAAGATTATACCTTCTTCTTGTCCACTTGATGCCAAACAGGGACGGCACAACAATTAATATTCAATCTCACTATAATATTTTTTTACCTCAGCATTAGAATTCTTTTAAATCAAATAATTATCGACAAAATTCGACAACTTATAGATAGTTTGTAGACTGAAAAGGAGCGTATGACTCAGATAATTGAACAATGTTTTAACAATAGAACAAGCAGTAAGAATGTACGTATGTATTTTGGGGTGACATTCACGGGGACCTTGAAGATCTTTTGTACCCCCTCACTTCTACTCAGTTTTTGAGGAGAGTCTCAGAAACTAGTAGTTCCTTTAGTCCTTGGAATTTCAGGATGTCTGCAGGCTTCAACTTAGATAAATGTTCCCTTTTTATCTTGTACTCTCCCAGGAGCTGTGCTCTAGGATTCTGAAGTGCTGTGCAGTTGGAAAGTATGTGGATGGAGGTTTCTCCTCCCATGCCACAAAATTTGCATTCATCTTCCTCAACTATTTTGAGCTTTTTCAGGTGCCCATTCAGGCGACAATGTCCCGTTAGAATCCCTGTTAAAACTCATAGCGCAGTTTTACTTTGACTTATGCATTCATTTGATCTCAACAGGTTGTAGTCACCCAGAAGATCTCTTTTTCTCGACTTTACCTATTTCTTTCAATATTACATTGCGCAAAAGGGCTCAGGCCCCCAGAAAGGTATTTTATTCCCCCTCTTTGCCAGTTCATCTGCTATTTCATTCCCTTCTATTCCAGTGTGTCCTGGAATCCATAGTTAGGTGACTATATTGTTCTCGCCTAGTTCATTGAGTTTGTCTAGGCATTCCCCCACCATTTTGGAACTGATTACACAAGAGCTCAGTGCTTTAATGGCTGCTTAACTATCCAAGCAGTAAGAAAGAATGGGATCTAAAAGCCCTCCAAAAGCTTGGGAAAAACCACAAGTATTTTTCAATTGGAAATACATGCCCAGCTCAATATTTATAAAATATACGGAAGGAAAAGGATTATCGTGATGTCGAATAGTCAAGCAGCAATTATCATTGAGACGATAGTGAATATTGGGAAATTGTCAATAGTGAACAAATTGTAACAAAGAAAATAGTGGTTGCTGATGATGAGGTGGGAAGTGGCAAGAATATGCTTGATAAATTGGAAAATTAACAAGAAGATTTATCTTCATTTACAGCTTTCGGCGAAAAGAATGTCATTTTAGTTTAATACTATTAATACGCATTACCGAGTCTTTGAAAATCAAAGAATAAAGACCCAACTACTTCCCTGTCTTTACCATCTGAGATATACCGACCCCGTTCAACTTTGAACTGTAACTCAACGTCCTTCGTGGCATATATCCAGAGAAGTAGTTGTTACTTCTCAGTGAACGGTTTTTCAAAGACTCTATAAGGTTTTAGAATGGTATTAAAAAGATTTTCCTTGAGTCTATGAGGTAAATAACGAAATGTGAACGAATAAAGTGAAACAAGTCCGTCTCTGTCAGAATAACGTTCCCTTTCTCTTGACTTGTCACACTCACACACACAACACTTATCTCTTAGGTGCTTAAGATTTAATGAATTCGAAGTCTCTGTGTTATTTCACTGAAATGTATTTCAGTAAATTGATATTTAATTTTCAGTCGTTGTCGATATACTACACGCTACAACTTTGATCAGCTACACTAAAAGAAATTTAGTTTGACAAGCCATATATCTTCTATTGTTTAATACCTCCACTAAGTACGTTCACACATCTTGTTTTTTCATTTTAAATAAATTCTTTTGGCACTGATAGCGAAATTTACTTATCGGTAATGGTGCGAGATTCTTTTGAAAAGTTAGTAGCTGTAGTAAAATTGGGAATTGCCACCTCAACCTTATTGTTAAGAGACTCTTCGATATATCCTTCAGCAACGTTAATTCTTACCACTTGTCCACAACCCTTTCCTAATTCTTAATTCTTTAATATCTATCGAGTTTTAAAGCCACATTTTTAGACTTTTCAAAGTCGTCCATGAATCTTATGCTTTTCCCATTCTGTAAACAAAGTACTATTGTTGTGAATAATTTTTTAGACGACGCCATCTGAAAGGAAGAGGTTTATTTTGTGGTTGTTTTATTTTTATTTTCAAATCTTATTTTATTTAGTTTATAAGATAGTACAAGATAATGTGTGCAAATAATTAATAAATTAATATTGACATTTCAAATATCATTAAGTACATTATTTGTTCAATGAATAAAATGTTTATAATTCTCTATTATTTATTTTCTTTCCTTGGTGTAATTGGAAAAGTTTTGGATCTTATGGGTCGTCTAAAAAATGTTGTGTACGCCGCGGCTGGAATACTACTTTGTTGGACTCGTCTGTTGCTCGCCTCGCTTCGCTCGTCCTGCAATTTTCAGACTCGTCCAACAAAGTAACACTTTCAGTCCTTGGCATACAAATAACTATTTTGTACAATAACTATTCATTATTATTATTATTCATTTAATAATCCCTTTTATTTGTTGCAGATGTACCTCATCTCCACCACGATCTTCCTCGGTAAGTACTAATTTTTTTCAGTGTATCTATCATACTTAACAGACAAAAGCTAATAAATAATGAATATTCCAGTCCTTAGTCCTTGTTTTGTTATGAGCATTAAATAGCTATTAGGAATTATACCTATGCTATAGCAGATTTATACAATAAAAGAGAAAAAACAAGTTAAGTTCATGGAACTACAAAGAGATAGTTAACGCATGTGATATAAAATTGAAACGGTGCACACGAATTCCCGTCAGGTTCCCTAATAGGGTACAAGCATAAATTTTGTTATTGGTGGGAATTGACGCTTTATCAGGTCTCCTAACACCTTGCATGCCTATTTTTTCAAAAAAATATAAACTTAACTTTTAAAACGAATTTAAAAATCATAAAATTTGAAAGTCTGCCAAGACGCGCTTTACGTCACAAAGATGGCTGCCCCATGGAGTGACGTCATTTGTTTACGTTCTTATTCGTGTATCACGCTCTGAGTTCTTGTGACCCAATTTGTTTCTGAAAGCTTTAAAAATGGATAAATCCGAAAAAAAACTTTGTATTCCAAGTATTGCATTGTATTGAGTGTGAATGAACGTTTATTAAAACTCCAGACAAAATATTTGTTACTTTACCTGGTGGCGCAAGCAAAAATATACTTTAGGAGAAGGGCATTACTTTTCTTTGTGAAGACCATTTTAATGTAAGTACCTACTTCTATGCTGGTAATTTTTATTCTTAAATAGTAAGAGGTTATGTACCTATATGTCTAGGAATCAACCATAAAAACATAATTTTCTCACGACCACACATCGAAATATGGTTGGTATATATTATATAAATAATACATTGTTTAAATCGTACTTACGATAATGCTTCAGCTCCTCTTATTTCCTCTGCATTAAAGCAGCTGTTTGACTTCATAAATTCAAGCAGCATAAATGAGTCTATTTTGGGCAAGTTATCAGTTTGTGCTTTTACAAAACCTTCGGTAGCCATATCTTTATTCACAAAATATGAAAGAATCGTCACTGAATACTGAACTAGTAAATAAAATATATTCTTTCAAAAGTTTTAAGATATCCTCGGAAATATCGAATATTTATGTCCACTTTCCACTTTACTTTGACTTTTAGAAATAACAAAAAGGCACACACAAACACGTAATGGTCTCAAACAAACATATAAATGATATTTTTACGTCGATGAAGCAATTAATAGTTGATTAAAATACAATATAAACACACAACTACACATAACCTAATGCAATGCCGGCCATATTGACTTAAGTAAACACAAGAGATATGACATCACACGTATCATCGGTAGCGTTCGGAAATCCTCGGGTTGTGGTCGGAAAGTGCATTGAAATTTGGATTTTATTTCAAAATTTGGGAGTAATTTTCAATGGAAACTGGTTTATTTCCTATTATTAGTAATTTTTGATATCCTATTTGATATGAAATATGCATGTACTCTATTACATAAATGTACAAATACCTTTACCATTCAATTGATTCTCCTTAATTTTGTGTTTATCTTGCGACTCCTAATTTTGGTGTTCTTACTCGTATTCAGGTAGGAAATGACCGCTGCGCGCAACTCATCCCTGCCCAAATAAACACCTTTTAAACAGGTCAGTTTTCACCCTGACGGGAGCCCGAGTAACAGCTTAACGTACCCTAATTATGACACAGGTGCGTGTGCGTCCAATTGGAGTTTTTTCACATATTTATGAATTCCGCTGTTATTATTCAAATATCTCGAATAATTAGCTTATAGTTTATGGACAATACAAAATGATGCTTAAGCACTAAAACATAAACTTAAAAAATTATTTAAAATTGCATTTTCCAGATAAACTTAAACTATTCCTTTTCTTATAAATCAGTCTACTGGTAAATCTATATATATATTTTTTCCGCTATCCTTTACCGGTAAATAATAAAAGAACTACCAAGTGCTTACTAGAATTGCAGATATATCGGTATCTGTTCGAAATATCTCTTCAGCATAATGAATAATATTATGGAAATTGATATATGTACAGCAATTGAAGGATTCTTGCTAAAAATGGAAGAATAAGAGAGGAAGAAGATGAACAATATGCATCATTACCATGAAAGACAAGCAGATTCAGCGCCAGTGAGCGCGGTGCCCTGTAGATGTCACCACATAGGCACATGTCAATAATAAAGGCTCATCTATTCGCTTTTGTACTCGTCTAGTTATAATCGAACAAGATTCTTGGGGTTCTTGAGAATTGAAATATTTTTTGTTAGAATTTATTATATACTGGGTGTCTCAAGTTATCACTTATTTGACAAGATACTTAATAAATAAGAAAACTGCATTGAATGGTATTAAAGTACCTTTCTAATGACTTATAAAAAAATGTTTCACATTTGACAGCCCTATGGTAGCTACCCCTCACTTTTTATTTTCAAATGGGACCCCATGTATATTGTCATATATAATACCACGAGAGTGAAAATGTTAGAAAATTCATTTGAAAATTTAAAATTTCATTTACAGTTATGCATAAACGAAGAGGGTAGGCATATGCAGCATTTATTGTTCTTCCTTCTTCATATGTATTGAATAATGTTATCATGTTTTCTTACTAAATAAACTGTTAATGAAACAAAAGATGGAAAACTTTACATTTTTGGAAAGGGGAATGATTGCTCTTTCGAATGAGATCAAAAATTATAGGGTGTTCCATTTAAAATAATAAATATTTTCCCCTTTAAATTTGACCAGCATTAGTAAAACACCCTGTGTTGATGGGATGAAATACCAGCCCAGCCTAAAAAAATCTCTTTGATAAACTAGTGAAACTAGTGAAGACCCCATATCTTTGGAGCAATTAATAAGCTGGGCATTTATGTTTAAAATCAGTCACTCTTGTTTGGGACACCCTGTATTAATTTAGTGAAAAATGTTATTCCTGATAAGAAGTTTAGCTTGTTCTGAAACCCCATAAAATGAAATAAAATTCAAGTTTTCCAAAACCGTCTCATTTTATGGCCAGTTTGAAAACCTGGAGTCTGACTTTTTGACATTTCTTCACATATTGGCTAATATCTCGGGAACCTTGAGGTTTGCAAGGCTACGCCATTCGATTTAGAATTGAATTTTCTATAAAAGAAAAGATACTTCATTCGTGGACACGCTGTATAATAGTTAACCTTCATTGTAGTATTATTAATATCCTAGAATACGCGTTTATTTGGGACACTTTCACGTTATTAATTGCTCAATAATAAGAAATCCATACTCCTTACCAAAAGAATTTTATAAAAAGTACCAATGCCGAAATTTCTATCTTTATCTGACAATAACTGTTAAAAAAACACACACGAAAACAACGATGTTCACCAAAATAATCATCAATAAATCGAAGGATGTCCGGAAACGGTAGAATCTACAGATGTACAAGGTGGCTAATTTGAATAAAAACCAGTGTCGTAGGTAGCGCTACGTTAGTTATGCGCGTGTCCGCTTGTCTTGTTAAGTGGCGCTGTAGAGCAATAAACAACATGGGGTTTGACGGATGAGCAACACCCCGAGAGACCCAGCCGCATGGAGTGACCGATGTCGACGGCTGGATCATCGATTACCAGCGGGACATGTTGATTTCGTGAGTGGACCGTTAGCTTTGTTCGAAATATATTCATTTATATTTGTAATCGATGATATTTCTTAAAGCTTTTTTTGTAATTGCGTAATAAGTGTTGTGATATTGCTGAAGCATTTTTTTCTGTGGATGTTGAGAATTTATTTTTAAATTCCCTATTTTTATCCTATTATTTATCCTTGATTACTTCCTCTTTTTGTAACCACTTTTACCTTCTCCCAAGTAAGGCTTTCTACTTGAAGATGCTTATACTGCCTGAATTCAATATACTTATTGAGTGATTCTGCTTTATAAATGTACAGTCTAAAGACAGCGAACTTCACTTGCAAAGTTTTCAAAACCCGCTTCACCAAATTAAATTTCTGGTTTCTGTTCGTACAAAAAGTACAAAAAAAACACCTTGGCACTGGCATATAGAGTGTGCTATAGCTTATATTAGACGATGGGTCAGCTTAACCTCATCAAAAAACTATAGCTAGGCCTATAACCTAGCCAGGCTCTAAGTGAACCTATTCCATGTATTCAATGTGTTCCGAAGTCCTATTTGCATATTCCACTTTCCACTCTGCCATCTTACAGAGCTTGTATCTAAGTGTGGAATTATGCAGCAAGAAGGAATGGGATGTATGTAAGTATGTATTTTGGTGTGACATTTACTGAGACCTGAAATATCTATTGTGCCCCCTTACTTCTACTCAGTTTCTGAGGAGAGTCTCAGAAACTAGTACCTCCTTTAGTCCTATTTCCCGGAGGAATTTTAATGCTTCAACTTAGGTAAATGTCCCTCTTCTATCCAGTAATCTCCCAGGTTCTGTGCTCTAGGATTCTGAAGTGCTGTGCAGTTAGGAAGTGTGTGGATTGAGACTTCTTCTTCCATGCCACAAATCTGCATTCTTCTTCCTCCACATTTTGAGATTTTTCAGGTGCCCATTCAGGCGACAATGTCCTGTTAGAATCCCTGTTAAAACTCATAGCGCAGTTTTACTTTGACTTATGCATTCATTTTACTCAACAGGTGGTAGTTACTCAGAAGAGTCTTTGATTGTATAAGCCCTACTAGATCTTTTCAATGGTCAGATCTTCTCTTTTTCTCGGCTTTACCTATTTCTTTCCAAGTGTAGTAATGGTATTTGGATCCCATTCCTTCTTGTTGTCTAATTTCGTGAAGCAATAGAAGGATCTGGGATAGGATGGGACAGGAACCAAAAACTCTGAAAGCTTGGGAAAAGCCACAAGTACCTTTCAAGTGAAAATTCACGCCATAAAGAAGTGTGCCCAGATCAATATTGACATTGAATTTAGAAGGCAAATGATTATCATAATGTGGGATAGTTAAGCAGCCTTTAAAGCACTGATGTATTATGTTATTAGTTTCACAATGGTATGGGAATGTCTAGGCAAACTCAATTACGTAGGTGGGAGCAATACAGTCAACTTACTGTGGATTTCAGGACACTGTTGAATAGAAGGAGATGAAATAGGGGAACTAGCAAAGGGGAGGACTGAAACATCCTTTTGAAGCCGAAACCATTGTGGTAGCAGCTCCAATATACCTACATACAGTCAAAAATCCCTCATGAACATAAAACTCGTGATTTTATATGAAAAAAACATATTTCACCTTATAAAATACTCCAGCGTCTAGTTAATATAAAAATAAATTTATGGGGGTACCATTCATCTTGAGATGCGTGAAAGTACCACGTGGTACGGGTCTAGAACAGAGAACACTCATCATATCGTCCCATCGATCGATAATATATTACAGAAAATTGGCTTCTATACGGTACGTTCAAACATATAGTGAGTGAGCATTAGAATATTAACACAATAATTATAGGTTTCTGTGTGGCCTGGCTGCATAAATTAATAGTAAACTATAATTAAATATAGTAATTCTCACGAATACCGCATAAGATGTGTTAAAAAATTTTCGAATTTATCTTATGTGAAAAGTAATATGGAGAGTTTTTTGAGGATAAAGAAGGTCAAAATCGAGATGTTCTAATAAAGGAAGCGTCTCATAACGGAGGTTCGAGTGAAGAAAAAAACCCAGAGAAAGATTAATTTGCCAACATTAGTCATATTGTTCCATTAGTCGAGAGAAATATATTTTGCTTGAAATGAATTTGTTGTGCTCATGTATGTATTCTCATGAGAATGTGCCAGATACTGCTAGACCACATTTTATATTATTATAATGAAGCAATAATTAAATAAAAACTAATTCACGAAATTTTGACCAGAAATTATATTTTTCGACTGAAAACCATTAAGGTTAGGTTATATCAGCAGTGGCCCGTTTCACAAGTGTTGAATGACGCTGCAGCCGAGTGTCAATTATCAAAGGAGTGCTTCAAATTTTATCGATAATTTTTTTTCCACGAAAACTTGTTTATTTGGCAAAAATGTGAAAACAAACCGATTGATAAAATCACGAGTCCGTTAGGACGAGGGATTTTATCTAAATTCGGTTTGTTTGAATGTTTTTGCCTCAAATAAACAAGTTTGAGTGATGGAAATAAAAAATTATGGGACGAAATTTGAAGAGCGAATTGTATTTGGGAAGATTATTTTTTTCAACAATTTATAATTACCTGAATGCTCAATATTCTCTTAGGTGATGGCACTGAATCGGTTTGTGTTCATTTTTCAATAAACTTCGAAGCACTTTTAGTTGTCAATAATGACAAATTCAAAGTAAAATTTTGACGTTTCAATGTAAACAAGGTATTATCGATGAGGAAGCAGAATTATCAGTATAATACCGAATGATTGGCTAAAATAATGTATTGCTATTGATTAAAACCATCAAAATGTCAGATTTTGACAATTGAAAAAAATAATCACTTATTGCACTTATTGCAGTTATTGCACAAGTGGGTAAATTTGGGTTGTTCAATGAGAAACTGTTTCCTAGCAATTTGACGAGAATAACTGTCAACTATTAAAAACACGACACCGAAGGTGGAGTGTTTTTAGGATGACAGTTATTCGAGTCAAATTGCTAAAGGTAACAGTTTAGAATTTGAACAACACAAATTTATCCAATATCAATACAAACCTCAAGTGGAATTCGGCAGGACAATTTAATGAATGAGAAATTTAGAAACACATCAATGCAAACTTTATTTATGAAACATTAAAAATAAACACATTTTTATTTTAATGTACAATTATTAAAAACGCAGTTATTGAAATACATACTAGGAACAGTGATATTGATGAACAAATGAATACCTAAGTGAAAAAACCACTATTGTATTTGTCAACAGTAAAAACACAAGAGCTTTTTTTTATCGGATAAATTCCTCTTTGCAACGAAACAGTTTTATCAATCACTAATTTTACGAGAAAAACTGATAAAATCGAGACACCGAAGGTGGAGCGATTTTATCTAATGGCATATGCGATTTTTTATACATGAATTAAATTATCCTGGATACTGAAAATTTAAAAATGTATCCACAACTGTTTGTATATTTCCTATTTTATTCTCAAACTATGGGCCTATAGTTATAATACATTCCTAATGAGCTGTATGTGTACCATTGAATTGCATTCTTTCCAAGCTCAATATTTGAATCCCCTTCATTCCTGTAGCTTTTTTTGTAAAGTTCCAATTTCGTATCATACCATCTTGTGGCATGTCCCAGGTTTTCTGATTCCTAGAAGCGATGTGTTGTTTTTAATGATTCTACTTAGTCTGTATCTTGTACTTTCTGCAGCACTGTCCACCACCACATGTAGTGGTGTGAGGTTGAGAATCACTTCCATAGTGAGGTTTTCTCTCGTCGTCAATATACTAGCTCTAATACTCCACACAATGGCTCCATAAGTGATAGTTGGTCTCACCAAGACCATAAACATCCAGCTTATGATCTTTGGGCTACAACCCCAACTCCTCTCATATCTTCTTTTTGTATTAGTTCCACTGGAGAGAGTCAAACCTAGATATTCGACTTATCACTTTTGTGGTAGTTACTCTGTTCTCTCAATTTCAAAACATAATAACGTGTAAATAGGTTAAATATTAAACATAACATGATACAAAATGGTCTTGCAATATTGTTAAGTCAACAACTAATGTTCTCCAACGTAATACAATATTCTCGCATGTTTCAATAACGAAGGTAAGATAATCCACCCTTTCTACAATATATTTTTATATAAAAAATTGTTTTGAATTACTTTTGTTACCGCAAATGACCTTAATGAATGAATAGACACATTTTTATTGTTTTTACATCTTTTAATATAATTTCTATGGATACATTACGAGGAATATGAAAAAGTTGATGGTAATTATGAAGATATGTGAGATTAATCCTCCGAATTATTCTTTGGAAAATGTGCTAAAGTATGAACAATACACATATTTATAATTACTTCCATGGAACGACCCAAAAAAGGTCGAAGGACAGTATGTAGGCTGGGCTGATTCAACTGAAGAAAAAGTGTATAGAAAACTGGACCAACTACCTGATGTTGAACTACTGAAGTTGAAAAATAAGAGTTCTCTCTATAAAGGAGCAATTTATCTACTTTGCTACTTTACTAATTCTTCTTTTTCTAACGTTAATAAGAAGAAAAAAAACCGACTTTCAGTTTCGTTGAAATTTAGCAGGAAATTATTGGTATAACTTGTATCGTCCCCCGCACAATGCTGACAAATGAACAATACCGTATTGCAGGAGACTCCGCCTGCTGTTGTCTGCTAAACTCTATTGTTCCTGCTGAGTGTGCGCCTAAGGCGCCCCCAATGAACAATACGTTTTCGAAGGCTATTGTCCGACTGACGACTGGCGTCACAATACGACGACGCTAAAAGGCGGCGTTAACAACAGCCAATCTCTGGGTTTTACTGATAACGAAAAATGTTGATAACTCTTGCGACAAACGGTACAGACGGATTTAAATATACACATGGTGATTCAATCAAAGATCGAAATAGCTGTCATTTAAATTTGGATTAGAATGTTGATAAATTTAAAGTATTTTTAAAATAATTAGATGAAGGAATTAGCTATTGTAGATGTTCTCATCTCTGCCCAGTTTAATACTACACATAGATTCAAAAGTTTATTATAAATGGATCAGAGATTAATCAAATAATTAGTTTCAATAAAAAAAAAACGTGTATATTTGTCAAAAATTTTTATTATCCAATATTAAACTTGCTTCAAACATAAAAAGTATTCTTAGAAATTAAATAAATTAAATACAAATTGATTATTTTTAAAGAAAAGGTTAAGTGAGAACCTGCATGAGAACTTTTAATAAAGAGTATTTCCACCTCTAGAATTTATGCAAGCTTGAAGTCGCCTGCCCATGCTGTTTACCAAATTATTAATATTCTGTTGAGGAATATTTCGCCATTCTTCTTGGGCCGCATAAACAAGCTCTTGTACACTCCTGGGTGGATTTCTGCGTGCTGCCACTGCCCTGGCAAGCATGTCCCAAGCATGTTCTATGGGATTTAGGTCAAGAGATAGGGCAGGCCAGTTCTAACGATTGATCCCTTCAGTTTCAAGATACTTATTTACAGCTCTGGTCCGATGAGGTCGGGCGTTATCGTCCATAAAAACGAAGGAATTGCCAACAGCTGCGCGCCATAGTCTCACGTGAGGATGTAGAATCTCTCTGAGATACCTATCACCAGTCATCGTTCCCTCCACATGAATTATTTCTGTGCTATCATTTAACATGATACCAGCCCAAAACATAGCACTTCCTCCTCTGAAGGGCGGCACGGGGCGAGCATGGGCAAGCTGAGCAGCTCTCGTTGGATCCCGCCACACACGTATTCGATGGCTATCTTGTACCAAACCAAACAAATCCTTGTCTTGTCGGAAAAAAACACCGAATTCCAAAATTCTTCAGGCAAGGCTGCGTGTTCTTGAGCCCACTGTAGTCGGCGAACTCTTTGCTCAGGTTGTAGTCTGGGCACTCTTATTGGTCGGCGACACCTCAAAGCTGTCGCAAGTATTCGTCTTCGTAATGTCGAGATCGATACTTGAACTCCCAACGCATGTCTCATATCTCTTTGGAGTGCTGGTATTGCCATGGTCGGGTTTCTTCGGATAGTTAAGTGGATATAGCGGTTCTGCCGCTGATTAGTAACACGCCTTCTACCGCTTCTAGGTCTATCACGAAAAGAATTGGTCTGAAGATACCGGTTCCTTACACGAGATACATCACTTTGCCAAACGCCAATTCTGTTTGCCACGAACCTTTAAGAATGACCTTCTTCAACTAAAGCCACTATTCTTGCACGGTCAATCTCACTTATGACTTGACGATTCATGTTTGCACTTGAAATCGTAAAAATCAAATGCCTTGAATGTTAAAATGATCGCACTGAAAATGTTATCTTACAAAAAAACTGTGAACATCTGTATATTGCAAAAAATATGGAACATATTGAAATAGTAAATATTGATAAGCAAGCCAACAATAAATTGTTTGCGCAAAAAAATTCCTTCGCATCCGAAAAAGGTGATGCAAAACTTTTGAATCTATGTTAGGTTAGAATTGGAGTGGCTCTTTCTTCTCTCCTACTGCGACCTTTGCAGATCTATTGTGGTCCTCCCTATATTTAGAGCTTGATATCTAGCATTATTATTTTTATTGATAATTTGATCCAAATTTTTTGCAGAGTTCTTCAGTTTAGAACCGAGCAACTTTTGTTACAATCTAAAAGGGGGTGGTTCAACCTAATATTAATAGTTCTCCCAACATCCATGCTGAGATAAAGGAGATTTTTAATTAAAGTCGGAACCCTTTTATACCGTTCTCACAATTGTAGAGATATTGTGAATCCAAAACATGAACTATAGAGAGACAAAGGTTTTGGGGAACCACAAAATTTCATAATTAAGTAAGGTATATATTTAATTGGGTTTAAAAAGGGCATTAGATGGTTCTTCATTAATATTTACGTGATGTTAGATAAGATTAGTAACAAGGTAATAGTAATGAATCATTTTTTTGGCCTCCCCTTGCTGAAGTTAACGAAACAATTATTAAGCAGATTAACAAATTTTTTATCTGCGAACCTGACCAAGCTCACGGTCTCAAATAAAATATTATAAACAATGCTGTTTCTGCTAGAATTTTTCTATTCCTTCCTATACTATTTCGATTTCTAGTATACTTCTTTTTGCAGGGTCATTCTAATTTTCTTCATAACATCATCTTACAATATAATATCTTCTTCTTCTTTTCTAGATCCTTTTGCCCTTTCAGGCGTCGGATGTGGATTCCATGTCCTGTACCCATTTCTTCCATGCCTTTCTCTCTCTTGCAAGGTTTTTCATTTCTGCTATGGTCTTTCCTCTTTCTAAACCCATCTCTTGTATTTGGTCTAACCATTTCATTCTAGGTCTACCTCTTTGTTTTTTGATCGGTTTCCCAATCTCTATTATTTTCTTAGCTTTCATTTTCACTTCCAAGTCTATATCTTTATATCCAAGAATTGTTTTATTTAGAGAGTAGTATATTTTTGTTGATTTCTTTGCTCTGTTTGTTATTTCTGCATCCATATTTCCATCTTCTGTTACTATATTTCCCAAATATTCAAATGTTGTTACTCTTTCTAGTGTCTGGTTTTTGCATTTAATCTTTTCATTATGTTGATTACCTCGTTGTTTTTCATTTATAACATATGAATATTTGAAAATAATTCATATTGTATTCCTTTAACAGGTCACTATTAGCTCCTTAAAATTTCCACTTCATAATCAATACGAGAACAAAATAAATTCACTGCTAGTATGCGCCATCTATACAAGAATTCAAAGTACAGTAGGAAAAACTCTGTTTTATAGACAAATCTTCTTTATCTTAAGACATTAACCAAAAGAGGACGCTGTAACATCTGTAGGAAAATAAGATCAATAATAATATCCATTTAGGATATAGATTCCAGTACAAAATGTATGTAAATCCAATTTACTATTTTTACTTCTCAATAATAGAGCGCGCTTAATATTTTATGGATAAAAAATGGTAGCATACCTGCCACTGTCCTCTGTTAGTGAGAGTTTCAACTGCATATACGGCATTATCGTCCAGAACTCTACTCTCAAACTTGATACACAATTAGTGATTGGTTTTTAGCCAGTTTGTTCTCGCAATAACTAGATGTCACTACGTATTCCACTCATAATAATATAAATTTTACGAGGGTGATCTGAAATATAATGGTTATTGTATTTATATATATATATTATTATAATGTGGAGAAAAATATAAGAATGTTTTGTTTAAATTAAGTTTACTTGAAAATGAATGAATTTTCAAATTTTTGGGAATAGAAAGTATGAATAATATTTTTAATGGTACCTACTATGCAAATATTTTTTATTTATTATTTACTATTCTTTTAGGTTGCAATTTCCTTAGTAATAAAAATTGACGCAATCACCAAAATAAATAAAACACCAACTCGATCCATCAAATTTTCCAACATTACATTTTTCTAACAACGCTTAGTTCGTCCAACTGGATGATTTTCGATATCGTAAATAACATTTCTAAATTCACAGTTCATTTCCCAATAAGTAATCTCGTAACGTATCATATGCAGTTACCCATCTATCAAATTACATTATTGGTAATATTCCTTGGAAATATCAAATCGCTAATATGAGGGTGCATGCAATGCAGATGTTTCTAAAATTGAATCATTTTTGTTATCGAATGATTCATGTCAATGAATCTGCGTTTATGTTATAAATATACATAATTTGGGTATTCATATAATATGTCAGTTTAGAATGTCGAATTGTGGGAATTGTATCCGTAGAGGGGTGGTTAGTAAGTGGTAAGTAACAATAGAATTTCTATCAAGCTGGTTTTAAACAAACTACTCAACTTCAAGTCCAAGTTGAAACTCAAGGGACCAGACAAAAATTTTGAATTACCAAGTGTTCAAGATAACAATGAATTTTTGATAGTGGCGAGAGCCTCAAAGAAATCTTCACTTGTCGCTGTTAGAGCTTGCTTTATCCCAATAGCGTATGATAGCTGAGGGGTGGGTGCAAAAATATGTTATTTTTTTAATATCTTTTAATAATGCATTGATGGATTGGGCATTGAATTTTCTTTTCAGTATTTATTGGACTGAAAAGGGGGCAAATTGGTTTCAAATTTTTTTTGAAGGTACAACCAGTTGTGGTCTTTACGAAATGATAGAGTAGGTCCCTGGCCATCTGAAATCGGAATTACAACATTTTTTAAAAGGGCCAACACTTTTTATTGCGAAATTTGTCGAAAATCTGTCTAAATTATGTTTCATTACCTTTTCACACATACCTCGCGATATCTCCGGAACTCCTGTTACTTAGTTTAATTAGTTATTTAATCAGATGTACCCATTAAATAATGTCAAATATTGATCAATATAAATATTGGACATTCAAGAACTGTACGTTTACCACAAAAAAATTCGTAGAAACATAAAATTGAATTGTTAAATTTTCAATTTGAAATTTTACAGTTTATAGAAATTTTTATTTTCTAGATTTTTTCTTAAGTGGGTCGTAGAAAAAATATGCTGTTCGACTCGTGTGGATTGTCCATATCGCACTTGAACGATTGAACTTCGTCCTCGTGCGTTATGGCCATCATATCCACACTAGTTGCACAAACTACTCTTTCTATCAAAATATGCCCTTTTACATTTAAAACAACTTGCCAAATGTCAAATCAATTTATCCATCCATTTTAAAGTTATCAAATTAAAACATTCAAGTTTTCAAAATTTCAACACCCTGTATTTCGAAAAGTAAATGTGCTAGACCCCTTAATCCTCATATCATTTTGTCCAATTTTACGAAATGTCAAAAGTGACATTTATACTTCTCGATCAGTTTAAAATATATTTTGCATTTTGGTGAAATTGCTATATTACTTTTCGACGTCTGAACGGTAAGTAAATCACTTACCGACGTGTTAAACTTAGAAACCAGTAAACACAACCTACCGTTCTGACATCCGATGCTGTAAATAAACAAAAAAGATCAATCGCGCAAAAAAAAATATGGAATTAATAGTAAAAATGTATCCGAACAAATTCAAGTAGATCACCAGCACTGCGAATACCAGCTTTGCATAGAATTTTAATATAGCATCGGTGTTCAGAATGCTCGCCTTCAACGCGGGCGGCTCGGGTTCGATTCCCGGCCGAAGCATATGAATCGCTGCTTCGTAAACGAGAGAGAGATTCAGGAGAGAGCACACGCACAGCAAGGCACATAACGAAGCAACGTAACATAACGTAACGTAACGTAACGGTCAGATCTTTTGCGTGGCGACCCGCGGTCGCTCAAACATAACCTGACGTAAAGAACTAAAGTTCCAAAAAGTTGAAAATATCTTGTTTAGCTCCGGGAGATATCGCGAGGTATGTGTGAAAAGGTAATAAAACATAATTTTGACAGATTTTTGACAAATTTCGCAATAAAAAGTGTTGACCCTATTAAAAAATGTTGTTATACCGATTTCAGATGACCTACTCTATTATTTTGTGAAGACCACATGTAGTTGTACCTAACAAAAAAATCGAGAAGGAAGCGACTTTATCTCCGTTTTTCAGTCGACTATTTTATCAAATTTATCTGACAAAAAACCCTAATTCAATTAATTTTTTAATCTAATCTAAAAATTCCATTTGGACCCCTTTAAAAGTTACCTGGAGTATTCCTAGGATGGCCCAAATTCTTTTTCTTCAAACAATGTTGTGACTACCCGAAAAATGTTTTATATTTTCCTTTTTTTTTAAATCCACATCTGCGTGTTTGACATTAAAGGCACGTGCAACAACAAATTATTCGAGAATCAGGAAAAAAATAACGTTTTGTCCAAAGTAAATGGTCTCCGAGCAGCGTATGGCACTTATTTCTGTCGATTGTCATCTTGACAACCTTTTCTTTTTCTCGAAATTCACTCAGCGTAAAAGGGAATGTAAATACGTGTGAGGTATACCTGCCGGCCGAATATCTGCATGGCTGAACTTTTTCAAAGACTTATTCACCTTTTCAGGACGAGGATGAAAGTCCTTCAGAAGCAACGCACTCTCTTCTAGATTCTTTTATTATTAATTTACCTAAGTAGAAACATATATAAAAAAATAAGTATCAAGAAATACGATATTTTTTGTAAGTACCATTATTTTTTAAATAAGAAATTGATAAGTCTAATACAGAAAAACGCTTGGATCTAGTTGATGCAGAAGATTACATCCTTTTCGGTAAAACTGCCACGTTAACCGCATGTAAATAGTAGTAATATTGAAGCACATGCTAGTGCAATATTATAATTGATTGTAGAACAGAATCCGGGATCGTATATATATATATCTCATATTTCAATTGCACTAGGTATAAGGGCATTTTGTCATCAATCACTTACGGTTGAGATAGCGTTCCAGTACATTTAGCATTCGCCAGCAGTTTCCTCGCATATTCTCGTCATATTGGGCACTTGCCCATATTGCCCAAGCCCATTTCTAACCGGTCGAGGGTCGGGGATTATGATCTGTGTACTGGTACAGATTTGATTTCGAGCCAACTGAAGACGTTAAAAGTAGCAGGTGCCAAAAATATAAGTCTACAAAGTAAATTTAACAAAATATAATTTTTTTTGTATATACAGGGTAAGATTAGAAGAAACTATCTAAAGTACAGCTTAGATCAAAAAAATATGTATTATATGCTTGTATACACAGGAAAAGCTGCTGGAAATAATGGGGAGTGAATGTATGAACCTGTAGCCTGTTACTTCAGTTGATTTCAATGAGACATCCTGTACAATCATTCGAAATTATCATTCTTCTGATTACAACCACTTGTAGCTCTATTTTTTCTGGTTAACGAGATACAATCAGTTCTATATTGATGAGTTAGTATGTCATCTTTAGACGTTGGGCTTTTTTAGCAAATTTGTGTTGGTATTTCAAATCGGGATTTAAAATCGTAATTTCTGGGATATTCTTCTTTGGGAGGAAAAATAAATTATCGAAATAGATGAATGTTTTGCCAAACACGTACAGCTCAAAAGGAAAACGACGAAGAGTAATCGAATTAAATGAATTTCATGCAAGTCTGAATTCGAAATATATTGGATTAATTTCTAGATTGCTTGACTGTCAATACCGGAGTTGCAAATATACGGGTATTTGGCTCTATCATTTCTTACGAAAAAAAATCACCAGGTGTTGTTTTTTTTAATGAAACACCCTGTATATTCACATATTTTTGAAATCCTCTTAATGAACTGATTCCAACAAACTGAATAGTGTATGATCAATTATGAATTATACAGGGTGAAATTTTTATTTTTACAGTTATTAAACACATACATAAAATACCTGATGTATTTGATTTTATTACATCAATATAAATGCTCAAAATGTTCTCCACCTAGTTGTTGGCGATAGTACAGTCTCCTATAGAACTCCTCCTTAACTTTGCTTAAAGTTTGAGGTGAAATATTCCGTATTTCTGTAGTTATCCTGTCTTTGATGTCTACAATGCTAGTTGGTTGTGTTGCATATACTTTGTTCTTGAGATAACCCCACAGAAAAAAATCTAACGGCGTAGGATCTGGCGATCTAGCTGGCCACTCAATAGTACCTCTTCGTCCAATCCATTTATTGGGGAAGATTTCATCTAAATAAGTTCTCACCATTAAAGCATAATGGGGTGTTACCCCGTCTTGCTGGAACCAAACATTTTCATTCGGTAAGCTAGGATCTATTGCGTTGGGATATAAGTTTGCCAACGCAGGAATAACTTCTTTTTTAAGCATATTCAAATATTTTTCAGCTGTCAAATTTCCATCTATAATTACAGGACCAATAATATGGTCGCCTATGATACCAGCCCAAACGTTTACCTTTTGAGGGTACTGAGTATGTGTCTCACGCATCCAATTAGGATTGTCTGCTGACCAATATCGACAGTTCTGTCGGTTTACCTCTCCATTGAATGTGAAAGTTGATTCGTCAGAGAAAAAGGATGGTACCAAGAGCTATCTCATTCCTGTTCAGCTTATTCATCAATCTTTCGCAGAAATCCATTCTACGATCTGGATCGTTTTCTGTTAACTCCTGCACAAAAGTTAATTTGTAAGGATGAAGTTTTTTTTATGGAGACATCTTAAAACAGTTGTATGACTAACATTATTTTCAGGGGCAATTTGACGTGTACTTGAAGTTGGATTCTCTTCGACACTTAACAAAATATCCACTTTCACATCATCTTCAACGAAGTGTGGTTTTCTTTTCAATGGTTTGACATGTCCAAGTTCTTTGAATTGTGCATGAATTTTGGACACGGTACTTTGTGAAATATTAGGCAATTCGGGATACCTGTGATTAAATAAGTTTGTCACTTCAACTTGACTTCTGCAGTTATCCCCGTACCCGATCATCATTAAAATCTCAATTCGGTGAGTCTCAATTAAATATTTCATTGTTACAAGGAAAGAGTGTGACAAATATTTTACTTTTTCAGTATAAACTGTCAACACATCAACAACTGACAGAATAGAAAACAATCCATATTATTTACCGATTTAAAACAATCCACATTATTTACCTATTTTGTCTAATTATTGGCGTTTTTAGGCAATTTTTATATAGGTATTTTGAAAATGTGTGGATTTCTATGTCAAAACTAATATGTGATTTATTTATCCCCAATCGATCAAATGAGAAATATATCAACAAAAATGAATTTCTTACAAACATAGCTAGAAAGTCTGTTCTATCATATCACTATTTACATGTTTTACAATTCATCCCGTGATTATTCAGACCGCAACAAATTCAGACACTTGATAAGTACCCTAGGGAATTTTTACACGCGTTACAGTAACAAGTGTATATATATAGGGTTTCAGTTTGTTATAGGGTAATAATCCTTTCCTATTGTATACCGTTCCATAAAAGGGCTTTTATTACTGAATAAAAATAATGAGCATAAAGCTACTGTCATATAACGATAAATTTTTGTTCTTTATGTACCTACAGGGTGTTTTTAAACTACAATTTATGGTTTCACATAACTCCATACTACGTTGGATCGTTTGTGTTGCGATCTAGCGGTTCGATATACCCTGTATATGAAGTGATTGTAAGTAGGGACAGGGATAGAAGTGTAAGCTGTAGAATTTCAAGACAATTAAATATAATGCTCAGGAATTGAGTACAAAAAAGTACAAAAAATACATGAGTAAATACGATGTATTGATATCAAGTTAGCCTAGACCAGTTCCATGCATAAACAAAATATTGCGTTACCATAGCAACTAACAATAAGTCATTAGAAGTGTCAGTGTGAAGTTGGACGTCAAAAAAGTAAACCAGAGCTGCGCAATAAATTAAAAGAAAAAAGATGTCCACCGAAATTGAAAAATTGGAGTATGGAGCCATCATCAAGTACTTGTATTTAAAAGGGTTAAGAGGTAAGCAGATTTACGAAGACCTAAGAAGTTTCGTGTCCAAAAATCTGCTGGAAAAGCTCTTGCTACAGTTTTTTGGGATTGCCATAAAGTAATCATGGATTGATTTTTTGGATAAGGGTAGAACAATATCCGGAGATTACTATTCGACATTACTGACCACTCTACGGAAAAAATGAAAAAGAAAAAACGCGGAAGGCTATCCAAAGGTATTTTGTTTTTGCAGGACAACGCCCCTACATACAAATCTCATGTTGCCATGCAAAAAATTCGTGGTTTAGGGTTTGAATTACTAGAACACCCCCCTTATCCACCAGATTTGGCTTCATCAGACTATTATCTCTTTCATCAACTGAAAAAAAGTTTAAAAGGTCGTAAATTTTCTTCCAACGAAGAGGTTAATAAAAGCTGTGGAGGTGTGGGAGAAAAAAATTTTTTAAAGGTCTAGAGACGTTGCAGGTTCGCTGTAATGAGTGTATCCAATTAAGAGGAAAATATGTCAATTAATAAAATATTTTGACATTGATATTTTGTTTGGTTCTATAGTAGGCTGAGAATAGTTCAATATACATTATGTATATCAGTTAATTTAACTTTTATATTACTGAAATATTCAGAATATTGAAAAAGAATACAACCAATAAATTTCCATACGTCTTGAGTCAAAAATCCCCTGGTATAATAAATAGAGCTCGACGACAGAATCTTTACATATATATATTCCAATGAAAAGGGAGATGAAAACAACATCATTATACCATGGATATAACAAGTTATTTCTCTTGTATTTGATTTATTATTCGAACTAGCGCTGCCTATGCTAATGGCAAACATTTATATACGTCTGAATTTGAAGTAACTTATAGCCTTTTGAAGTTAATTTGTTAGTTTGATTTACGGATAGCCTTTAAAATTCACATTACGACTTCGCTACTGCCTATAAAAAAACACCCCTCCTATATTTTTGGACCGTCGAAAGTGGGTCACAAACTTTAAAAAAAAATTAAATAATATTGTTCGTCGACCTTGAGAAAAAATTACTAATTTCCGTGTAAAAAATAAACAATTTTTTACAAACATAATTTTTAATAAAAAATTCTTCCAGCACTAGGGGGGAAATAAAGAGTTTTACATTAAAAATAAGTAGTTTGGGAATAATTAAAATTTTGTAGAAAAAATTTAAAATAAAATTCGGTGAAGATTAATCCAGGTAGGAAATATAGGCCAGTCGGTATGGGTCATTTTAGACCAAAAGTACAAGTAATTGGCAATACGGCTGATTTTTTTCATAAGTACCCTAAAGTATGTAGATTGATATAAAAAAAAGTTTACTAGTCTATCAATTTCCCAAATCAGAAAAAAAAATCAAAAAACTTTTTGGTTATGTTTGAGCGACCGGGGGTCGCCACGGAAAAGATCTGACCGTTACGTTATGTTATATTACGTTGCTTCGTTATGTGCCTTGGTTGCGTGCGTGTGCTCTCTCCTGAGTCTCTCTCTCAGCGCTGAGCGCTACGTGCGATATGGACAATCCACACGAGTGGAGCAGTATATTTTTTCTACGACCTACTTAAGAAAAAATCTAGAAAATAAAAGTTTCTATAAACTGTAATATAACTTCAAATTAAAAATTTAACAATTCAATTTTATGTTTACACTAATTTTTTTGTGGTAAGCGTACAGTTCTTGAATGTCCAATTTGTATAATGCTACGGTTTCCCTTTTTAAATATACGATGCTGTTATGAGTAGATGCTGCCAGTCGGACTCCCTCATGACGGGTACCGTACCATTATCTATAATAATGAATATTCCGCTAAATATTTCAAACGTCCACCCGGCTCTACCGCGTGGGAGTCTGGTTTGCTTACTACTCGACCAGCGAGGAATATGCAAATTGTTTATCTATAACGTCAGATGTATTACAAGAAATGCAAGAAACCTTTTTTGCTGCCGTATTGCTAATTACTTGTAGTTGATACCCCTATCGTCTGGCCTAGTATCAGAATAGTTCTACGCTCGTGTAGTGGGCGGAGGTAACAGTGTAGCTTCTTGCTTTTTACTCTGACATGGACTTTTGGAGTGCAGAAAGCGGAATTAACCTGAAAACGGACGTGGAGAGTAGAGCGAGAAAGAAAAGTAGAACTGAGAAAACGAAGCAGATGGACGGACTGGTAACGTACAATGCAAAACTCCCTCGGTTGGCCGTTGAGAAGCACTCATGAGTAAATGCGAGAGAGATCTTTGAAAAGCGTGGTGCTTTCTTGTAAAATACCCGTCCGCTGATATTATCTGCCTTTCGAATATATTATACATCAGTTATAAACCATTTTGGTGAATGAGTTTTGCTGCTATTGAATTGACGCCGGAAAAAGAATATTTCTCGCGAAAATATCTATTGAGTTTTTCCTGTTCGAGTAGATAGAAAATGTTACTTACACTACTGAATATATTTATTGCAAAATAAAACTACCCACGTTAGTTTTGAGGCACAAAGAACATTTTTACCGACCTATATGTACAAAGGAATTATTAGGTAACGTGAAAAAGTAACAAAAAGTTCTTATTGTATTCGTCGAAAGCCAATCCAGCATGTAATTTAACACACGAGGGGTAGAAATGCGTAACCACCCTCTTTAGATTTTTGCGCCCCTTTTTGAACACAGAAATTTACGGTTAGAAGATTTTTAATGGTAAACTGGTTTAAGTCTTACCCATGGCTTATGCGATATTCTGTGTGATATCGATGACAGATGGGGAATTTCGCTGGATTTTAATTGATCTGGATATTCAAAATTTTTTATTTGTGATTGAAACAACTCATTTTATAAACAATGTTAAACTGTTGTATTAGAATACAGGCCTGAAAAAAAATCATCCAATAACAAGTTTTTGGGAAGAGCGAGAAAGACTAATTTTTCAATTTTCCCGACCCTCGTATCGTTTGTAGGCAAATTTTAAATATAGAATACGGATGACTATCAAATTATTAACCTCTGTATAGAATTTCAAAGCGAGACATCAATATATATGGCCTCACAGGATTAAAAAGAGTGATGTGCTTTTTTTTATGAAAATACTTATTTTTCAATTTTTTCGACCCACGTATCGTTTGTCAGCGAATTTTGGATATGGAACACGAAAGACTATCATATGAGCAAGCTTTGTGCAAAATTTGAACGCGAGACATCAATATATGGCAACACAGTAATAAAAAGAATGTTGTGATTTTTTTTTGAAAATACATATTTTTCAATTTTCTCGACCCTCGTATCGTTTGTCAGCGAATTTTGGATATGGAATACGAAAGACTATC
>CAJUYG010000204.1:56431-93280 GCA_910591675.1 Galerucella calmariensis
CACACAAAATTCTCTCTCCACTTTCTAAGGTCTCAATAACTTTAAAGGTATTCATTTTTTATTACGAAATAATTATAAAATATGACCTATAAAACAATATATTACTCAAAACAACCTCACAATAATCTTCTTTTTTTTTCAACTTTATAATTCTGAATGCTTTCACAAAGCAATACAAACAGCTATCTAGTTTTTAATTCCATAAAGCTTCGTATTGGCATAGAAAAATGCTTATTAAATACAATAAAGACATGGCCGATCCGTTTGCTCACGATGATGAGCAATGTTGCAATAGTTTTTATATTTATATATTGATAGGTATATGATACTATTTTTATATATAGAATATGCAAATAATCTGGTTCAGAACATTATTTGTTTTCAAACTGGGATACACATTTCAGAAAATCTGGGAAAGATAAATCAATTTAATCCATCACATATAATATTATCAATCAATCAAACTAAAAATACTATAAAAAACTTCAATTTCAATTGTATGTATATAATTCATTGATAGGTATCAAAATTGAATATAACAACACTGTAATTCATAATGAAATAATTTAATTTATAAAGTATATTTTGCTCACAGTTATCACTGGCCCCTCTGTTTTCAGGAAGTATTTCATTCACATTTTACAGAAAAGTAAGGTTTGCAGAGATTTCTAATGGTTCACAATGATATTTTCCAGTTCAAAAACAATAATAATTTTCATAATATATATTGAAGGAAAGATCTGCCATCACAGTTGACGATGTTCAATTTTGTTAACACTTACATAACTGTTGGCATAAATTTCCAATATCAATCTAATATTCATTCAAAACAAAACTTCATTACATTCTCACGAAAAATGTTTAATTGCGCATGATCATTCTAAGCGTTGAAAGCCATATCTAGACTAAACGACTGCTTCTTTATATCACTCTGACAGCCAATGTTGGCAATCAAATCTAATAAAATGCTCTTTTGGTGCCCATTTATGGCTATTTAGGCCTACAGGTTGAATTGCTAACAAGCTATCAAATTTACTTTAAGGCCAAACCACGCGCTTCCGTTAGGCAGCGATTACGTAATGAATGCTACATGTAGAAACTTTAGTGGACGGTTACAATTGCCTATTAGCTTCAAGAGTGACACAAAAGACAATTTTAAATCTACTTCGATGCTTATAGTGTTACTCGGGTTAACATGCTGGCAAGAGACAACGAAGTGTCTCTAATATGTGTGCCGGCACATAAGGCACACCTCCATACTAAGAGTTAACATCTTCATTGAGACACCTCCAGTATCTTACTCGTTAGCTCGTTATGTTCAAATTACTCCATGAAATTCCGCGACAGATTTCTTCAACGGCTAAAACAAAAACGAACAGTTTATGTGTTTGAATTTCGTATTTTGCGTTTATTTTATCTCCAAAAATTAAAATCCATGCCAGCCCTGTACGCTGGTATTGTACTGAATTGCAGATCTCTATAGATTGTGGGTGGTCGAAAAGTTTCTGTACAGTAGCTTGTCAACAAACATCCCACTGTTCATTCTTCGGCTTCTGTTTGTTGCAATAATTTTTGGAAATAAAAATCTCTCTCTATTAACAATAGATTTGGGTTTTCAATTAGCCACATGGCGTTTTGACGTTTCGAGTTCTTTTGTATCTATTTATTTAATAAATTTGGGATACAAAAATAGACAAGGATTTTGTATAATATTGCAATTTCATTATATTTAGAGTATAAATAGGTAAAGAGACAGATTTTTGTGCTCAAGAAAGCTTAAAAAACGCCCCAATTCAGCTAGAATTATTGCGTCAGATAATCAAGCTGCTTTTAGAGTCTTACAACAATCAGGAAATGAAAACAGCTGATGAACTGCATTATCTTCTATCTCAGGATAATTGTCCTCCTATACCTTGAATATCTGGGTTCTGGTCGACTTCGCGACCCTCGGAATTTTATGTTAATTTTAGATTTGTTTGAAAGCTTACCTTTAATAAAGCCGATTAGAACAAACATGTCGCTGGATCATCCAGTAATTACTCCAAAAATCACGATTTTAGTTCAAAAAATTGTACTTTTTCAACACTAATTCATGCTATTTCACGATAAATATTTTCACTTTAAACAGTAAAAGCTATTATCTTGAACTGAATGCCAGTCTGTTTCACACAAAAAACCGGAAGAAAATACTTAAATTTTGCCAATTTTTAGAAATATTCGTAAGCATAAATATTTTATTTTGACACTTGAGTTTATAAAATTACACACTAAAATCTTATGTCTAGATATCCTAGGTTCACGAATTAGGATCAGGCGTTGTCAAATGGTCTTAATTTTCTTTCAGCTGAATGCATTGTAATGGATTACATGAATATATAACAATATAAAATTATTTGCTTTTACAATCATGAAAATTTAAATAATAGTTAGGTTAACAATTTTTTTCTTATTCTCTTGCTCCGTATTTAATGATATTTTAGTTACACTTTGATCTGTGTCAGTTGGTCGGGAAGCGGTATGTGTTGAATTATGATAAATTTTTTTTGCTCTAGTAGAAATCCCATGAAGTCAGTCAATTTGAGATGAAGAGATGTAGTCCCTTCCCCTTCTCGAAAAAGTGTTTAATAATTTTTATTCCGCATAAATGCGCGCCGGTTCGACGTTTCGTTAGTACATCGGTGGTGTTATATGAAAAAAATATAAATCTTGGTGTTATTTCCAAGCCGTAACAAGCAAGGAAATAAAAGCTGGCAACATTGCCCATTCACCACTCTTTCTTAAATTTGTGACCATCCGATATCAAGACAAAATTGTCAAATATTTCAAAAAAATGGCGGATTTCTGGTAATCCAAGAATTTTTTTCATTAAAACGTTCTATAGCAATAGAGCTCTCTATTAAAAAAAATCGTTGCAAAATTCCGAGGGTCGCGAACCTTACCTACCGGACACAGTATCTGGAACAGATCTACTTAGAACTTGTTCAGCACTAGCTCCAAAATTATTTAGAGATTTTTTTAAAAGCCTACATCTTATGGACCAAAAATATCGATGTAGGGTATATATTCTATGTATTCTTTGATGTAACTGTGATTAATGCCCTAAAGGTCAGATCCCCATTATTCTTGTGCTACTTGTAATATGTTTGGAGCGATTCTCTCATCGTCAAAAATATAATACGACAAGACAAAATATGATTGCAGATTTTAACCCTGGGCACTATTAACACCCTCGATCTAAAATACCATTTATGATGAATTGGATGGGAAGATAATTGCTCAGGATTCAGAAAGTATCTGAACACTTCCTGTGGGGTGAAGTGAGACTTAGAATTAACTGTCATGGATACAGCCAACTCCGAAAAACTCGGGGCGTAATGCGATCGCTATTCTTTTGTTACTTTTAACTACTTACAACGCGCTGGATATGATTTTATAATATCTTTTATAGATCGGGGTAGTGCAGAGGGGCTTTTAGATGATATTTAAATTCATATTTAATATACAGTTGTTGAAGAGTTAGCCGACTTACCCTTTTTCGGATTGTATGAATATTAATTGTACTTTTGTTAGTCTTTAAAGTTTTTATCTGTATTCGCTAATGCATACTAATAGAAGAATTAATTCAATAATATAGTTAGCTTCGGCTTTGTTTGCACTCTAGGATTTTAATGGAAATTTATATGTTTTTGGTCGAATTTCATTTGAAAATATCAAGTATAAACGGGCAGATGGTGAATCTTCTGAAAATATACCTATAGGTAGATAATGGCACAATCCAAGTCTGGTTTTGTCTATAAAATATTTATAAACATTCAATTACGATAAAATATACGTCCCTGTCTCTAGTCTCTAGTCTCTACAGTCTCCAGTCTCTACAGTCTCTAGTCTCTACAGTCTCTAGTCTCTAAAGTCTCTAGTCTCTACTTTCTATAATATTTCATTTGTCCATAATATTACACTATTAAAACTAAACGAAACATTTCATAATAGCCCTATGATATAAAAAAAATCAACTCCCCACAAAACTTCCATTAAATGGATGGTTTGTCGCGGCTCATTAGTTTTCGCCTAACTGCGGTCTCTCCGCAAAATAGTTTCCGGTTTGAGGAAAAATGGGACATCAATGTCTGCTCTCTATGACTTTTCGTGTCCGTAATGTCTTTGCGATTGTCGTAATAGCTTGTCTTGTTTGCCGAGAATTATTAACATGAGGAGACTTTCAACAGAAACTTACAGTGAAATATAAAAGATTAATCGATCATCTATGGTCACGTCTCGGGGTATTGAGCAGACACTTTTATTGGACAATGACTCTTGTCCAATAAAAGTGTACAATGCCGATCTTTCAGTGACCACTCTGCTTCATTTGAATCTTAACAGCGTCCTCTACTCCCTCATTCCTTTGAAAATACTTTGAAAAGCTATGTCGTTGCTCATATTTTCTTAAAATTATTCTGCCATAATTTTACAAGCTGGTGATTTTTCAGGATAACGGACAACAACAATTTTGCCATAAATAGAGGCATATAGAGTTGTTCTTTCTTGGCAATATGTACTCCAATAAAAAGTGCAGAGTATATAGGGTTGTCCAAAAAAAAACGGAATTTCCTTTTTTATTGATATTTTTTTTATTTATAGGTCAGCATCGTATATTCAAAAAAGGAAGCCGTAGTATTATACAAATTGGACATTCAAGAACTGTACGTTTACCACAAAATTAGTGGAAACATGAAATTGAATTGTTTTAATTTGAAGTTATATTACAGTTCATAGAAATCTTTATTTTCCAGATTTATTCTTAAGTAGGTCGTAGGAAAAATATACTGCTCCACTCGTGTGGATTGTCCATATCGCACGTAGCGCTCCGCCTACGGCGTCGTGCTCATACTTCGTCCTCGTGCGATATGGCCATCATATCCACACTAGTTGCACAAACTACTATTTCTATCAAAATATGCCTTTTTACATTTAAAAACAACCTGCCAAATGTCAAATCAATTTATCCATCCATTTTAAAGTTATCGAATTGAAACATTCAAGTTTTCAAAATTTCAACACCCTGTATTTCGAAAAGTAAATGTGCTAGACCCCTTAATCCTCATATCATTTTTTCCAATTTTACGAGAGTAACCTACATACAAACGTTGTAATTACCCTTAACGTTCAAGATGCTTATACCATTTTTTGCGCGATCGTAATGAAATAAATTCCGAATAAAATAATTAAAATTTCTTCGAAATGAACAAAAAAAATCAATCGCGCAAAATAAATTATGGAAATAATAGTAAAAATTTATCAGAACAAATTCAAGTAGATCACTAGCACTGCGAATACCAGCTTTGCATAGAATTTTAATATAGCATCGGTGGTTCAGTGGCAGAATGCTCGCCCTACACGCGGGCGGCCCGGGTTCGAATCCCGGCCGGAGCATATGAATCGCTGTTTCGTAAAGGAGAGAGAGACTAAGGAGATATCACAAGCACGCAAGCAAGGCACATAACGAAGCAGCGTAACTTAACGTAGCGTAACGTAACGTAACGGTCAGATCTTTTGCGTCGCGACCCCTGGTCGCTCAAACATAACCTGACGTAAAGAACTAAAGTTCCAATAAGAGCAAAATTTACATGAAATATTGCAATCTGAGTACAGGATTTATGAAATATCATTCCATAGAAGATGTATAATGTGGCTTTTCCGCGATTGTATGTCAACATTTTTCATTTCGATTTAAAAATAAATTCCTTTCCCAAAGAATCACTTTAAATAGATTCCGTGATATTTTTACGCTGATTTTATTTCGCAAATTTACGTAAATAGTATGTAAATCTCTCAATTATTTTTGTAAAAAAAAAAACTCCAATTTGGCCACATAAAAATGGAAGTCCAGAAGCCGCAACACGCGTCGTAACGGCCGATTTGCCTCAATTTATAGCTAATTCTCGTAAATATAAAAATGGTGCGTGTTTAGCCGTTTTTGAACGGCGTCGAGACGCACGCACTATGCTACAGAAACGATATAATGAAACACGTGTCACTTTGTGAAGCCACGTGGTCGACATTCGTGGCCAACGAGATGAGAAATAGCGTTTTTTAACACCCCTTTTTTATTGCAAGTAACGCCAATTGTGATACATGTATGACGTTTGAAAATTTGACGTGTAATCGAGTCGTAAGTAGAATAAGCACTTTTTTTTTCGAAAAAAAAAAAGAATTTAATTTGATCCTACTGACTGCGCCACATTATATTTCAATAATTTTCAATAACTGGAAGTTTTATAGTCACAATAATCCATAGTTTATACTTTAAAAGTAATCTCCATAAGAATCAACAAATTATATACTAATACACAAACTAACTTCACAGTTAAACTTCAGCAAACACCGTTCGAATCTCGGTCCTTTGAGCATTAACGCTCCAGCAAATCGTCAGACTATAAAATGACGAAAGATTTAAAACGGAACAGACTTTTTGTCCAACTTCCGTCTAGTGTCAAACTTCCTGCTACGGAGGACATTCTTATTTTGCATATTGAAACCAGTGGCGTCTATTACAAACTTTTCTCAAACAATATAAACCCTAATTTCTTTCCAATTTTCCGAATCGTTTGGCTGTAAACACAATAAATAGTAATATATTAATGTTCCTTCTTGTAATGACGAATTCTTGAGTCTGCCCAAGTTTTGTAAATGATCCTTATACAACTAAAAAGGGACCATTTTTATACAACTGTTTGGTTGTATAACAGTTCTATTAAAAGTTTATACAACTCTTATATGACTGTTTAATACACATTTATACAACTCTTAATCGACTTTTATAATCATTTATACAGCTACTATAAAATGATTTATAAGTGTGTCATGTAGGATTGAAGTGGCACTATGAAGGTCTCACAAACTGGTTGTATAATGCAATATATTTTTTTATAATGCTGTTACTTCGAGCACAATGGAAACATATTGTCATCTAGCAGTTTATAAGAGCATTTCATTTTTTAGTGAAGAATACCAGAACCAAATTATATTTCAACTTGAACGTGCCTCATACATTTCATTTGTAGAAATGCATGGAGACTTATCTAAACGACTTGGGCCGTTTGGGCGGACATCGATAGTAAACATTATAATTTCATTTGGATGGTTTAATAGCACAAATTTTGATGCGCCGCAAATTTTACTGATAGATTATAGGTATATATTTGGCAAGAAAATGAAGCGCTTCAATTCTGGTTAAGTTTCAAGTGGATACTTAAAAATAATAATAAAATAGAATATCCTAAAATACTTTTTTTTATCATTTAAATAGTATATCACTTCATATGGACATTCTTTCACAATATAATTCTTTAAATAATGATAAAGTCACATTTTTCAATATAGTTTCATGTTTCCAACTCAATTGCTCATAATGGGGGCGATAGCGGTACAAGAATCGCTTATTTAAACATGGATTTATAAAACAACAATTTTATCCCAAAGAAATGCTTTAAGCAATATTCCATTGTAAAATGAAAAGGTATACGATAACTGTTTTATAACGAAGAATATTTAGGCACTATACAACTAAAAAGTGTTTCATACTGCAACGCAATTGAATGCTATAGGTACCATATTTATTATACAAAATTATACAGCTTCAATAAGACAAGCAAAAGTAACTATTTTATAATGCTGTAGCTGTTAGTTATATAGTATACCATAGAACTCTTATAAAAAAGGTATAAAAGTCTTATAAAATGATATTTTTTATATTGCTTATAAGGTATTATATCATTTTAAGAGAAAATCGCTGTAGAATCATTTAATACAACAATTTTCTTTAAAAAAACAAAATTATCGCAACAAAAGGCTTAATAAAAACAAAAAGTCCTTAAAACAATGCTATTCGACTGTTATACAATAATTCAGTCCTCTTAGAATTCCATTTTGCTAGATGGGTGTACAATAATTGTAATTTATTAATTGCTAACAACTTCTGCTACTCGGCTTATGATGTGTAGAAGACAAGTGACATTGACAGTTGTTCAGCACAGTTTTAGCAATCCGTGACATACTAGTGCCAGTTTAATTTGATTTAAAAAAAATTAATATATTATTTCAATACATATCCGTACGCCAATGAGAAAAATATACTTATTTTGCATATTCTGGGTTAGCTCGAAAAATTTACAATTCAAACCGATGCCTTACTATGAAAATTTATGTATCCGAAAATTATTATTGTGAATCTTCCGAGTTAAGACATATGGAGAAGTTCCCATTGTTATCTAATGCATATAAATTATGTTATTTTCCGATTATATTATTTGTATATCTTATTGAGTTAAAGTACGTAAGAAGATCGACATGTCACTTTATCCTGGAATTGGAGCATCAATGGGCATTGCAAGAGTAACTTTTCATTGTTAAAATATTGGCTTTTTGTCCGCGGTTGACCAAAATTCAAAATTAACACTTCTAAAGTTTATCTATGAACTGGCCTAAACGGTATATTATGATATTTTAAAAGGGACATCTATTTATAAAATGCAACTTATTGTACAATCTTCACTTTAAAATATTGCGATTTAAATCAACTAGCCTCAATAAAAGTTTTTGTGCATATACGTCAAAAAGCGTTAAATTTATTGTAAAAAAACGAAAATTTAAATTTCATGTTCAACACCCTGTATCTCTCTTAATATCAACATTTCATTAAGGCTAGTTCGTTTGAATCTCAATATTTTGAATGTACAATTACTTAAGGACCACCCTGTATATAAGATAATATATATACAATTTCTTAAAGAAACAGGCAAGATTTCTTATTATATTTACAGTTATTTGACAGTTAGTGACAATTATTGACTATTGGAGAAACATTATCAGAGCTATAAGGAACATTTTGGACAGCATTTATCATCCTGTATCTTTTGTATCATACTGTATATACGCGTCGGGTCATATATGTTATGAATGTTTCATAGTGAAGTATACATAAATTGGATAATGTGATATATTCATAGGCCTGGAATATTGAAAATTCTTATTTAAAACACAACAAAAATATACTTTTTGACTCGACCCTGTATGAAATATTGAAATGGTCAGCTTTGACAGCTCGCTCTTTTCCCATTTTAGAATATAGTGCAAAAATCAGAACCAGTTATAATTGCATTTTAAATATTTTTTGGAAAATAAAAACCAAATTATACTTTTTGAAATGATCCGGTATGAAATATGAATGAACAGTCGTTATAAATAGGTATTTATGATACAAAAGTTTTCGTGGGAAAAATATTAATTATGAAAAACAGCTTCCTGTATTTCAAAAACTAGTAATAGCACTAAAATGTGCCCTTGGATACTTTTGTTGAGAAAGTTAAACTTTATAAACTCTTAGATTCAAAAAAGAATCAACCAAACTACATAAATTCAACAATTTATTGTCCTAATTTAATTATCCTAGTATATTATTTCCTTTTTATATCGTAAATTGTAGAAATTTCATATTTTTATTTAAAACTCCCTATTTCGAATACACATTGTATATAAATATCTCTCTAAATAGACAATTTTTAATGTATTTATAAGGTAGAATGTTTTCATTTGACCAGCAAAAAATTCAACAAAAAAATCCTATCGACTGTGACTGTGCATTGTTATCGAAAACAAATGAGCGCTTGACTTATGTCAAAGGTATTATCGGCGAAATATCGGTAAATTGCACGTCGTGTTAATGTATTCGGGATTAAAATTTCGAAAAAGTTAATATTAAAATGAAAAAATAAGTACAAATTCATTTCGGTTCGATACAGACAGTATAGTGCGGTTTTACTGTATAATAGTGACATTTCATGTGAAAATTAAAACGTGAACATTATTAATTACTGTGATTGGAGAACAATGGAAATTTTATATGGAGAAAAAGCTTCCTTAGATCTTCAAAAGGTAAGATGCATGATATTCATTTGTTGTATTATAAATTTTAAACTAATATTTAGTAATTTCTTTGTCTTCCTAAATCAAAAATTGGATACTTTACTTAAGTAGGTAGAATAATCATGCGCAGATGTTACATATGTTTCTGAATACTTATCATTTATTAGGTTTTACTTATTTTTTATTATTGAGAAAGTAGGCAATCCGCATTATAGAGTAATCACTGGGTGGAGGCCAGAAATTTAAAAACCGAAGAAGAAGTGTCAATTTGTTATTTTTATTTGTTTACAATCGTATTTTGCTTTGTTAAAGTTGTAGTTCAAAGAGGTTCTGACCAAATTTTCAATAATTAGTTAAATACGACATATGAAAATGAATTGGGGATATAAAACTGAGTGTAACAGAAATCGTCTTAACTAAAAATATCTCCACACTTAAAATGGATAGAAAATTGAAAATTGTTTACATAAATTTTTTTTCCAGTATACTTACAGTTCTTAAATTTTCCTGAAAACATGTATTTAACAACTTACGTGGTCAATGGCCCGAGTAAATGAAAACTTAGTTTTTGCTTTTAGTATGAAGTATAAGTTTCAGCTTTTACTAGGTAGATTTAGCATTTGCTTAAATTGAAGTGAATAACCTTTTGCTTCTACTTACCAGCGAAAGCTAGATATTTTAAGTATTTACTTAAAGTTCTTATTTGGTAAATTATCCAAAAAAATGTCCAAATCGCAAAAATATTTGCATTTGTTTTTTTTTGGACTCAATGCGCCACCTCTAGTCTCCACTTTTGGCTCCAAAAAATTGTTAGCTATCCACTCAATATTTTCTTCACTAAATCTATACAGACCGTGGTAATCTTCGGCACGACTTTCTTTTCTTTCGGGGTAAAATTTTACAGATCTCATATTCATAAATGCAGCCATTTCTGCCAAACTGTTTAACAATAATAAATTTTTAAGCCAGGGTCTAACAAGCTTGCAAACATGTAAGCTTTTCCTTAATATTCTTAGTTATTGCTTACTTTCATTCACACCATTTTAAGACAATGCTAAAAACGTTAGCTTTTGCTAATTGCATTTCTAGTAAAAGCTACTACTCATTTTTATTCACTGCAAACTAAGCATTTGCTAGGTAAGTTTAAGCTTTTACTGAATTTTTATTCACACTGCTCAATATTATGGAAGAATTTTTAAGTCTTTCTTACTTCTAAAGTTTATCTATGAACTGGCCTAAACGGTATATTATGATATTTTAAAAAGGACATCTATTTATAAAATGCAACTTACATCCAGACAACTGTTCACAGTTTTCATTTGATTTTGGCACTATCAACATTGGAACTATTATTAACCATTTTACATAAAAATATCTAAATTAGTCGGTATGTTTGTTATAGTTCAGTATAAATTTCGTGTGATTGAACATACTTTATTAGTGCTACAAAAATTCTGCTATTCTTAGAAAAATGTCCAACAAAATTTTCTCATTCACAATTATTATCTTCATATTATTATTAACCTCTGAAATTTATTGCGTAGAAAAGTGTGGTTATGTTAGTGCTGTTAACGATACTTACTCCATAGTATACTTAAAAAAACCTCTACCCAAGGATAACGATTGCGGATATGATATAAATTTCAAATATATCTATGAAGGACCTGCTACATTATGGTTTATCCAAAATAAAGATCCTTTTTTGTATATAAATGTTTCTGATGAGGAATTGCCGAAGTGCTATTTTTTGGTTTTGAAAGAACATAAGATGAAGAGATGCTACGTGAATAATTTTTGGAAAATAACTGAGAGACTTATTATGTTCACCACGCATAACCCGTCTAAAGAAGGTAAGAAATTTTTAAATTCACTTATTGGATGAATAAAAAGAACTAGATTTCTTGGGAAGGACAAAAAGTAGTTGTTTCGGATTTCATTACAAGTACAGCTAACTTTAATTGATTCTGGAAATTATACAGTTATTCTGGCAATATGTACGTCATAATATATTGGTGAATATCTATAATCTTTATTTTTTTCAAAATATTATGATCAGTAGCTTCTTTATCTGTAGAGTAGGGATGGTTAGTGTAGGCTCACAGCACTTATGCCACATGTGACCCATTGGCCATCCCGTCGGTACATCCTGTCCTTCCCACGAAGGTGGACAGGTCACTAGGTGACATCTCCTTTTTATCGGCAGGTGTAGGCCCAGACTCACCGAACACACACTCCGGACACTCGCATAAGAAATGCCTGACAGTTTGATCTTCCTGTTCACAGATCCTGCATAGAGGTGTGTCCACTAGCTCTATAGTATGGAGGTTTCCTTAGTTGACAGTGGCCAGTCGGAAATCCTACTGTAAAACGTAGGTTTTTCCTGGTCATCGCCAAATATTTCTTCGACGCCAGCTTCCCAGGGTCGCCCAGGGTGATCCTGGCAAGACTGCATCCTTTGGTTCCATCCCATCTCTTAAGGGATTGAGCATAGGTGTAACGTTTGGCTGGTTCCGAAATTGTCGAAGTCGTTAGGCCGTAGGTGTCACTGGGCCCTAAAATGTTCAGTCCAGCCGCTTCTCTTAAAGAATCAGGTCAAAACGAAATATCTTTGAACAAAGTATACCATATCACTTATCAAACAAATTATACAGTTTCTTGAAATGGATGTGTTTCACACAAAATAAATGTTTGAATAACATTAAGATCCCATTGTTTATTATAGAAAATAAGTAGCACTCAAAATGAGCTGTTTATTTATTTAAATGTGAATCGCGGATAGATATATCCAATTTGGCGTGTCTCCAACGTATAGTAATTACATTCCTTACGCAATTTCAGTGACCTTAACCATTGAATCACGAACTGTTTCGAGATACGACGTAAATAGTTTTCGAGATAAACAAGAAAAAACCCATCGATCTCAAGAAACAACTGCAAGCTATGTAAATTTCTAAACCCCGTCAAAAAAATTGCTCTTCTTCTTCTAATAGATAATATTTATTTTCAAAAACCAACAAAAACCGAGCTGTACCGGAAATAGTCATATTCTTGACAGGTTCCAGTAAAAACATCATAGGTTTATCCCAACTGGCACTTTTTCCACTCGTACTGGAACCATATCAAGTACTCTATAGTGTAGACTCGATTTAGAGATGTACACATCAACTTCATCACCCCTTTCCAAGAACTACAGTTTTTGTACCGTTCCAAAAACCATCCTATGATAGATTTGTTCGTAGAGCTTTCTCAAACGGTTGGAATCTGGAAGACTCATAGGCAGAGCCTCTATGTGAACGGTTTTTATCAACTGCGCGTGAGTCCTCCAGCTCTACGAACTCTACGAAGCCTATCAGTTGGAACGAACCATATATTCATCCAATAATTGATTTTTTGTACATAATGTAGAATAGTGTATATTTCTTGTTTTACCAAATTTTATTTTATTCTTTCAGTTTACGTAGGTGACGTTAAGAAGCATATGAAATACGGTTGTACGAATCGAGAAAAAATTGAAGCCTTCTTCACCCAATGCGTTCACAACAGAGTTTTACCGGTGAACGAGTACTCCGCTCATATCGAATTCTTTTACGAAGAAGAAAAAATTCAGTATCAACTTCACGCTATCTCTGGTCAAAAAGATACCAAATCGGTTTATAATAAGTGGTTGATTTTAAATGCTGTGATAATATTAATATCTATTTTTAGTTAACGATATTCCAATGTTATTAAGTATTTATACAGCGTGTCCACGTATGGAGTATCCTATAGGTGAAAAATTTTTAAATATTAATTTAGTGAAAAATGTTATTCTTGATAAAAAGTTTTGCTTGTTCTGAAACCCCATTAAATAAAATGAAATTCAAGTTTTTCTCAACCCGTCTCATTTTATGGCCAGTTTTATGAAAACCTGGAGTCTGACTTTTTGACATTTCTTCACATATTGGCTAATATCTCGGGAACCTTGAGGTTTGCAAGGCTCTAGTCTACGCCATCCGATTCAGATTTGAATTTTCCATAAAAAGAGATATTTTCCACATCGAAAAACCTTGGATATGGATTTTAGAATTTTCAGGTTTTGAAAGTCAACACCGAAACTTATACTAATTCGCGAAGACTCATAATTTTCAAAATTCCTCTTTTTATAGAAAATTCAATTCTGAATTGAATGGCGTAGACTAGAACCTTGCAAACTTTAAGGTTCCCGAGCTATTAGCCAACATGTGAAGAAATGTCAAAAAATCAGACTCCAGGTTTTCATAAAACTGGCCATAAAATGAGACGGGTTTTAAAAAACTTGAATTTTATTTCATTTTATGAGGTTTTAGAACAAGCAAAAATTTTAATCAAGAATGACATTTTTCACTAAATTAATATTTAAAAAAATTTCAACGTGCACACACTGTAGATTGCAATGTGTATTATTTTTAATTGACACTGTAAATAAAATGTAGGTATGCGCAATTTGTCACGATAAAAATATAATCTCATGTTCAGTTTATTCTCAATCTCAGTAGTGTTTGGAACTTTAAACTGATACAAATCATGATTAAGTTATTATTATTAGTATTTATTATTTTGCAAGTGTCTTCGATCTTTTCTCTTCCATCGTGTGAAATTGAATACACAGCAGAGGTTAAAAACGTGACAGTGTTTCTGGGAACGGATTCTTCCTGTACCTCAGAAAAGCTGCAATATTTGTATCAAGGACCAGCTACTTTTTGGCTTAGTAAGCAGGAAAACTCCTTTCTGTACATCAATACTGTTGGTAGGGATGGATTGAACTGCTATTTTTTGGATTTAAACCAATATCCCGTAACATGGTGCAATGGAAAGGTTCAATGGAAGGTTAATAAAAATTTATATGCTTTTGAAAGTGACTTCATACCACGTGGTAAAGGTAAGTTTTATTACATTGCTACGTTTAAAACGCATAGGGTGTGGTGCATGCATAGGCGTGCCCACGGGGGGCAGGGTGGGCCATGGCCCACCCTAATCAGTCCACCCCAATTCCTCAAATATCAATCTATTAAAAACATTTTATAATTTTTAAATTTTAACTTTTTTTCATTGATAGGAGAAAGCAATTTTTTATTCTTGAAATGAATTGCGAGAAATTGAAGGGCGGCAATATGCAAAAGCAATGTTTCGGCGGGCACGGCTCGTTGTTTTTTCTTCAAAAGATTCCGATTTTGATATTTGGCCCCCCCTAATAAAAAAGTCTGCGCACGCCTATGGGTGCATGACGTGGTTTTTTAATAAAAACGGAGAATCTTTGTTATCTTTTTTAATGTGAAGATAGATAGATAATAAAAGCAGTGTTATTTCAGCTTTCTAACTTACACACTGTATATTTTTAGCTTAATTAGTGATTCGCTTATTGAGGTTTGATTTATATTTTCATTTTCAGCGTGGGTTGGAAGACTACCACGATATTTTACGTCTAATTGTCAAGAGCAGAAAAGGTTTGAAACAAATCGATGTGCTACAATATTTACAAAATAAATAAGTTAATATTGGAACAATAGTGGATTTAACAAAAATATTTAAATAACCAATAATTTGGTCTGGCACTGAAAACATTGAAAAAAGTACAGAGAAAACGGGAGAGCTTATAAATAGTAGTTGGTACAACTAGTGAGCAATGCACCACTTTTCCCACGAGCGCAGAAGTTTGTCGCAAATTTAGTAAGTGGGAAAAGTTATTTGCGTACAAGTTGTACACAATATTTTTTCTACAACCACATTTATTAATTAAAGAAATACAGTCATTTATATAGTTCATCTTTAAAACATATCGACAATATTATACAATTAAAAAAGAAGTTATTTGAATTTCTAGTTGAGTTAGAACCTTATACCTTAAGCGAATTCTTTAATTAAATTACAATATTGTATCTTGTTGTTACTATTGACCCTATTTCGTTTTATGTTATTTGTAACATACTTCTGAAATAAAGTTTTGTTTGTTGTTGTTGTTGTTGTTGTTGTTATTTTATAGAAAACTTACAATATGAAAATAAATAGTAAAATCAGTTGAGAGTATAATTAATCGTTAAATTTGAACAATTTGGTGTTGGAACACCAGGAAACAAATTTAGGTTGCAGTTCGAGCCTTTTCGATAATATCTGGAGGAGTATTTTAAATGTCCGAATTGAACATCTCTAAAAGATAAATTATTTTGATCTTTTGTTCATAATTTCTAAAATTGTTTCTATAATTAATTAATTGAAATAAATAAGGAAGTAAATAGTTTACTTAAGCTATATTTTGGCGTTGAACCGTATTCAATAATGTTTCAAAAACATATCCAATTTTACGTCACAGATTTGACGATGGCGAAAACGAAATATTTTTAAAACATATGTCGTCAAGAAAATCAAATATCATTTGTCCTTGAGCAAGGCCCGATATTATGAAAGTTTTTGCTACAGATTATTATTATTTGCCCCATTTCACATTAGTTTGAGATATGAAATAATAAATAATATGAAAATGAAAGGCAGAATTGAAGGCAGAATTTTGCACATCAGAAATACGTTGTCAGAAAATATTTTGGTAAGACTGAGGTACTGAATCAATTACTGAAGATATACTTATTAATAATGAGTGTACAGAAATACTGAAAATTTTGAGATATGAATGAAAAGATAACCTTTCAATTTTTCCGCAGTCTTTTCTAGCAAATTGCCAATAGTCATTTGAATTTGAAACATTTTTTACAAAAAAAGGGATATGCAATTTTACTTCTATGTTGTATTTGGTTTTCGATCATAAATTATGGGAGCCTGCGATATACATGATATGAACAAAAGACAATGACAACTGACAGCTTCGAACCGCTCCTTATTCTTTGGTTCAAAATAATGCAAAGTGCTTTGAAACATTCCGTCTACGACGTCATTGTTTCAACGCTCAAATGAAATATTTTTAAAAAAGACGAAATAATTTTAAAACAGTGGTACGCCAAAAAATAGCTTATAGCACCTTAGGTTTAAACTTAAAAATTGTATACAACTAAGATAGTTTTGTTTGACATTTCGGTGCGGAAAGGTGCCATAGCGGGTACTTTTCGCATTACTTTTTCAACGGTTATTAAAAGAATTAAGAAAAGGCCTGCTTTCCGTATAAAAATTTGTGTAGAAAAGCGTGTTTTGCATAGTGGTTGTGGAAAAAATGAATTATCGTATTTTATCTAATCTATTCTTATCAAATTAAACGTTTTTTGTTGTTGTAGGTGTTTCTTTATATGCTTTAAATATACCTATTTATTTATAAACTCATTTTCACCTTTTTATTAATAGACCTTGAACTTCATAAAATTAGTGATTATTTGGTTTTATAATAATAATTAATCAATTTGCTATCGAGTGTCAGTTACACCATATTCCTAAGCTAATCAACCGTTATACAGGTAACATTACAGGAGTCTCCTAACAGTACTATAAGGTTATCGCTGAAATTACGAATTTTGCGCTAGTAATAATATTTAGGACACTCAACAAGAAAATGTTTGACACTTAACTGCACCTGACACACACTACATATTGGGACTTTTTCTTTCTTCAGGAGATATTCATGTGTATATCTCGTGTGTCCTATCCTAAGCCGTGATAATATCACTTACTGCTTCCGCGTAAAACTGAGGTTCTTCCATGGGGAAACAACAAGCTTTATTTGTTTCAACTTAGCCTCGGATCCAATCCAAAATTTTTGCCAAACATCTCTTGTTGAATTTTTAAAAAAAGGTTTTAGATCATTGTTTATTTACTATCGTGGGATTATACAGGTGGGCTTTTTTGGCAGCTTGGTCGACTGCTTCATTGCCTGTAATTTGTGTGTGAGAAGGGACCCACAAAACTTTGCACCATTCCAGGTACAATCCAAACTCTTTTTCGTATATAGATTGTTGTGCCGCTTCTTTCTGGCTTATTTACTATGTTGTAATCTGTACATTGTGTTCTAATTTTGGTGAGGCTACAAGGATTCTTAGCTAATAATAAAATGTACGCAATGTACGCACAACCGCAAAAACTAGGGATATTGTTAAATTTTCGGCAAATTAATTTTTTTATTGTTTTATTGTGAATAGTATGATATACAATTACTGTTAATAACCCAGTGTAGTAGTTACTCTGTGTAAAAATTACATTATACTACATTTATTTATGCAAAAAAGTAAAATAATAAAATTCTATTATTAAAAAGAATGAAATTCTTGCGCTCAATTTACAAAAAAAAACACTTGATTGTACCATGATTGTACCGCCTTGGTAAGAATGGACTTCCTGGGCAAATGCAAATGCATTTCGATCTCTTCTAGTAATCAACTGCAAAAAACGGTCTTGTCTCGGGGTAGGGATTCGACCACGACCCCTATGTCTTTCCGCTACATCACCTGCTTCACGATATCGGTGATGTAACCGTGAAATAACGCTTCGGGTTGTACCAATTTGTCTAGCAACGTCTACTTGGCACATCCCAGCTTCAAGAAGACCTATAGCCCGCATCATTTCATCGCGAGTTAAATGCCTTCTTTCCATGATTGCTAACACTATATACGACTTTCACATACTGTAAACTCCACTGACAATAACAATTAATAACTAGAAAAATAATATACAGTACAACGTGGCGTGTTTTCATTTCTATTTCGAGGTACAATAATTGATTTTTTTTTACATTTTCTCCGACTTAAGCTACAATATCCCTAGATTTTGCGGTTGTGTGTATATCTTCCAATTGAAGAATATTAGTTTAAATAAATTTACGTTATGCTATTATTATTTAGAAACTCATCAAAGTATCCAAACTTAGACGGTATTGAAACGCGTTTTTTTAAACCCTGCATATTATTCTTCTATTATTGTTTTTTACCTATCCCACCGCAGTATTACTCTTCTTTATTTCCAATGAATAGTCGGCATAGGTTCTGTTACAGTTTCCTATTAGAATAGCTCTAAAATATTAAAATGTGGTTGCAGTCAAGCGTAGTTATGAATAATGGTGGATGTTTGAAAAGAAACGGTATAGAGGGTTGTATTGTAATTAAAAAAAATATGTGTATATAATACGAACAATGCTTTCGGCGAACAAAGACTTATTTGAGGTGGAGGCATTTTTTTTTTAGAGAGAGAGAACAATTTTGAAGCAGGTATTAATTTTTTTTATCAAGATTCGCGCTTTTGTGAGTAAATACCTAAAGGTGAAAAAATATTTAATCTACTTATTATAATGCATATATCAGATATCTTTTTCTATTTAGGTGAGACATCTAGACCATTGAAAGTCCGAATAAGTGAACATGAAAAATATATCAAAGATAGGGAGTTCTTTAAGTCAGGTATTTGCAAACATGCTTGGGAAGAGGGGCATATAATTCAATGGGATTTGACAAAAATAATATTGAAAGAGTCCAATAATAAAAGACGAAAAATCAAATAAAGTGCTTTAATACAACTAAATGCAGATAAATGTGTAGCTAGTATTTCAGCCGAATGTAGTCAAATTTGGTTACCAATGTTAGAAAGAGAAATTTCCAATAATAAATTATCTGCGTTATCAGGATAGCATCATAAAGTTTTTATCCAGGTTTTCTTATGATTTATCATTGGAATAGTTGTAACAACAAACGCGTTTTATCAACAACATTTCCAAAATAAGCGAAAAAAGTGCTATCCCAATAAAAACTGTTCCTGGAACGTGCACTTCACTGGATTCCATTTCTAGTAGAGAGTAGACTATCATATCGTTAGAATGTCATAAAATAAAATATTTTATTTCATATTTTACCAGAGATGTCATCTACTATAAATGGACCTTAATAAAATTTGCTTCAAAATATTATTGATTGTCTAGTTGTCAAATTTTTTTCGTTGTGTCACATAGGGACCAGAAATTATTTTATTACTAGTTAATCTTGACAACGGTAGCTGGAACGCTACCGAAACGTCGCAATAAAATATAAAAAACATTATTGTGGTTTGATTCCCAAAAAATATGAGAAAAAAGAATAAGTGATGCCACAAGCAGCTTACAGAAGAAATAATTAATTTAAATAAAAATGAATTTTTTTAATGAAAATATCACTCGTATTTAATCAAAAAAGCTTACGAGCAAGCAACTCCAATTACTAATACAGTAATCCGGAACTAACGAAAGGCGCGTACGTTGTCCTTATTTCATTGCTTTGACATCTTTATTGTTCGATTGTAACAAATCAAAATATGCCACGTGTTTATTGTTTCGCGGTATTTATCCAATACACACTACGACTTAATTCTAACAGAACCATGTTAGAGAACAATTTGATGGGTATTATATTCATGATTAATTGATTAGACTTAGCAAACAGGAGCGTCACAAAAAATAGATGATAGATAATTGAGTTTTAATAAGAGATACTATTACGATCCATTTATTGATGATGATATCACGAGATGGACAGTTTCTGAGCACCCTATATAAGTAAAATTTACAAATACAATACAGTTTATTAAATAATTATCGAATAAATATGAATTTCAAGATTCTACAATCATCAGAGGTTATCAATTTTATTGAGTTAATGATAAACAATGCATTACAAATTATCTAGAATTAAGATTTACGCCAAATTAAAATAATAAAGCTTCACTATATTTGATTAAGAAACTAAAATGGATATAATGACATTTACATCATTTTCGTGTGTATCACTACCACTTAGCTTTTGGTTAATATAAAATAGCTACACTTAGTGGTGAGCAAAATTGGTCTTGGTGTTGCAGTCTTGGTCTTGGAAAAAGCAATCCATCATCAACACCAAATCGTCTTTAAAAGCGAAAAAAATAAGTCATGGGTAAAATTAACAGGACCAATACCAATACGGGACACTTTGCGCAAGCTCCAGACCAAGACTATCTGAATCCTGGACTGGATCTTGCCTTGCTTATCACTAGCTACACCATATTTTATCAAGAAACTAAAATCGTCTTCGTATACCTTTTGATCTATTGAAATGTATGCTTGTGATAAGAAATTAAACCTTAATAATATTATAAACAACGTATATGCCCGTTAGAATGCAATTTAATGTGTAGCAAATCTTTCCCTCTTCTTTTGAGTTCAGAAAAACGTTAATATTCCCAGCACGTGAACGGCACGTGACACAAACGCGCAACCTTCTTTGACATCTCTATTTTGCGAGAGATATTCGAAATATTTGACACTATCTGGTGACGAGTTTAATATCAAAGCTAAAACAGACGACCACTTGAATTTGTCGCATGTCCATATTAATACAGACACCTAAAGTTTGGGGGAAATAATGACAGCCTTCTCCTTTTTTATTACTTTGTAGTGAACTCTTTATTTTTTGTTAGATTGCTGTTTTTGGATTTTTGAGAGTATTCTTTACTTCTTCTGAATAGCCTCCCACCCAAGTAACGATTTAAATTCTATAAGGTTTGTATGAACAGTTATAAGATATGTCTTATAGGATACTAAAATTCTTATAACAGTCTACAAAACAATTGAATGATCCTTATACAACTAGAAAGGGCCCATTTCTATATAACTGTTTGGTTGTATAACAGTTCTATTAAAAGTTTATACAACTCTTATATGACTGTTTAATACACATTTATACAACTCTTACTCGACTGTTTTATAATCATTTAAAACAGCTACTATAAAATGATTTAATAGTTGGTCATGTAGTCACATCTATGAAATGAGATTTAAGGTCTCACCAAATGGTTGTGTAATGCAATATATTTTTTTATAATGCTGTTATTTCGAGCACAATGGAAACATTTTGTAATCTAGCAGTTTATAAAAGCATTTTTTCATTTTTTAGGGAAGAATTTCAGAACCAAATTATATTTCAAGGCTTCCTAGCCTAGTGTAGTTTTCTTCCATGGGATACTCAAAATTTCACATTTTTATAAAATAAAATGTAAAATGTACTTAACAAAACCAAATTGAATAAATTGAATTGAATTGAATGCGTCATAGCATATATTGTAAAAGTCACTATAGAATCTTTTAATACAACAATATTCTTCAAAAAACAAAATTATCGCAACAAAGGGCTTAGTAAAAATAAGAAGTTTCCGCGATCTGTATAATATTTAAATAAAAATCAACCAACTTTATCTCACAGTTTTATAATCCTAACGATGCAACATGCCCCACGAACCAATATCACACACACAAGAATAATAGGAGAAAAAAAACTAAAAGCTGTTTGTATTTTTTCTTTTTAAACACAAGATCTTGGGAAGGTATTATGTGTAACGGACCGAATGTTTAAAATCCTCACTTAAAACATATTGTGAGGCGGCAGACTATCATAGACAAAGAGACCTTCTCCGTCGAAGTAAAATGATAGCCTTAGGAGACAATCCAAGCTAAGGAGGGAACTAATAGGGCACAATCAACTGACACTGTTGGTGTCTTCCTACAATGACACACCGTAGCTTGTGAACGTGCTGTTTTGAGACGGCAACAATGAGCGACAGTCATACAAGGTGTTTATACAGTGATTTAATTGCAACTGAAGTACATTGATCTATTCTAAGAGTTGGAATACCAGTTTAACTTCAAATAAAGTATGCTTGATATTAAAAAAATATTTTTTGACCAAGTAATAAAATATTCGAAATAGAATACAGGGAGTCCCAAAGTCAAAGCTCGAAAGCACCTTCAAAATACGAACTTTCATGATAAAAATGTCATATTTTGCTTGGCAGCGCCATTATACTCTGACCTTGCTTGTGTTCCCTAAATACTTATTTTTATTTTTTGTTCCATTAAAATCAGAAGTAATGAGTAGTACCTTCAACCAGTGTTATTGTATGTAGAATTTGTTTTCGAGAAAGAAATCTGTCATTATGTATGTCCTTAAGGAAGGAAATTGCAAAAAGTTCGCCCCCTATAAGGACAACAGGACGAGTAAAAGGGCCGAAGAGCATCGGAGTAGGGTCTGTCGCGATATCCTGCAGTTCCGGATTATACTTTAATTGATTCGGGCACGCAGACTGAAACTGCTCAGCCGTTAAGGCTTTTTAGAACCCCTACAGGGAGATTCAAAATGTATTGGTATCGATATATCCCATAAACTCCGCTGAAATGTAATAATAATAAGTTTATCTGATGATTAATATAAATATGTATATCAATTTCTACGTAATTAGAATTGTTTATATTCTCTTTTTATTTATCTGTTTACTTAATTTTATCAATATTTTATATAATAGATATGATATTTATTGTATTGTCATTGGAATCTTTTGAGTTTATACACGGTGGACCTATAAATAAGAGGCAGATGTAAAGCACAATAATAGTAATAATAATTAATATTATTGCCAAAACTTCTAGCGCAATTTATTTTTGGGCGAGGGTTGTTTTTAAGTATAAGGAGTGACTCTTCACCATTCCAGTTTCCTCAGTTATCTTTAATGTTTCCATTTAAAGTTGTCGAAAACCTATGACACCGGTAATGGGGCTGGAACGGCATAAAACCTAACCTAACCTATGAAACCTTCGCTGAGTAATAATTTTACTTTTTAAACAAAAATCATTATAGCTAAATTGAATTATTTTTCCAAGTTGACTGGTCGAATCACCCCGTACAAATCCAGTATCACTGTGCGTCTCGTTTCGATATCCCTAATCATTATCTCTTTCTATGCACTCTTTAATTGTACGTCTTTTATTCGTTGATACGTAACGAATGTTACGAGATTTTTTATTGTTGTACATAATAGACGTAGCTGCTGTATTTCAATTTCAATAGATGTGGTTAACGCCAAATACCACGTGTGTGAATATATTTTCATAGAAAACAAATTTTGAAAAAATCTCTCGCTCTTATCATTGAATGAAATTATCTCAACAACTTGATTACATGTCGTAGATTGGATAATTTGGAAAATAAAAAAGTAATCTAGGTAGGAAAAATATAATAATAATATAGGAAGTCAATATGTGACATCTGTGAGAGTGGTCAATTCGATCAGCGAAGTGAAAATGAGAAACCGTTGGAATGGTTCAATTTCTTGCTTAATCTGAAAGAGATTCAGGACCGTAGAAGCCTTAAATATGAGGTTATTTTATTTTAATTCTTCATGGGACATTGTAGATCAAGATTGTCGACAGAAGTGATAATATGTTGGCCACAAATAAAGACAACGAACCAAACCTTATCCCCTCACTATCCTCCACACTTCTTAGAAATCAGACAACGTGGGACATGCCACAAGACGGTATGATGAAAAAGTATAACTTTTCAAAGAAATTCGTTACGGAATTAAGCAACCAGAAGGAATGGGATCCAAATACCATTACCAGACTTGGAAAGAATGTCATTCAATGGTACACAGACGGCTCAAAAGCAATAGGAGGAACTGGGATAGGAGTGTTCGGGCCAGGAACCAAACACTCTGAAAGCTTGGGAAAAACCCCAAGTATCTTTCAAGCGGAAATCCACTCCATAAGAAAGTGCGCCCAGTTCAATATTGATAAAGGATACAGAAGACAAAGAATGATCATAATGTCGGATAGTCAAGCAGCCATTAAAGCACTGAGCTCTTGTGTAATCAGTTCCAAAATGGTGTGGGAATGCCTAGACAAACAACAGAGTTTGTACATCCTTGTGTTGATTTTCCAATAAAATAATTAATTAAACTTTTCTTCAGGATGCGACTATATTACACATTATTTGTCAATAAAAATTTTAAAAATCATAACAAAATGAAAATTGTAATATGGAAAAACCAATAAATAGTTTGTATAAGACTATTGTTTTTTTCACTCATCAGTGTACTGTTCTACAATATTTAAGAAAAAACATTTAACACGTTCAAGGCATTTTAAAACTTATGCCACCTACGCCTATGGTAAAATGAGTCGTGAAGCGATCCGTTCAAGGGCATCAAAAGTTCTGGCAATTTATGAATGAAATTTATAAGAGTTATACTACTGGTTCGTTTCTATACTGTGACTTCACTATGAATTATGAGAAAAAATAAACTCTATACATCCACGTAGGTTTTTTTTGCTGGGCAACAATTAATTTTGTCACTGAAGTAGCTGGTGCGGTCACTGCGCGAAGGTTAAATTAACTGGCTGAGTATATTTTTATGTCCAGACTCCTCTTTTAAAAAGTTCACGAGCCGCCACTGCTGTATTCCCGAATGTGAAGCACTCATTGGAAAGGCTGAAGCACCGAGCAGAATAAGAGTGTTAAAACTGGCAAAGAAACAAATAACAAAGGTGCAAGGTCACACAAAATATACCGATAACGATGCTGTAAATGAAAAACTTGAAGTAGATGATTCAGACTGCTATGCATGCAAAGGTTTAAAAACAATTATAGTTGGAAAAAACTGAAGACACGGTTTATATAGATAATCGAAATAAAAAGTAGAAAACTCATTTTGAAAAAACAGATATTTATCTCCCAAAATATGACTGACAACTCGAGCTAATTTGGTATAAGCAGCAGATGATTTTTTCTGTTGTAATTAAGACCTTAGTAGCAATAATATTTTGGATAATAAAACCATTTACAGTCCGTTACTGTATTCGACCGGACAATCTCAGACCGGACTCCTGCAGGATAGGATAAACTGTATTCCAGGATATTTCTGGATATCTCGCACGTAACTGTGACGATATATTGGATGCTTACCCGGGGTAGACGGCTCGATTTATGGACCGATAAATCTTATTCGGGCTTTGTGAATTTCAGATGGGTTATGTGTGTTTCTTTTGTTGGTCCCACAAAAGAAATATTGCTCGATCTGGGTTGGCCAGAGATAATTAGAGAGGAAGAAACGATCTGTTATCGTTTGGTCATGCTGAAAAATTGCTCTTCCAAAAAAGGCAAATTGCGTTGCGTATATTTCCCGGGGACACTGCGTTATTTCATCCTTTATCGAAAAACGTGTTACTTTTTTGTCGATATCAGTTAAAATATTGAACATATACAAAGTTGATTTTTGATGGAGGATTTTCTGGACAATTAGAACCGGTCGCTATACTATATCGGTGTTTTTTTCCACCTTAGCCTCCTGGGCTTATTGTGGATACAGCCTATTCAGCCAATCCGTTCCCTGTATCAGCTCATACAGGTTCTTTGTTGGTTGGTAGTAGAAGTCTTCTGGAGTCATTTGGGGTCTACCATACAGTTTCTGCCTCCTGTGGTTCAGAGTCTCACAGTTGCATAGTATATGCGGAGCTCTCCGGTCTCCTTTTTGCATCTTCTGCATGTAAGGTCTCCGTTATAGAGCTCTATTTTGTTCAGGTGCTCCTTTGTGGGAAAGTGTCTCGAAAGTAGTCCCGTTATGGTTAGAGCTCTGACGTGCTTTAAGGGCAGCTTGACTGTCACTGTCACATATCGGTGTTTGATGTAGGGTCCCGAAAGTACTTGGAAGAGTGCTTATATGAGTTCCACCTGAGTACCAAGCTATATACTTATCTAGCTGACAAACCAATAAATTTATCTGTACATGACTTTAATATTGGGAGGAGTTTGGGCCAATTTCAATAGCCTCTTCTTTTCTCCGTCAACCCCTATTTTCAAGGATGCTCCCACTTTTATACAATCCTTTGCAACTCAACTGAAGGGATCTTCGAATTTAGATCCTTCTTCAGCTACCTGGTCTGTTCCTGTCTGATTATTTTCCTACTCCTATACTTTAAGTTGTTAATCAAATGCCAATTTTCAGTTTCAAAATGATACTCATTACAACACTGATTTTCATTATAAAACCGAAAAATTGACCAATAGAAATTAAGATTTTCAAATACCCAAGTAGGAAGACCCAATATTTTCTGTAGAATGTTTGACAGTGTTTTATGACAGTTTAAATCTTTTGCGTTAGTTTTTAAACGAAATGTCGAGCACCAGACCGAAAATACTTAATGACAAAGGCAAATACATATTTAAACTTATTATTTTTGTTTACAATAATTTATTACCAATATTGTACAACAGGAACATACTTATACGCTTTATGCTATCATTTTAACCATGTGGTCCCGTGGCGCAGTGGGTAAGTGTGTAATGTGGTAATGTTGCTCGTCACTCGGAGGGTCATCTTACAGGAATAAAACAACTACCTGTAGCACTGGGATACGTTCTATTTATTACTTAAACTTACTATACATTATACTACTTATGAATTGTGATATTCATATTCTAACTACATTAAAATTAACACTAATATTAATAGTGGTTCTTAAAACACTATCGTTTGCATATTTATACAAGTCATGCTCATCATAGGTAAATATAAATAATACTATTTATGTTTATTTCACGCTCTGAACTTGACTTCGTACGTGCGACCTTCTTACTTCTATTTATGTAACGATTCAACGTTTTTCTGATTTATTGTAATTAGCTTCAAGGGAATTTATGTCTTTTATTTAAATATCACTGTTAACTTATTATATTGACCAAAAGGCATCACACCTTCTCCTTTTACGAAAAGAATAAATCCCGTTGAACTTCCTTTCCCCCTAATAAAATGAATTTACAAATCTAAAAAAAGATGATACATGATTATTAAATAATGTCATTAACCTACGGTTACATATATTTATGAATTAATGGATGTCCATTGTCTTTAAAAATTGTCTACGATAACTTAGTTGTTTGTCATGTTTATTTATTTTCACCTAATGTTTTTATTACTTGTTATCCGAATTTATTTACTATCACTGCACAAGGTTTTTTTCGATTTGTACATTCCGGGTTCGAGTGCCGGGTAGTACATTTTTTAGATATTTTTTTTAAAATTAAATTTCTTCGTAGAAAAAATAGTGTATGCAAGTCTCATGCAATGGTTATTAATACACTTGCATTAACCATTGATGCTTGTGTATTAATAACTATCATTACATGATCGTTGCTTAATATACTAATACAGTTTTATGTTACTGTGGCATTATTTCTGGACATAGAGGGAGCATTTGAAGAATAATATATTTGTTTTAAATTAAATATTTAGATTGTTCCAATAAAAAAATCACTATAGATAAAAATTCAGAGAAAGAAAATTAAAAGTTTTCCCTTCCTTCGGGTTATTTTAGAGCGAACACAATTCGAAGTGAACATAAAGAATTTGCAATTACGCAAACTCATTTATCAAAGGCATTTCCACTGGTGTAAATCAATCCACATTAGTCTATTAACGGTGAACGATTCGCTGGAATTTCGTCGACACACCCGGAATCGTCCGGAATGGAATCAGTGGCCATTGTCTTTCGTACATATTATATATTTGCCTTTGTTGTTGCCGCTTGTCGCTTTTGGAAATTTTGTTTAACACTCGAAATCACTGGCAAAATATGGGACAGCCGAATAAATTTAGTGGTTGTTTGGTATTTTACGGCAAAATTTCATACAATAATGAATACATTATATGTATAATTAGATTGATTTGGTGTAAAAGAAACATTGGGTGGAGTAAAAAGGTATAGTTGCATGGGAGTAGCCAGCGAAGGGCAAGGAGGGGCTGCTGCTACCTTCTGTATGCAAAAATAAATTGAATATTTTCTAAATTTTGATAAACAAAAAATTCCAGAGCTTCAGCCACAGACTAAATATTGTGGTCAATGATAGTAGGAAGCTACCAGAAATAAGAAACACAATTACAACGGTTAAAGACACAATAACCTTCTTTCGTGAATCGACAGCCCTTAGGAAATCGGTTCCAAATCTTTCAAGGCTCTGTGAGACCAGATGGTCGGAAAAATATAAGAGCATACAAAAATTTTTAAAAAGCTTCACTGACATTGTTAAAGCACTAGAACATCCATCTGTCGAGGGAAACTGTGCAACAAGAAAATCTGCCTACCAATTGCACTGTGCAGTTACTAAACCAATCTTAGTCTTATACATAATTGAAACATACTCTGCAATTTTGGAACACGTTGTAGACGTTTTACGAGGTGAAAGTATGGATTTGGTTATGATGAAGAAACATATTGATGATATCATAGATGTAATCAATCTTATGATTTATTTTAAAAATCACTTGATATCGCAGAGAAAGTAGGAGATGACTTGTCAGTACCACGAGTAACTCAAAAGCAAGTACACAGAAGTAATCCACCACCTGAGTCTGCAGTTCAAGCATGCTCAAAATGACTTCAAAAATTCCAAAAATAATGCAGAATCTTTCATGGAATTTTATAAGTTGGGTGATGTCTCTGCAGAATTAGATTTGTTGTACAATATGAGGAAGAAAAAGAATTTAGCAGAAGACAAATTGAAGTGGCTGCACTTTTGGAGGAAGTTGATGTTCAGTACCCTACGAAGGGTAAAAACCTGACTCAGGAGTACAATGGGTGATGACAGACTCACTGGGTTGTGTTTGATGAGTGTCCAACGAAAATTTTTGGGAAATCAGGACTGCATTAGTGAAGAAAGCTTTGGATAAATTTAGTTTAATCGCAACAAATATGTTATTAGTTTAATTTAAGTATAATTAGAATCTCAGAGTTTTGTTTTCATTCTCCCTTTCTTTATTTTCAAAAAATTTTATTTTGAATGACCATGGATCATGCCCCCCCCCCCTGTTATAAATCCTGGCTACGCAATCCTGGTTGCAAGGATCAGAAAGATTTATAATTTGCTCACGCTGGTCCAAAAGGGAAAAACAAAAAGCCAAAATAATTCTTCTTTATTTTTTTATGAAATTTCTCTTCTTCTGCTGTGAGTATAAAACATGAAGCCTGAAACTTGTAATTGTTAAACATGAAATTTCCCCAAGGTGCGCAAAGACTCCAGTTATTTCAAATTTAAAGTGTGGCTAACCAAAAGGGCAAGTTGCTGGTGCGTTCGAAACGAAAATTCAAATTGCTTACATACTCTCACTGAAAATGTCTTTTTCAATTTTGTCTGCTCACCTACTGCCAAACTTCATGAGCCGCCACTGCTTAATTGTAAAAAATCGGGGTGATTATTGGAAAAAAATTATAATGTTTCCATTTAAATGTTTTTTAAATCCTAATAATGTTTTTCCAACAAGCTGAAAATATGTAGTCCTTGACAACTCTTATCTAGGATTTTTTTTCCTCTTGCTGCAAAGCTTGCTTATATAGGTATTAAATTTCTGGTGCAAGTCAAATATCCAACCAAAAATATCTTATTTAAAAACAGTTAAGAGATGAACAAGCATCCAAGAGCTCCGCCTTCTGCATCTTTTTCACCAATGTTCAGTGGTGCATGAGTAATAAACCGCCCCTTAGTGTACCGCCCTCACCTACCCGTCAACTTATGGCTAAGAATATATACAATTTCTGTGTCGGTCGACGAGTGGTGTAACTGTGACAACACAAACGATCATCCCTTGACCGTTTCGAGCATGTCTGTTACATTAGTAGAATTAGTTTCATACAAATTATGAAAAAATTTGTATCTCTTCATATAATTTTTATTGTTTAAATATTATCATGTTTAATTTTTGTTTTTCTGTTCTAGGTAAGTCGAGCCATGTACCATTTAGTAGTAACTACGATTAGTAAGTACATAACCTACTTACTTATATATATTTTGGGGGGATAAGTATATTTAAAAAAATGTTTATAGATCCGGTAGTGACTTGCCGAAAAACGGTCATTAAAACACAGGGGGGCTGATAATAAACGATGGAAACATTAAATTATAAGAAATAAATCATTGATTAGAATTTTTAACTATATGAAACAATTAAAAATTATAAAGCAAAATAACAAGTACTGCAATCGATCGCGCAGATATAGACTCTCCCATCTAAATTACTATTCGATTAAGTTAAACCCCTTGCCGGTCAGTGTCGTACCTATACCACAAAAATTATTCAGACAATGCCATAAAATACTTCAACCTAGAATTGTAACTTCTATGTTGTCAGCAGTGACTACTACTTAACTGCCATCTGAAGTTTCGCCACAGGAACTATAAAATTCAGCGGGAATTTTAAATATCAAGTTGATGGAGAATTTTATCTTTTTAAAAAATAAATCGACTGTTTACCTAAAGAGCACAAAATTCAGCTGCTTATAAAAATATATAAATTATAACTGATAATATTTCGCCAAATCTTGTATCAGAGCTGAACATAAGAGAATATTCGGCAAACTCTTGTTGATGCAAGATTTGGTGAAATACTATCAGTTATAATTTATAAGCTTTCATAAAAGCTGCATTTTGTGTTCTTTTGGTGAAAGATCAATTCATTTCTAAAAAACTTGTGCAGCAGAGTAAGAGAATGCAACATTTTTGCAGAAGGTAAAGTTTGCAATATATAATTTGTGTGTCTAGGAAAAAGTATAAAAAGACTTTGGGGAATTAAATATTTATTTAGTGATAATAACAACATCTTTAACACACATACCTATACATAACACACAACATTCTACCTAACTTGATTATTTCCCAATATTCTGCTATTTTCATTCCTAAAATATAAGTATTTTGTGTTATTTTTTCATCCATGTGGTCTGGCATCGACTTCTAAACAATTCAACAAGGAGGGTCACGTATGAAGTACCTATACTCATTTTTATAGTGTCTTCTCCTTTGAAAGCGTTTTTTAGGACATTTGCTAAAGCTGCTTTCATTATTGGATCAACAAATGTTGAATCCTTGTTAGTATTCATGAATTTTGGAAATTTCATATCATCTCCTCTTGAAATAGTATTAGGTTACTTTTTTACATCATAAAAGGAGAATCCTAATTATTAATTACCTATAGACTTGCACCTAATATTAAATTTAGGTAATTACCTGAAATGAATAAAGTGCGAACAGCTTTTCTTTTCAGCCTCTTTTTCCTGGTACTTTACTGGTACTTTACAGTGTTTAACACAAACACGGGAATTTTGGTATATTTGCTTTGATATTTTCTCAGCCCGGAGTCAAATACTTCAGGTTCACGTTTTGGAAACCGATGTTAAGCACTCGTTTTTTCTCAGCAAAACGGAACACAACAAAGTTTTTTAAGTGGTTTGTTTATTTTTCCTTCCATTTTGACATCTTGACATTACGATTGTTGATGATGCAATTTGGCCGCATCGTAACTTAAAACATTCTCTCCAATCCCAGTTACAATTCTAGGTTGAAGTATTTTATGGTTAGGGTTAGCGTTAGGTTGTGCGCATGAGGGCGGGCTCGCCGTTACTTTTGGCTCTTGCAGTATGATTGTTCATGATAATATGTATTTCAATAATACTTTGGTGTTCCATCCTATATTGGATATTTATGACTCTTTTGCATTTATGAATAAGCTTAAACGAGTTTCATGAAAAATAAATTAAATACTTATCACGAAATTTAGATATTTATCGAATTTAATCGAATATGTCAAGCTAGATCTTATTATTTCACGGACTAGCGACGTAAATTATAACACATCTGTGGTTAATTTAGAAAGCCAATCGAAGCGTTCTATTTTATGCGCTAATTTTCTTTATGTAATGCGCTTTATGCATAAACTATAACGTAAAATGCGGAAAATGTACATAAAAATAAAAAAAACATGGGTTTGATCTGTTTACAGAGCTTCATGTGTTCATAGGCTATTGGCTTAAAATACTTCCTTTATATACGGGTAGAAAAAATAAGGATAACGCATAAATAGGTACTAAATAGGTATATAGGGCATGTCCGCCAACTGACAAGTTGACACTAATGACATTGGTCCCGAGGTCCTGAGATTATTTGGTTATATTTTAGTGTGATAGTGATTTGATGATAGTGATTTCAGTGTTACTCAATCTAATGGCAGAAAAGGATATATCTCTTCGTACATTATTTTATAACCTTATTTCTCTTTGTCATAAGATTTTCTTTATTTGATTCCAATGTATAGGTTGCCTTTTCAGTTTTTTCGTTTTGTTCTTGATTTATTCATATTTATCAGTCGTATTATTTATTGGGTTTATTAGTTTTTCCAAGGAATAAAAAACAATGAAAAAATAATTTAAGATAAATTAGCCAAGCATGATAGAGCCAGAACCTTCCTGTGGAATTGCTAAGTGCCTAACTATCCACAAATGGATAAACAACCAGGCGTTGCCCTGGTGGTATGAAACCCCAGGACAAAGACACGCTAAATTATTCCTTAAAAGCCCTCCGGCCAAACTGTCACATGACATTCTAGGTCAAAGTCGAGAAACGACGAGGATGATGGTGGAAATGCTGACAGAAAATTGTAGGCTGAGGAAACATATGCACACAATTGGCTTAGCAGGTGACAGGCTTTGTAGGTTTTGTCAGGAAGAGAACGAAACCGCGGAGCACATACTCTGTGAGTGCAAATGCCTAGCAAGGGTGCGGTTTCACATACTCGGAGAAGAAATCCGAGAGCAGAGACATAGAATCTAATAGAAAGAATAAAGCTAGATGTCGAGCTCTAAATATAGGGAGGACTGCAAAGGTCGCAGTGAGATAGGACAAAGAGCCACTCCAAATTTCATCTAAGGATTGTATTTATCCAGCTTATATGTTTTCTACAATGAGGCTTAAGTGGATAGGATGCGAAATCTGTAGTCAGTAGTATGTAGCATTAAAAAATCCTCTAAATTATTCGTTATAAAATCCAGACAAAACAGTTATTTTAAATATAAAACATTTAATTACCTTCTTCCGTAATAACTTGATTATTAACTTCAAAAGGGAGAGCTTGTTCACCGTTGGAAATTTGTATACGAAAAAATTAGGTTCACTCTTTGTTTTCACCCATAAAGACAAGTATTTTTTGCTGCTTCCTTATTGCGAATTTGACGATGGACCTTTGTTGACGGTTGAATTCAATTTGTGTATCTTTCTTTTGGTCTTTTTGTTTAATAAAATGCCTTTGTTTTCAAGTAATATTCAGTTGCACCGAAAAGCACGTCGTGCGTAAGAAATAAAGAAAAATGTGCTTTGATGATAATTAAAATGCGTCCAGGGGTTTTTCATTTATTTAAAAACAAAAAATGGGTTTTCTTTAGAACCGACTTAATTATAATAATTGCTCATTATATTTTTTACTTATTAAGTTATTTTCACATACACAATGTATAGTTTGGCAAACCTGTTTCAAGCTCCGTTCAAGAGCTCTGGAATGAAGACGACACTGAAATCAAAATCGTCTAGTAAAGGAAATGTTGAAGACGCGATAATAGCTATATCCCCACATCCTACCACTAACCAAAATTCTATATTGATACAAAACCATCTCGGTTTATAATATTTAGTAATGCGTGTTACAAATAGATATCAAAGTTTCAGTTTTTGAAAAATATTTTGTTAAACACCTTTAACTAGAAACAACTACTCCTCGTGCTATATGCATAACTAAAAAATGAGCATGGTAGAAGCCACAGAAGCCTCAGATGCTGCTTTTATGTGGTTAGTCCAATAGAAGCAGCTGGTATGAAACAATTAAACTTTAAAATAATACACTGCAGTAACGTGGGATCAATTTGAGATTAGATTTGAATTTAATTTTAGAAGATATACGTAAGAATAGTAAGCGAGTGTTTAAAAATGAGGTTCCTAAAAGTTCAGAAAGTCATATAGATATAATAAATAAGTTGTGTGATTCATTTAATAATTTCAACCCGCTACACCATCAGTTGAGAGGCCGATCCATGTCGAATACCACCCGTAACAACCACATTACATATGAAATTTTATAACACGCTTCAGTAAACCCAGATTTTCACTCTCGTACATACAAAAAAAATAAGATAATACCAATATACGATTGCTGGATCCCCCAGCAAGCTGTTGGTCGCCAAGAAACACCCTCTTGCTCACTTGTCGAAACAGGTAATTAAACGTGAGCCAATTGTGTGTCCTCATTGTTGGCTGTTGCTCACGTTTCCATCGACCACTCATTCGTTGGTGAGATGTTCTTTTCATTAGATGCTTGTTAAGTCAACCAAAAAAAAGGAATTTTTTGATTCTAGCGAAAAATACTGGTTAGATTTTTTTAAATTGTTTATAATTTTGATATATTTTTCTGTTACGCTTGAATCTTCTATAGTTTGAATAGTAAACTGTCCTTTTCACACAAAATTGTCTTCCTTCCTTTTTATTTCCATTATTTTATTGAAGGATAATAATTCCTAAGAGCGATTATTTCATATTTTTGACGCTTTATTTTCGTATCCGCATCAGCTCGTAATCTGACATCATCTAAAGTGACAATAATATTTTTGAAGGGCATTGCAACAAAAGGACGAAACGCACGATTGAGAACCGGAAGTGTGAAAAGGGCGGCACGTGTTGATGATGAGTTCGACCGGAAGAAAACTTTGCGAGAGAGGGAATAAAGTCCTGTATCATATTTTCGACACGTGACTTATGAAAATAGAGATGATATCTATGAAATTTAGTCGTTTAATATTTTTAACGATTTGTTATTTTCATGACTTATCGCATGGAATTTTGCTCAAAAAAAGTTTTACCCAGTACAAAGTTTCAAACTTCACAATATGTACGTATGTACCTATGTATTTTGGGGTGACATTCACTGACACCTAAAAGATCTATTGAGCCCCCTTACTTCTACTCAGTTTCTGAGGAGAGTCTCAGAAACTGGTAGCTCCTTTAGCCTATTTTCCGGAGGAATTTCAGGAAGTCTGCAGGCTTCAACTTAGGTAAATGTTCCTCTATTTCTTCCAATATTACATCGGGGCTGATTTCGCAAACGGGTTCAGGGCCCCAGAAAGGTACCTCAGTCCCCCTCTTTGCTATTTCATCTGCTATTTCATTTCCTTCTATTCCAGTGTGTCCTGGAATTCATAGTAGGTTGACAATATTGTTCTCGTCTAGTTCATTGAGTTTGTCTAGGCATTCCCACAACATTTTGGAGCTGATTACTTAAGAGTTCAGTGCTTCAATGGCTGCTCGACTATCCGACATTATGATAATCCTCTGTCTTCTGTTCCCTTTATCAATATTGAACTGGGCGCATTTTTTTATCGCGTGGATTTCCGCTTGAAAGATACTTGGGGTATTTCCCAAGCTTTCAGAGTGTTTGGTTCCTGGCTCGAACACTCCTATCCCAGTTCCTTTTATTGTTCCTGTGTACCATTGAATGGCATTCTTTCCAAGTCTGGTAATGGTATTTGTATCCCATTCCTTCTTGTTGCTTAATTCCGTAACGAATTTCTTAGAAAAGTTATACTCTTTCATTATACCGTCTTGTGGCATGTCCCAGGTTGTCTGATTTCTAAGAAGTGAGGAGGTGGTTTTTCTTAATGATTCCCTTTCCACTTAGTCTGTATCTTATTCTTTCAACAACGCTTTCCACCACTATATATAGAGGTGTGAGGTTGAGAATCACTTCCATAGCTGCCGTTGGGCATGTTCTCATTGCTCCTGTAATGCATATACAGGCTAGTCTTTGAATATTGGAGAGGTTTTCTCTCGTCGTCAATAGGCTAGTTCCACTACTCCACGCAAGAACTTCACACTAGCATTCATGTTGCCTCTCCCAACGTTATGAATGAAAAAGAAACACTTAAAAAGTATCAAGGTGCAAATTAGACCTTAATCCCATCAACTAACGACTGTACTTTCCTTATTAATTTAATTTCCCTCTTACATAATTAGACTGCGCAGCCTATATATTATGTTGTAGAATACTTCAGCGATTTTACGGTGAAATAACTTTACATTGTACACGGAATATCCTAAAAAGAATAAAAATGAATATAGCGAACGGCGAGGGAATGCTGGAAGCCGTTTCTTATTATTTTCTTTCTTTTTTTTTTGAATAACGTCTGGAGTGTTTTATTTTCAACTAATGAGACTCTTAAACTTCGGAAAGTTTCGAAGGAAATTATTATTAGAAGCTAATAAAAAGACAAAAAAATAAAAAGAATATTCTAAAATCATTTATGAGGTTTTTATATGGTTTTAAATGAAACTAACTGTTTCTAAATGACTCCAC
>CAJUYG010000204.1:103280-169154 GCA_910591675.1 Galerucella calmariensis
TTCAAGCAAGTGAAATTTTAATGCCAGCAATTTCATAAAAGTTTCACATTCATTATAATATTGTATATGTTTTAGTCAGTGTGTACTTACCCGTAAATATTAAATAATAATTCTTGATGGTCTAAAAACCACTAACAAAAAAATAATGCTATTATATCTTGTTTTCAAGTTTAACTGAAATTTATTAAAAGCTGTTAAGCTAATAAAGGTTTAAATCTAACCTTCCAACAACTTCCTCTCACATTAAATCATACAGATCAATTGCAGTGGAAATAAATGTTTCTAAGAATCCACCGACCACTTATACCACAAATCCTTTGGGCCTACAACTATTGCAAAATTGTTGAAAAGGAGCATTCGTGTATTCTAACAAAGATTCTTTAATAGAGAATGGATATAGAATTGGCAGATATAAAGCGATATATGCTCCGAATCTGACAGAGTAGGCATCGGGAAATGTTATATTTATTTTCGTTGATATTCGTTCAATTCTGTATGTCCATTTTCGATTAGATTTTTGTAGCATTCCTAGTTAGCTGTATGTCTATTCTTCTAATTACTTTTTCCACTGACATCTGACATAACTAGTGACAGATATAACAGAAATGAACTGGTGACATGCCAAGAGTTCCTAGAATTTTTGGCCACCGATATGTTGAGTATTCAGCTGAAGTCATTTTAAATTTCAAAATATACGCTTCGGAGGTGTATTCATTATTTTAATAAAGCAAGATAGATGTTCGAAATGATAAAAAACATGCAAAAATCTTGTTTTGAAGGGTAGACCTTAAGTCATTCTTGTCAAAAAAACCACTGACCTCTATCGCCTATATTCTCAAGACCGTCCCTGTAAAAATGACAGATAATAGATAGATATGATGAAAACCGCAGGAGGCTATGCCAGTTTTCGAGTGCATTAACCGGAAGTGATCGGGGACCGACCGGAGGAACCGGAGATAAGCAGAATAAGAAGAAGAGGTAGACAATAGTTCAGTCTATATATGTATAGAGATGGACAGATGGGATGAAACGTATTGCGAACAATAAAACCAATGATTTTAAAATGAGGGTTGTTTTGTGTGATGCCAATTATTGGATTATAGCTGGCTACAAATACCGTCACCTTGTATATATACGTTAATATCATACAGGGTTTCAGTACCTAAAAAAGGTTTTGAAATGAAATACATTTTCTTTTTGTCTCAAAATTTATTAATCATCCAAATATACGAGAAAAAGATGGCAAATTAGATATCTCAGGAACTCGTCTTAAAGATATATGAGTACTCGGTATATCCGACACACATGATAAGCCGGTAATATGGGTCGGAAAATTTGGTAACTTACCAACATCTACTGAATCACTTGTTAACGTTATGTCTGGTAAACTTGGATCGGATCCAGATAAATTTGTCTTATCGGCTAATGATTTTTGCGACGATCTTGACTCATTTATCGAAATATTATGAATTGAGGGTAAATCAGAGAAGAGTTTTGACGTGCTGGAGCCAATACTCGGTAAATCTGGTACACTTGAACACAAATCTAAAATGCTCGGTAAATTGGGAATGCTTTGCAGCTCTAAATTGCTGATAGGAAATTCTGAAAGACTGGGAAGATCTGGAAGACTTAACATACTATGAATACTAAAACCTAGTTCCGGTGTGCGTGAAGCATCTGGAAACCTTGTCCTCTTGCGTATACCTGATAGTTCTGGAATGCTTTTATGTTTCATGATGTTCAATCTATCGTTATTGTGAGGTAGTTTGTGAAATAAATTTGGAATACTTGTGAATTCTGGAATACTGGGAAGGTTACCGATACGTAATAAACTGGGCATTTTTAATAAATGTTCGGATAAAGTTGATAAGCTTGGGAAATAGTTGAATGATGGGAATGATGTTAACAATAGAGTCACTATTTTTTTAAATTCTTCCAGCCAGTCGAGTATCATCGAGCTTTCTTCATCTTTGAATTTTAGTTTTCTTAGATTAGAGAAACAATCTGTAATCAAAAAATATGAATAAGAACTTATTTTTCTTGATATATCCAATCATGCTAGCAATAACAAACATAAAGGAACCAAACTGCAAAAGTAAGAAGCAGCTAACTGGTGCAAAAATACCCAAACGTTACACCTATGCTCAATCCCTTGAGAGATGGAATGGAATCAAAGAATGTAGTCTTGCCAGGATCACCCTGGGCGATCCTGGGAAACTGGCGCGGAAGAAAAACCAGGAAAAACCTACGTTTAACAGTAGGATTTCTGACTGGCCACTGTAAACTAAGGAAACACCTCCATACTATGGGGCTAGTGGATACACCTCTATGCAGGACGTGTGAACAGGAAGATGAAACTGTCAGGCATGTCTTATGCGAGTGTCCTGAGTTATCGTTAATAAGGTAGTGTTTGAGTCTTGGTCTACACCTGCCGATATAAAGGAGATGTCTCCCAGTGACCTGTCCACCTTCCTGGGAAGGACAGGATGGACAACTCCTCGGGAGGATGAACAATGGGTCACATGTGGCCTAAGTGCTGTGAGCCTACACTCACCCTCCCTACTCTACAGATACAGAGGAGAGTACACAGGGATTTGAACTGCATATAGCTTGTACAAGGTAGGTAAATGTTGAGGAATTGATTGAGCAGTGAGGTCTACTTAGAATGACTCTGTATGTTTAATCCGTTTATACAAATACGTATTTTTTCAAACCTTGCAGCTAATTGTGGTAATTGCGATGTAAACAAGTAAAACCATTGACGATCTTCAGTTAGTGATTGGTCAAAGTAGTGGCCAGTAAACCAATCCGTATCAACTCAAAGCTCTGACTCGTCTAAATAAGATTCTACGGATTGGAATTAATTTAGAATATTTTTCAGTATGAAGTGATAATGAAATTTCTACAACCTAAAGTTTGGCTCCACGAATTATGTCAATATTCAAATAATACCCAGATTATTAACAAAGTTGATGTGATTTATTATTATGTAAATAATTATTATGTAAATAAGTTACCTTGAGCATTTTTTTTTCAAATTATAAAAACTGGAAATTTGTAATTACCCTCAAACATCTTGAGTGGATTAAATGTTCATTTTATATCCAGTTTTGACATATTTTGACATTGTCATTATCCAATATTTTCATTTGTTATTAATTACACTCTTATATACATCCATGGAAAATGTTAAAAGAATGATTTGATTTAAATATCCAGTGGTGTATTACCTACTACTTTACGTAACACAGAGGGAATAAGAACAAGTTGGTTAAGAGCTGTTAGAGTCTTTTGTAAAAACATTAGCTTTATTCGGGTTCATGCAATTACTGTTCCAAGACTGACCGGAGTTTGCGCAGTCTAAATTGGCTTCTTCGGGTTTATTTAAGAGCAGTTCTTGGACGGTTCGAAAACCGTCCAAACCAGTCCCCAGTCTCAAGCTAGGAAGATTTTCGCATTATTTTTTACGCATGCTCAATCATTTGCAAAGGAGCAGGGTGGAAGCTATTTTGAGGTTTGAGGCTAGAGGTTTGTTTATTGTGTGCTGTTCATTTTCATTTTCACAGGTGATCAATAATCTTATAATTCCAGAAATCTTACAAGATAATATTAAAAACGAGAAATTTGTGGAAGAGACTGTCCCTCAATACAGTGATGATGATGAGTTATTTTCAATTGTCAATTTAGTTAGGTTATCTTCTGTACGTTCCCCGTGGCATTACTTACTATTTTTTTTGGGAATCAAACCACAATAGTTAGGTTAGCTCAGTTCTATAGACCATGCGGGATGTTAAACTATGTTCAATTTTAAACGGTCCGAAAATTGTTCTTAAGACTGAATAAAGTACGAAGCTGGTTCTGCGCAATTCCAGATTTGTTTACGGACTGTCCAGAAACTCTACTCGTGGTATAATATATTATTTTCCAACTTTTAACAGCAAGGAAATATATTAGTGACTAAAATACGTTAAAAATGTCAACATGTATTGTGTAAATTGTAAAGGCACTTTCGTTAAAGCACATCGGTTTCCATTACGTAAAGTTCTTGTGTCATTCAATGCAGTAAAAAGCGAATCCAGAAAACCTGACAATTTAATCCAACGAAAAAAAAAATACAAATAAACAATCAGGTCAGATTAGATCCGTTTCGGCGTTAATCCCCGTAAAGCAAGATATACGAGATGATTATTCGTTAGCCGCTTGCCATCAAACGTTTTAACGTTTTTTTTTCAGTAATCCAGCGGTGATACATGACGGACCAAAATCGAAATCGCTCACTTTGCAAATTACTACACCGTAAATTTCAAAAAAATATTAATAATTTTCGTTTAGGTACCATAGACGTACAGTATTGGAAATATTTAAAGGTATTCGGGAAACAGAAAATTCAATTATAATTATTCAGAATATATATTCATAATTCCAACTATGTGGGCTCAAAAAATAATTCACCTCATCTGCTTACACAATAATTAACTCAACGACCAGGTGCAGATAACAGGCTTAAAATGGCGACTGTCAATCATGCGCACTCAGAAAATTAATTATAAAATAACACAAGCTTCGTTTCTTCTTAGGATGGTGTATTCTGTGGTATCACACTAGAATGACATTTGCTGCAAGTAAGTTGTGTAGCTGTTAATTCCATTTCTGGTTGTTCGTAAGAGATATTTTACAAAATAACGTCCTTAACCTTCACTTAACAATAGTAGAATTTAATTTCATGAAAAAGATGGGAAAAATTCGATTAATTCTCAATTTGTTTCGACAGGAACCGCCAATGGATTGATGATTTTCATTTTCAACATCGGACAGAGATCATTGTTTGAAATTAAAAATGTGTGCGAATTTTCATATTAATTAAAAATCCACCAATCCAATTAACACGAGACATCATCGGAAGTGGCGTAACTGGCTGCACTTGACACACGTCGGAAACAACCACCCTATGCCCTTGCCACCCTTTTCACTGCCACTAACTTCAATCCTCTCTTCGCTCTCGCCCCCAACCCGCTGCATGAACGAACGAACGCTGGCGTTATTGAGGCGTACCTAATTCATCTGATGCCGGGCTGGTCCCAAAAATGTTTTTTTTGATCGATAATTCATTAACAGTCTGAAAAAATGGTTTGCCCACTTTTTTTTCAAATCTAACGATACATTAACTTCTCGCCGGCATGGAAATATACGAATAAAATTTTTTATTTTCACTCTAGATTGAAAATTTCCAAAATTTAGATCATTTTTCTTCAAATCTAGGTAATAGCTAAACATATTGTTGATAAAAAAGGTGTTCAAAATGTTCCCAATCCAAAGAATGAAACCTATACCTTTCAAAACCTTCTTTCGGTATTAAACAACTTTATAATTCTATACACCCAAGTCTGTATCTATTTATACATACAGTAGATACAATATTACGAAAGAATCTCAATCTGGGGGTTACATTTTCGATCCCGCCCTATTTTAACTGATTGAAAAACGTACCCCGAGGCAGGTGAGATAGCTATCAACCCCAAATACGTAGAGGCTTAGGGGAAAAGATGAGTCAAAGGTATTTGCATTGTCATTAATATTATGTTTGAATGTTTGAAACCAGTGCGGTGAACCGACTACAGGGCATTTTTATTAACTGCGATGCCATTGTGAAAAATATTTTATAAAATGGCGGATAATAATGGATTTTGTCTGCCGACAGATGTGTCTCCTTAAATAGATTTAAGCCTTACCGTTAAATTGAGATTGTGTTTGATTATAATTGTGGATATGATTATAATCGGAAAATGGGAGCCAATTTAATATTAATGGAGGTCAATTTTAAGCAAGTATGGGTTTGTGAGCTTGGGATCAGAGCATAAGAGCAACAAAAATTCACATGACATAGCCAGACTTGCAAATTGTTGAACCAGAGCACTTCCGCTGCTAAAGACATGTGGGTAGCCCACAAAAACATGGAATGGTAGACAGATAAAGCGTCACCAGATTAAGCAGACATAATAAGTAAAAAAGGGAATACTATCAAAGATTTGGTGAGTCTGCTAGCTGGACATTGTAAGCTCAATATGCATTTAAAGATTATGGGACTGACGAAGAAGCTATGTGCAAAGAATCCACTGGCAAAGAATTGAGAATTATAGGAATATTCAGTTTCAAGGAGCTGTTCCTTCGCCGGTACCACCTCAGTCTCCTGGGCTTGTTGTGGATACTCCTAGTGTTCTGACTCCAGCCTATTCAGCCAATACGTTCCCTGTATTAGCCCATACAGGTTCTTTGCTGGTTGGTTGTAGAAGTCTTCTGGAGTCATTTGGGGTCTACCATACAGTTTCTGCCTCCTGTGGTCCAGCGTCTCACAGTTGCATAGTATATGCAGAGCTGTTTCGGTATCCTTCTTGCATCTTCTGCATGTAATGTCTCCGTTTTACAGCCCTATTTTGTTCAGGTGCTCCGATATGGTGCATAGTTTGTTCCTGCTCATTGAGAGCAGTTCTTTCGCTACTTTTTCTGATGGTTGGGCGTATTCTTTTAGTGTTTATTGTGTTGTTCTTTCACCCACCCTACTAACCATGATCTAGTTGAGCATCTGGGAATGCCCACTGCTGGTTTGGGTCCATTCATCAGGGTTGACGACCCTGCTCTCGCGAGTTCGTCAGCTTTTTCATTGCCAGCGATTCCTTTGTGACCTGGGACCCACTCCAGTGTTACACTGTTCTGAGTCGCAAGTCTTCTAAGTTCTTCGCCGCATTCCCATACCAGCCGAGATGTTACCTTAGAGCTCTGAAGTGCTTTAAGGGCAGCTTTACTGTCAAAGCTGGTTGCTGAGAATAGTAATCTAGATGAAGCAAAAAGGTCATAATGGAACATTATTTTGGATGGAACATTATATTGATGGAACATTATATTGATCTGTAACATGATATATGATCATAACACAAAACTAACAATATATTCGGTGTAAAAAATACAAATTTCATACTAAACTTCAAGCACGAATATTTATATCAAGTTCCCTTTCATTGAAAGGGCAACTGAATCATTAATCTTCGTGAAGAAGTAAGGGATGTAAGAGACATAAACTTGCCGATAAGTATCCAGTGGAGCACTTAGCACAGTCAAATAACTTGAATTGAAATTGGGTTTAATACTTAACAGCAATTACAAGTCATGTTCTAATTGCTCGATTAAGGCCATGGGCGTAGTGGTTATTCTTTTTTCAATCCAGATGCTGTTTCATACTACATTCTATAAATTATCTTAACTTTTGGTAGAAGTAGCAACGTAGCTTAATTGAGATGCAAAAAGAAGTACGAGTAGTACACAGCAGCGAATTTTTTATTGTTTCACTATAAAAACGTTAGTTTTATCGTATGTATATATCAAGATATCAATAATACTTAATAAACAATCTGTCAAATAGTTTTCTATTTGTATACTACCCTTCTCCCGATACCAACTCCCGTCAATGACAACGTGAATTGTTTGGGGGTTCCATACAATTGCTTGCGAAATTATGTTCTACATTTGTAGCTCTTGTAAATGGGCCTACGTTAGCAAGTAAGGTTAACGTTTATGGCACTTGACAATCTGTTACGATACTTACATTTAATTTTGTTTATGCGTTTGAAACTTCGATTTATGTTGATAAAGATGCGAGTGGGTTTGAAGTGGTACACTGGAAGTCGAGTTATTGTGTCAATTGTTTGTTTACAAATTACAAATATTTAAGAAAATTACTTCCAGTCAATAGAGAGGGAGAAAGACCGAGAAGTAAGTAGAATATAGGATCTAGAATATTGAACGTACGCAGATTGGGAGAGGTGACAAAAGCAGAAATTTACTACAAAACGGTTACGACTGTTATCAGGCCAGTCCAGCATTATTGTGCTTTTAAAACTACAAATGGCTGCACCAGAGTATACTTTTCAGGTCCAGTTTTTTTTCTTGTGAGTGCCTATTGGAAATTGTCAACCAAGGTTCCAGAAGACTACTACGAGGTATCAATACTTCATACTTTACCCTGTAATGACCAAGCTGTGGTACCTTGAGATTATTCAGTACCATTCCTTCTACAAGTATGTGAGGTTTTTTTCTTCCTTTCCACGGAACCTACATCCTTCCTACTTTTTGAGGTGTCCAATGTCCATTAAAAGAGCGGTGGACACCTGTTCAAAACATTTATGGCTTATATAAGCTCGCCTTCAAGCGTGGATTTGTTTGTCTTACCTTTACCATTATTTTCTCTTGCAAATTCAGCTAATCATTATAAATCAAGTGTGTTAAATATTTCATTGGAATGTTGAAATATAGAGTGTTAAAAGTGAAATGAAATGCTACATTAGTTTGTATTTATTTTATTTATAATAAATGAGAATTTTAACAAAAGTATGAATACATAAAATGGTAACAATTAATTCAGACAGTACAATACAATTGAACAAAGGTTGATAAAAGGAATAAAATATTTAAGAAAGAAGCACATTTTGTAGTGTATATACTATTGTAAATAAAGGCTTTTAAATCACATAAATAAAAACATAATTTGAAGGCATATTTTTGGAGAGAAAGTGTTTTTAGTAGACATGCAGGATTCCAGCAATCGTCTAGTAAAATGCCACTTTTTGAACATCGAATTTTCAAATTTATGATCCTATTTACGTAAACCAGTTCAAATATTAAATTTTATCTTTAAAAATTTTTAAAATCCTTGAAATAGTTTCCTTGTATCACTGTTTTTGTTCACAGTTAATACTAAATATATATATAGAATGTCCTGAAGTTCTGATTTTTAAAAGAATTTGAATTTTGTATTGCTACATTTTTAAATTATTATTGTCAGTAGAATTTTGTTTTTAAATCAAAATATTAAAAGGAGAGATTAAAATTGTGGCAGTGTTTATTTTTTTGGTAGACACTAGTAGGTAATAGAAAAGAAAATTACAAACAGGCAGTTCTTTTATTTAGAAATAAAAATTTAATATTGGGAAATATTGAAAACGTTTTTTTTTCACATCAAGAACCAGAACTTTAGGTAGCATTATTCATTTTAACATGTATGTAGAGCTAAAAATATTTATCGAGCCAAAAAATTAACTCTAAGCATTTTGAATGCGTAATAATCCCATTTTTTAATAGTAAAATTTTTTCCACACTGATAATATTTTAACCCTGCTATATATATTTTTTTAAAGCCTCTATAATATTATTAATAATATACTGGGTGTCTCAATAGTTGCGATTCATATAATTCAAAAATCAATTATAAGAAGTGGCGCTGTAAAAAGGTGTAGTTTTCCCAAAACTGGCATTAGACAATTGAAACACCCGGTATTTTTCTAACTTCGTATATACAGTAAATTTATTGTAAGCAAAGTTTCCTGGATATTTCGCTTTCATATCTCACTAGATTATTCCCAGCTTTTAAAAAGGAGGATAAATAAAATTTTAAAACGCAGCTTATCCAAAAAACTGAGTACCTATTCGTTCTTCTGACCCAACTTAATTTTATATATAAAAACTAAATATGGAAGAATATGCTTAAAAATACAAACAATGTGTGTTTGCGATTTTCCTGTAAAGAAATAATTCTAAAAGTTATATATTGCTCCCTAAATATAAAAAGTTAGTTCTTGAGCAATTTGAAATTAACTTAATATCTAAAAGATTAGTTTCAATCTCTCAACCAGGATTCAGGAGTAATTTTTAATTATTTATAAAAAATACGCTTTGGCAATAAATAATACGTATATCATTACTTACGTTTAAAGCTAATTTGGAAATACTTTTTCGTAAGCCAAAAACTTACCATTAGTATAAAGTGCTTTAATCAAAAAACAACGAAAAAGGAATATTTTTTTATAAGTTAATCCTTTATATTACTATTAAAATCTAGAAAGTATGTCAAAGTGCAGCAGTATAGATTCTGAAAATAATTTATACAACTACAATGATGGCGATAGTTCAAAATAAAAAGTATATTTATGAAGGTGGAGTGTCAATCAGCGACTATAACCGCGCTGCTTTAGACGCGCGACCATGGTAACTTTGCTTAGATCACTGGCTTACGTTGAGTAATATGAATGCGTTGACAAATGTATGAATTTAACCTCAAAACAATTTAGTCATAATAAATAATATCCACTTGTTTAGTACAATTATTGACACCTTATTATACGAACTTATATCCTAAGAACATACATTATAATAATCCAAATAGGAGTCGCTGCAGTCATACTACAAAAGTCGCGCGTCTGTAGTGCTGTCGCCTGATCGATTCTCCACTTCTGAGATTTTTATCTTGAGCGGGGAAATCAATTTATATTATTTAATTATTGTTGTTGTATTAATTATTGTTATAGTGTTAAAAATATATATTCAAAAACCAATGGAAATATTAACGTTATACTTGGCAAACTTTAAATATGGCTGATTTTATAGACATTAACAGAGGTCTCTCCAGCTGTCTTTATCTTATTATCTATTTTGCTATGGACTTGGACTTAAACAATCTTTACGGGTTCCCGTAACTTTTCAACACATTTTCACTTACTTTCTACCAATTTTCTTTAAATTTCAAATAAATATTCGCGAACAAAATGTAAGTAAATTTATTTGAGCTTAATTTCACGTTGAAAATAACTTTTAGAGACAACAATTCCTTTATTATAGAGGCAGATGTGCTCAATGATAGATCAAAAACAGAACAGATCTGATATCTCTGCAAGCTATTTTCAAACTTACTTATTCTTAGTGACACACCAAGCTTTTATTTCCAATTCGATATATATTTTCTTTTAAAATTCACAAAGTACATTAATGGCAGTGATATTCATTAAATCCCATTGAAATGAACGTTTTTAAAGAAGATACAAAAATATAATTTAATAGATTCGTATCTTCTTTATTCGCGCTGGGTTAAAGTTAATTTTGAAGCTGCCTAATTTTTCTATTTCACCACATTTAAATACTATTATTTTATCATTACTTACTTTGGTCATTTTCTTACTTCCGGATAGCTAATATGTTTATTTAACTGTGCTAGAGTCTTTTTAATATTATATTACATTATTACTTATAAGTTTTTGAAGAAAAAAAATATCAACGGAAGTGGCTTTGTAAAAAAACTATGGAACCGCAAGTCGAAGTTTTGGTATAAATAGTAGGGTTCGAAGGACCAAAAAAACGCGAGCAGAAGAATTACTGGCGCTAATAAGTAGACTTGATCGGTTATACATTGACTGATAGCAACCACTGTCGCGGAATATTTTTCTATCTCATCTTTGTGGCTTTTCCCGTGTACTAAAAAAAACTTAATTATGCGGTTCCACTAGGGAATTGAAATTTTGAAACAAACAAACATATTTTTACAAAGATCTACAATAAAATAATCACATAATTGCACAACCTCATGCGATATACTACTCGATATATACTCAACGTTGAACTTCTTTATTACTCACTTTACTGGGCGTTGTCTGTAACGTGGCTTCGCTACCGGGCTCCGCTGCTATGGATAGCGTCAAGGGCATCATCTTCAAAGGATGTCCGTTTAATTTCACATCTGCGTGTCGAGTGTTATCCTTAAATTCTCTGCTATTTGAAGACATCGCACCTGGACTCACAGCTGGTTTGTGGATCGTATCCTTTTGGGATTTATTTTTGCTCGTCACTTGATCTCTCACTGCCATTTGGTAGGCCAATTCGAAAGCTTGTCCTAGAGTGAGGATGATGTCGATCGCCTGTTCCTAGAATAAAATTATTGAATACTAAAGACACTGGAATGTTTAAGCATGTCGGTGGTGCACTCATTATCTGCGAATCTGAAGATATAGACACCTAGGACTGAAGCAATCCAGTGAGGATTTCTCCAAGAAGGATCTAGTGGAAAGACTGTGGTGTCTGATAAGGACTAGACTAGAATAGAGCACACAATGTTTCAAGGATGAGGGAGCGAAGACTCTGACTGATCAATCAATCTGACTACCTAAATTATATTTAGAGCTTACCGAAGAAACAGCTTGGAATACGTGACAGTAAAAAGACTCGGAATCTTTTGTGATGTACGCGAAGTAAGATTGACATTTCATGTGTTGACAGACGCAGTTCATATTTTTAATTTCGTGTTCGCAGATTATTTTCTGTAACAAACAAAAAAACAGTTTCAAGTTAATACGACTTTGTAAAGCTGTTTCATTTTTCACCTTCGCTACAGGGTTGATGAATTTAACTCCTTTGTAGGATATGGAGAGACAAATTTCTTCGCTGGGATGATCCTTCGAACCTATCACAGTTTGTATGGATTTTTTCGTAGATTCTGTACCTTTGAATTCTTTGATAAGTGTCGAACCTAAATACTACAACCAGAAACGTATTAAAAATACTTGAGTTATTATTAATACTTACATTGGCAGTATATTTGACAAAACCCGTGATTAAAAGTATCGGTTGATGTCTCCATTGCGATTTGATGGAGTTGGAGCCACCAACGTAAATTTCTGTCGGCGACTTTTTTTCCGGTTCCTTCTTGATTGGTGGAGGAGGTGCAGGTCTGGATTTTTTATGTCGATGTCTAATCGTTCCTGTATTACTGTTTACCGAGTACGTTGAAGGTGATGGGAGTTCTGGTAAAGGTTGGCTGTTTTTCTAAAAATTACAATTAGTTCAGTTGGGTTAGCGTTAGCATTAGCAGTATCGGGTTAAAATTAAAGGTGGATGTAAGAGCAGTAGGCGAGATTTTTTATGGAATTCCTCAAATATATCATGGTTAATTATAATCAATTGCCTCCACCGGTTTTTAGGCTGTGCTAATTGCACATTAACAGTTCATAACCAAAACAACCAAAAATGGGACTGTTTTTCGACATGTTTTCGAATTTTACTCGAAAAGTATTAAATTTATCGTGCATATTTATGGAAACAAAGTTATAGAGCGTGAAATTTGCTATAAAGTTCTGTGGTTCAGAATGTGAAAATTTCCATGCCTACCCAAAAATGTACGATTCAACCTCTAACCACATATATTCTGCTATACTCCGCTATACTCAGCCCTCACCTTGGAATCACAGCGCCGAGAGCCTTTTCCGCGCATATTCCAGCGTTGCCAGCACTATTACGTTCGTTATATATTTAGTACCAAATGAATTTATTTATTACGCTATTACGCCGCTTTGCAATTTATTGCGTTTTATTATTTTGGTCAGAGAACAAAAAATCGAAAACAAAACACATCGTTAACAAAAAAACGCTGTAATTTTGCCTTTACCCCGCTGTTGGCATTGGCTTTACTCCTTGGCACTACTGGCAGTGCAATGAAATTCGGCGTTCGACTTTTGACATTTGACATAGACAAATCAAATCTTCCTCTATGACTTTTGATGTCACGACCATAGATATGGTCACGACTATTTAATCTCTTCCTAGCTTAACATTTTTTCCAAGAGTATTTTTATTAGAAGTTTTTCTCAATTAGATATTATTTCTACAATTTCTGTCCGTTTTTTTGTTGTTTAGTATATTTTTTTCTTGAATCTATGCAATAAAAGTTTTATTTCCTTTGGAAATTTTGATTTCAAGAAAATGTCAACAGCAAACATGTTCAGCTTTAGCGACATCTATTAACCGTTTGCACCACATACAGAAAACTTCAAAAAAAATCTATTACGAACAAGTCCCAACCTATTACGAAATTCAACAAAATTTAGTACGAAAAATAAGAATCTGCTGGCATATTCTCTCTTCTATTTGATTTAATTGTTGATAAGTTATGAAATGTAGGTGTGTTGAAAAATATCTGGGAAGTATGCAGAAGGAACCGCATAACAGTATTTTTTTTCGTTATATTGTTTTTCGGTTGCCTAAAATCCTTGATCAAGTTTGGGATTCAATAACTCGGGATTGAATAGTCCGAATTGAACATTCAAAAAACCAGTAGTTGTGTTTTCCCAAGTCCTTTAAGTAGGTTTTTTCAGATTCCGATTAGAAAACCGCAAAGATATCTTAATTGTTACTAAAGTAAAATTTTGACCACTTCTTTAAACTAACATCTGAGTCAGTTAAACCAAAAAAATTTGTCTAGCATGTGTAAAAACATTATTGTAAGTTTAAACAATTTATTGTGGCATATGTCTTTATTCCAACAATGTCTATTTCTTTTACTCAATGTTTATTAACAATTAGATTACTCAGCAACTAAATAAGATATCGAAACCGCGTTTGTTGCTTTCAGTTCGTGAAATAATAACGTATTATGAGACAAATAATGATTTACATAAATTGCATTAGTATTTTGCGTCTGAAAATCAACTGTTTTTTCAATTTTTTTTTACTTATTCATCCGCTGTGGCTGCAGGGATGGGAATTTTTAAATTTTGACCCACGGAATTTTATAGCAAATTTCACGCTTCATAACTTTGTATTCATACATATGCACGATAAACTCAATGCTTTTCGAGTAAAATTAGAAAACATGTCGAAAAACAGGCCCATTTTTGCTTGTTTTGGCTATAAACTGCTATTGTGCAATTAGCACAGCCTAAGAAACGGTTGAGGCAATGGATTATCATTAACCATGATATTTTTAATGGATTCCATTAAAAATTTCGCCTACTGCAAAATTATTATTAATAATAAAAATAACTATACCATTGAACCAAACTCCGTAATGGCTTCTAGTTTAGGACCAGCGATAATATGTTCGCCGCTACTGACGCTAACCAATATCCTTTTTCTATGTCCAATTTTTTCTATGTCGAGCACGGCCGACAACTCCACATCCCATATTCTCTTAACTCTCTCCATATCGTGGTATAAATGTTTAACAAACGTTTCGTAATACTGTTCCAATTTGATTTTCGTTAACCAAGATTTCACGGAATTTTGTTGGTTATTGTTATTACAGACGTTTAAAGAATTTTCATTGACTTTTGACGGTAAACTTTTTATTGCCTCCAGAAGAAGTTGACGTTCCAGCTCGCTGGCGATTCCCATTTCTTTGATGTCGCTCTCTTCTATTACACCGTTCTGTTGGAATTCAGAACGAAATTTTATATTTGTTATATTTTTTAATATCTATTTATTTAAAAAATATATTTTTGCACCTATATTAAATCTTTAATTGTTCTTACCAAAAAATTCAAATCATCGAATCCATTACTCATGAAAAGACCGACGTAATCCCCCATCCCAAGTCTCTGCAACCACTTTTCCACCGTAGTAACGCTCTCCCCCGAGGAATTAGCCAAACTATGTTGTGAACAGCTTATTGTCATTAACCTACTCTGGAATTCCTTTTCTAATTCGGCTACAAAAACAGATTCCCGAACGATACCAGTACCGAAAGAGGCCATTATCTCTTGGATTTTGGCCCATTCCTCCTGTTCATCGAACGGGCTCAACGCAGATACACGGTCTTTATATTGTTCCTTATTTTCTTTGTTTTCCTTGTTATCAAATTCTTTCTCTGAGCTGGAGGATTTTTCATTGTCACTTTTAATTCCTTCTCCGTTTGTGCTGTCGTAAAAACGTTTCAACTTTTTTAGGGTTTTCGGACGTTCAACTGGAGTGTTCGGGTTGATGTTTTCGAGAACATTTGTTGCCGCACCTTTTATTAAACCTAAAAAGTTAAATTTTGCAAGTAGTCGCTATCCATAAAGAAAAATCTCGTTTTTAATGGTGGTGAAGACATTTATAAACCTCGCACCTTATTTAGTCTAGTCAACAAGTGCCTTTTTGGCCAACTTTTTTCAGCAGTCTCTGAAAATTATGATCGAGGTGTCATTCGATTCGGGATGGCATCTAGATGATTTTTGAAAAAAATGAAGTTCCGAAAAAAAAAATTGCAAAAGTTATTAACAATTAACTAAAAAAAGGGGGTTTAGGTTTTTGCAAATATCTCAAAAACTAATAGAGATTTTTCAAATTAAAAAAAAGATTTGAAAAGAGGAGGAAATTTCCTAAAAAAAAACCCGACTCCCGGAACTGTAGGACCTATATATATAATTTTCCCAGAGGGATGAAAATACGGCCGAAAACGGGTGTTCTGGCTTCCGTAAGCCACGCCTACTTTGGACACTTTATTAATAAAAATTATTTTAACATATTAAATATGAAATTTAAGAAATGGAAAAATTCAGGGGCTTACTAAATAGATAAATGAACAATAATCCGCCAAGAGAGGAAAAAATCTCAAATTTTTAGTTTAATTATCACATTGCAATGTTCATGTTCAAGCAGAAAAAAATTACTAGTTAACAATTGAATAACTAATTGGAAAATTGTGATTAAAATTTTTTTTCAAGCGGATTATTGTTCGTTTATCTATCCAGTAAGCCCCTGAATTTTTTCAATCTTTAAATTTCATATTTAATATGTTAAAATAATATTTATTAATAGAGTCCAAAGTAGGCGTGGCTTACGGAAGCCAGAGCCCCCGTTTTCGGCCGTATTTTCATCCCTCTGGGAAAATTATAAATATTGGTCCTACAGTTCCGGGAGTAGGGTTTTTTCTAGGAAATTTCCCCCTCTTTTCAAATCTTTTTTTCAATTTGAAAAATCTTCATTAGTTTTTGAGATATTTGCAAAAAAAAATCTAAGATAAACAATCTATTAAATTAAAATTCTCATACAGCACGGCACTGCTATTGGAATCAGTCACCTTAACTGTGTATATTCCTATCTTTGTTTTCGAAAGAGAGAATCAACTTAGATATTGGTTGTAAGCAAGTGTGTTGTCTGTATAGGGGGTTATTCATCTAGTTTCTTTTTAATCAACTCACCTGCAAAAGGAACTTTGGAATTGTACTCTTCCAAAATATTGTCAACACTTCTGTCTGACAAAGAAACGCTGCTAGAAAAGCTGCCGCTAGAGCCGTCGTAGATTAAAAGGTACTCATCTTCAGTTTCCGTCTCCATGTCCTTAGATCTTCTTTTGTATTCCTGATGGATCCATGAAGGATTTTTTTTATAAATGGTAAATGTTAAAGTTGGAAGACTAGCATGCCTTTTTATAACTGCGGGGCGGTTTCTCCACTGAATTAAAAATAATAGTCATGCTTGGTAGTGCAAAATTATAAATAAACACGGCGGAAGGGCTTTTAATGTTTGGTTTGTGGTACAAAGAGTCATGCTTTCAATCAAAATAATAATAAAAAAGTGGCGCATCCAGAAGACTACCTAGACCCGAAGTTTTGACTATCTGGAAAGGGAGTGTTGTCTGGAACGCTCCCAGGAAAGATAGTTAACTTAACCTCCCAGGAACAGAAGTGTCATGAGAAGAAAAAAACAAAGTAATTAAAAATTTAACGTCACATTTCAATTTTTTGCGGGTCATTTGAATTTAAATGGAGTGACTTTGACCACCACCTCCTAGCATGGTTTTTTGGAGACAAGAGAAAGTTTTACAAAATTATGGTCAAGGAGACAAAGTTCTCCTTCCAAAAATTCAAGGTTCGGTTTTGATGATGATAGGCTACATAAAGAATCAAGCTAGGAAATGTAATCTAGATTCAGAAAACTACAATCGATCTGAAGAGGTCGCCTATTATCTACTGGAGGAGATTACTGAATGGAAGAGGGGGATTTACCCAAATGGAAGCATGCGAATTTCCCAAATTCCTTCAAGGAATAGTACTAAGGGAGCTACTGAGTCACTCAGGAGAATTGTTGAGAAATAAGGTGCTAGAGATCCTTTAGACATAATTTTTTTGACATTATTGAAGCCTTGAAAGGCTTCTGTTGAATTGGATTCTAGGTTTTGTTTTATCTTGCGATTCCAACTAAAGCACAGACGCTTTATGTACAGCTGGTTGCATTATTTTGATTACGAGTAAACCAAAACCAAATTTAAACTCTCCATTCAGTGAAACGACCAAAATACAATAATTACAGTTTTGGATAAAATCAATTTAGTGATTAATAATTATAATTTGCTATAATTTTTGTTACATTTAATTTGGATCACTGAATGGTTTAAAAAAATAGTGAAAACCCAGGTTAGGAAGGAATGGGGTTGGCTAGCGGGAGAAAAAAAATAAAATGCCAAGATGCCAATAAAGCTTTATTAAATATTACACAACAACATGATATAGTAACAGTTAAACAAAAAGAAAAACATGAAACAATAAAATTTGCCAACAAAACACAAAACATATATATATCTCTAGCATTGACAAAGCATACCTATGCTAATAAATAATGTACCTGATGTTATTTTTCGACAGCCATTGTGATTCTTTTTTTTGGAATTTCTAGCGTTAAAAATTTATTTTTCAAAAATTGTAAAGTCTGTTCATACTTATGGCGAAGTGACTAATATGGTGTGGTTAAATTTTAATCAAAGTACGGTCCTGTTCGGTAATATTTCTACAGTGGCGTATCTATTTACTTCACTTTATGTATGAACAGACTTTATTTCTGAATAATATGTTTATGGATTATTTATAACATCAGGAACATTTTAGCTTTATTTATAATTTTTGAATTTATATTAAAAATGAAAATTAGTGGAAGGTAGTTATAAATACTATGTTAGAAATTATATACTTAATGAAGGAATCTGTGCAAATGAAAAAATTATTTTTAAAAAATTCTGTTGACTACAAAATTATCCTGGGTATATTTAAACAAAAAAACAAATAAAAATTTGAGAGCGTTAAAATAATAAATTTTTTTATCGAAAAAAAGCCATAAAATTTCCAGAAAAGCTCCCAAAAGGCAAACAGTTAGGGGTAGAGTTGGAAAAATATACAATACGTAATAAAACAATCAAATATTTTTTGCGAATAAACTGGAATATTTTTAAATTTAAAAATATTTACTTCTTTAAGGTTTTTAAAGATATGTTAAAATTAACATACCACCTGAATATTTAACTGTCTTCAATGCAATAAACAAATTATTAATTCATAAATTTAAGTAATTAATTAAATTTAATAAATTTAAATATCCCAACCATTAATTTTTATTAAAACATAAAAAAGTTAAGTAGGTATAAAGTATAGAAGGACTATTTATCCTTTTAATAGTATACAGGACGTTTCTGAATTAATGAAAAAACATTTTTCATTCATGCTTGCATACATCCTATATTATTTATCAATAAAATTTTTTAGTGAAATATATTACTATGAAAAATCGAAATTTTAATATCATAATGATGACAAGATAAGGCCAAAAATTTTTTTCACCCTAATTACATACAATTCAGCGGATAAAACAAATTACCTTCAATTGCAAATAATATATAATATTATATTAAAAAAGTGCTATCAGTTCAATAAATACATGCTAATAGTGCTGTACAAAAGAAAATAATACTGATCAATGAACAACCATTCATGCTGTCACGTGCTCACCTGACTTAAAGGACGAATTTTGTCGTAAATAATACTTTCAGCTTGCATCGCAGATGGCGGCGGATGATCCGGCGTCGGAGGTTGATTATAATGCGTGGGGGAAAGAGGATAAAGATCGTTTCTTATCAGCTTCTTTTCCGGTTTGGTGGAACGGGTAATATTTTCACCTGTAACAAAATCATTGAAATTTTCAAGAGATTAAAGACGCGTGTATATAAAAAACAGTGTTTTTGTGTAATTAAACAGAAAAACAACATTTATTTAATATAACAAACCGTTCTCGTCGGAAATCATGATAAACGCACTAGAAACGAAATTAGTCTCAGGCGCCGATGAGCTCGCCAACGGTTCTTCTTTATGTTTCCTCGGAAAATAATACTCTTCGTATACTTCCGGATGTCTACGAAGTTTCCTTCGAGGATTCTGTTGCTTGATTATCATATTTTCGTACATTGAAGTGATCGCTATCGGCTCGTGCTTCTTCCTACTGTCCAAATCTTCACTTTTCCCTCTTTGGAGCTCACTTCTGAAACAGAAAAACGAAAAACTGAAGAATGGCTCTACCAGGTGACGGATAGTCGGATAGTTAGATTGTCAGATAGTTCGTACTAATCCATTTTTCGGGCGGATAGTTCGCACTTATCCGTCATCAGTCTGGTTAGCTCGTACCTATCCATTTTTCGAGCGGATAGTTGGTACCTATCCGTTTTTCGGGCGGATAGTTCGTACCTATCCGCTACATATCTAAGAAAATCATTTTAAATACTTTAATGTTGTCTGAATTACCTAGGTCTTTCGGGTTCGTCATCTAAAGCAATATTAAACACATTCATCTCGACGTATTGATCCATACTTCTGCCGTGGCTTAGTCTTTCTCTTCTGTTTTCCTTATCGAAATCGTTGAGATTTCCTTGGCTTCTTGTTCCACTGTGTGCCAAAAATAGATATTCGTATGCGCTATTGCTAACTCCGTCCACTGACATTGACATGGGTTGGATATGGGTAGGGGATATTGATATGTTGCGACGAGGAGGTTTTTTAGGGGGTGTCGGCTGTGAAAGGAAATATTACTCAGAATTTATGTTGAATTTATGATTAGAAGTTGCTACTTGAATCAACCGATTGATTTGTTTTGTGGATTAGGGAAAATGCTATTATCTGTGGGATATTATTGGAGGAAGGATTTGTGTCTAAAATGATGGAATCTTGAATTTTGGATATGCGAGTTACAATAAATGTTTATCTAATTTTGACATATAAAGTGACATTTTTCAAACTGACTTCCATTAGCAAACGTCACATTTTTCGTAACCAGTTACATAATGAAAAATATTATGTAACTGGTGATGAAAAATTAATTTTTCTAATTTTGACATATAAAGTGACACTTTTTAAATCTGATTGACATTATGAAACGTCTTACTTGTTGTAACTAGTTGCATAAAGTAAAATTTTATGCAATTGGTGACGAAAAATGTATTTCAAAATTAGTGACAAAAAGAATTATTCTATTTATTAAACTGTTATTATAAAAGTTAAAAACATTAATTATAAATTAATTAATTATTATAAATATTGATAACACAATTATTGCAATTAATCAAATTTATTCCCGACGACATATTTTGGTTTCATGGTTTAATTTAATTGATTCAGGTAGCAGCTAGATTAATCAAATTAAGAAAAAAATTGGGATAGATTGTTTGATTTCAGTTTAAATTAGATCAAATCATGGATTTAAGAAGTCTCGAAAAAAATATTTGTTATTAAATAAATTGAGGGTTGATATCTCCTTACAAAATAACAAGGTTGCAGACAAAAATACTGGAAGTTAGTCATTTCAAGTTAAAATTTTTACTGAAATTTGAGGAAAAAATAAAAACTCACTTACTCACCACCCACCTTTTAAGAATGATCATTTTTTTCACTTGTCAAAATCTGACATTTTGGTGGTTTTAACCAATAGCAATACATTATTCTAGCCAATCATTCGGTATTATACTGATAATTTTTTAGTAAATATAGTAACCAATCAAATTACCTAATTTTAAGTCACGTGTCAAATTTCATCCAATCACCTGTGGATTAATAATACCTACCCTACATGTGGTGTTCTAGGTTTGATGTTTTTTTTATTAAAAATTAATTAAACGTCAAACTGACAACCGGTTCAAAAATGTCGCGAACATTTGGTATTGCATCTAACGATTCAATTAATTCACCAATTGTACTTTTCACATCTGTAGTTTTAAATGAGAATGAATAATATTTGTTTGATTAAAACTAATGAATTTTGTATTGGAAATTATTAAACGTCAAATTGACAATCAATTTTTTGATATCTACAAAGTAAAAAATTATCTTATCGAATACTCCTCGCGTCTTGATAAATACTCAAAATTTTGTCATAGAGAATCCTTCAAGCGTGTTGCTCAAATATCATCAAGCAACACGCTTTCAGCATTCTCTATGACAAAATTATCTCGGTATTATCAAGACCCAAGAGGTATTACTACTGATAAATTAACTCCAATGTTAAAATGTCATATACCTGGAAATGTTATTGTCACTTTGACATCGATAAAAAAGGTGCATCCTTTTTTATCGCGATAAAAACACCTCTTCCTCAATATCTAGTAAGGGGACGTCACTTTTACACAATGACAATGAGTCGCAAGTTAATAAAGATAATTATTTTTGTTGTTCATCCATATATTCTGTCGTTAATTTATCTTGCCAAAAAACACTCGATCTTTTCTTTTATCAGATAAATTTCTCTTTAACTCAAAGTTTTTCCAATCACTAAATTTGCTCGAAAAACTGACATTAGATAAAATCGCTCCACCTTCGGTGTCGCCATTTTATCATGTCAGTTTTTCTCGTAAAATTAGTGATTGGCAAAACTGTTTCGTTGCAAGGAGAAATTTATCCGATAAAAAAAAAGCTCTTGTGTTTTTACTGTTGATAATTCTGCTTCCTCATCGATAATACCTTGTTTACATTGAAACGCCAAAATTTTACTTTGAATTTGTCATTATTGACAACTAAAAGTACTTCGAAGCTTATTGAAAGATGAACACAAACCGATTCAGTGCCATCACTCAAGAGAATATTGAACATTTAATACAAAATTCCACTCCACAATTGATGAAAAAAATAATCTTCCCAAATACAACTCGATCTCCAAATTTTATCACATAATTTTTCATTTTCATCACTCAAACTTGTTTATTCAAGGCAAATACATTCAAACAAACCTAATTTAGATAAAATCCTTCGTCCTAACGGATTACCTTTGATAATATCTCTTAAGGGAGGAAATTTTGTTATGAACCATAATCAATCACCTCTAAAAATTCTTATTATATTTAAATCTATTACCCCCCAATTTTTTTCAAAATTTGTTTGTGTCTCCAAAACATACTCACAGAAACCTTAGTATTTGACCCAGGACTATGTCCGCCCTTGGAATTATTCATGGGAATATAAAGCGGTATGCCGCCGCTGTCCGGCCTTTTCGGATAGTACCCGCAACTACTAGCCGTACTAGATATGCTGATTTGATCAGATTCCCTACTAGCACTCAAATAATTGAAGTCCTCGGAATGATGGCTGGAATCCATGAATTGTTTCGGAACGCACGGTATTTGATATAGACTATTATCGGATTCCCTGGAAGAATCAGAGTTACTATGGAATCCGCAAGATGTCGCCGAATGATATGAAGTAGTTGATGCCGTGCTTGTTTTGCGCAGATCTAGCTGTTCTTTGAAATTAAAAGTAATACCATCCAGCGGACAAACATCTAATATCGTTCTAAGTTTCGTGCGTTTGATGATTGGCAGGCTCTGGTAAGGCTTGGTATTACGCCTAAAAACATGCTTGTGCAAAATAAAGACATTCCAGAAATGATTCGACCTTTTTTACTTCCAATATTAGTAAAAAAACTGTAGCGAAGCGATGAAAGAATTGATATTTAATGCTGATTTATTTATATTAAGGAATAAAGGTCGAATTATTTTATAAAATAAGCAAAAAAATATAAAAAAAAACATATAAAGTAAGCTAATTCAAAAATTTGGCAATAACAAGAAAACAAAAGCTCGTATGCAAAATAAAATTGATCTTTTTTTAAAGTATTCCGGTATATATAATTAAAAGATCAATAAATGAGCCAGTCTAGGCATATTTATTAAACAGAAGAAAAATGAAACAAAATTCTAATAAAATAGCAGATAATCATAGTAACTTTCCCATTATCTGGTTATTAAAACTGGAATTTGAGGGGTGGCCGGTCTGGCTACGCCACTGATGGTGCTGTAATTGGTCGGTACGCAGTTTTATTCAATTGAAATAGAAAATGTTTTAAAGTAGATATACTAGGCCGCTTCAAGCACACTAACCTTAGATAACCCCCCCCCTCGACTCATACATAGAACAATAAAAAGTTTCTCGGACAGCCAAGCGGCTTTGAAACCACTTAGCTCTCATTGGTAACGTCAAAATTCCTCAATAGGAAAACTCAATAAAGTATTGCTGATCTGGATCCCTGGCCATTCTGGCATGGAAGGAAGCGAGAAGGCAGACCCTCTTGCAAGGGGGGGAGCCGCACGTGTTTCGATCGGACCTGAACCTACAATTGGCATCGCAATAAGTTTTGCCAAACAAACACTAAACACCTGGACAGCAAGAAGAGCTTTAGACTTCTGAATAGGTGTATGCCAGTCGCAGTGGAGAGCCTTATAGACCCACTCACCACAAACCTAACCTAACCTCGACTCGCCTGTCAAATGTCACGCATTCATAACCAAAATTGCATACGAGTCTCCGTTTTCTAAAGAGCGGAAATGGAATCTACCAAAAGCGTGAAAACTATGAACGAGTAAAAACTAAATGGCTTACATTCTTAAATTTGTCATCGGTACATATGTGTCTTCATTTTCGTTAACATCTCGTGTTGGTGCATTTCTGTGGTTCATGCTGTGAAAAACCATGCAAAATAAAAAATAAACACTCTGTGGTGTAGAAAACGTGATCGAAACGAAAAATAACCAAATATTGCCGATTATCATTTTGTGATGAAATATAAATATTTACAATGGAAATCGAAGAAAATGACTACTGAATGTTAAAAAATGACTTACATAGAAATTCCAGACACTCCCGATACTCTTCTATCATCAAATCCTTCGGGAGGTCGTGCATGTCTTTGCAGGAAGTCGCCCCACCGATGGGGCGACGTTCCTGGCGAAGGATCTGTAGTTACAGAACGAGCGTTTTTAGACGACGGTCGAACATTTTCATAAGGACTTCCTGCAACAATCAAAAACCTGTCACAATTAACACAGTATGAATAGGAAAAACTCCCGCTAGATGTCCATGTGTGACAATTAACACAGAACTATACAATGCTTTGACAATTGACAGCTGACGCACTGAGTAATCTAACGAACTTTTTGCGAATGGTAGCATTGATGGTAATAAGTAATATAACTTGCCTAAATCTGAATCTGTATTTGGCACAGTTGGAAAAGGATGACTAACACTCTCTCCATCGCTATCTACTAGTGGTAACCCTCTCTTGTGACCTGCAACAAAAAATAAAGAAATTAGAATATGCATTGCCGCCAGAATAGGCACAGAAGAGGTTCAAGCTAGTGGAGAATGCAGGAAGTCGATAACGTGAAAGAGAAGAAGCCTCCATCCACATACACAACATCTGGAAGACCACGGGATGAAGGAGGAAGTCTATGGGAATTACTAGTCTTCAAGACACTATAGAATATTTAAGAAGAAGTTAAGGTACACCCAAAAAATTACAAACAGCTGACAGGAAAGTAGGAAAATGTTTGTATACCTATACCTAGACCCATGGAAATGGAAATATAGTGGAAATCAATAAATTGAGTCAGTATGAAAATTTGTTACTTACGTTTCAAAATATGAATAATTTCTTGCGAAGCCTGCGCCGTATTGAACTGACTTAGCAGGTCCATCACGGTGTAGTTATTCGAATCCCTGATGGAGGTATTGACGCCGTGTTCGAGCAAAGTTCGGACTACTTCAACTTTCCCGCACAGCGCCGCTTCGTGCAACGCAGTACCAGCCTTGGTACGCATGTTGACGTTGAAGCCTGCTCGAAGGAGTACTTCAACAACGGATCTGCAACAAGAACGGTTATTCAATACAAAGTTCATATGTCTTTCGAGAAGGAATTATAAATTTTACGTTTGCGTTCAGTTCAGTTGAAATTCTTAGGGATTCGGTATTTGATAGAGTTAAGATTTGTATTGAAACTTTCGGTGAATTATTATAGTTTTATATCAAATGTTATTGACGTTCAAATTGATTTGTTATTTTCTTGAATCAATCAAATCCCTGACTGCCAACTGAAAGTTGTGAGGTTTATGAAAACATTTACCAACTGCAAAATGGAAATGACGCGAATGTCACCCATGGCGTTTGGCAGCACAAATCAGTCTAACCTATAGAAGTGAAAGTCCAATAGGATTACCTAGAATGAAAAAATGAGGTGTCAAACCCATCCACCTGAAGCGCTAGTTGCAATTGAGTTGTCGGAATGGGCAAGGCAGCTGAGGCCGAAAAACAGACTAAGGGAAGAAGAATTTCAGCGATCGCAGTGGATGGGTTCAAAACTATTTCATATTTCATTTTTTTAATGGAAGTTTGTTTTTGAATGACTAATGCCCGATTTCACTAACCATTTCCTAAAGTCAGGTAATACGTAATTTAGGAATTCCTAAATGCAATTTACATTTTACCACGCGCTAAGTAAGGCCTAAGAGTGATAATATTACGTATTTCCTATCACTTTTTGATCAATCCTGAAAGGATTGTAGGAACAGCTTTGCGAGTGAGGCCCCTTTTTGTCCCAATAACAATTTTGTGGTCCAAAATATCTGTTGCAGACTTTGTAGGATTTATAAATCTGTTCAGCGCTTAATTCCTTTAGTTTTGGATTGCGAATAAAGGCAACCCATTCATTCAACAACAAAGGGTCATGTTTGGGAAACCTATGTCGTTTTGATGCAATGTCTGTACACCCAGGAACGCAACACTTCACACCAACCATTATAAATATTATGAATTATCACACTTGATAAGACTTACAGTACAAATAGCAGCAGCAAATGGCAAAAGGAAACAATCTATAAAAGACAATGGTGACAACTATATGACAGCTTTGGTGAATTTTAAAATATTTTCTTCTTTTCGTGCTAAAGGCCTTAGCTGTTTCGACAACTCAATCGCGACTAGCGCTTCAGGTGGATGGGTTTGAAACCTCATTTTTGTATTCAAGGTCAATAAACTTTCACTTCTATAGGTTAGACTGTTTTGTGTTTGGCAGATCTACGTCGGAATCGGTCAACAAGGAAGCCGAAGATCTTCAAAAACAGTAACCCGTGTATTTAGCAAAATAAGTTAAAAAAAAGAAGCAAATGTAAAGTATGATTACGTATTTGTTGATTCTGGAGGACAGAAAACACGAGAAGTTTTGTCATCGCTGGGTATTGATGCATGGAATCGCACCAATTTTGCCACATTTACTCTTTCACAAGACGGTACGGGAAATTTTTGGGAAATTTCTTGTAGTGCTAACTTCAATAATTTTTCGTTTACGTTCACATCACTTACTGTAAATCAACAGAAAATCTATTTTTTCATTATAGTCCGAACATAATTAAGAGCAGAGCTAACCAGTGTTAACGCAGATTGATGTAAAGAAAAAAACAATAATTACCTGGTACAGCGTCATTGACATAACGTATATATATCTACTAATAAACGTTTGGAATTTGAACAACAAATACAGCATAGAACGCACACTGCACATATACATCCGCAGCTAATAAGCAATTATAGATGTCAGTGGTGTGTTATGGATTGTCGAATACGACTAGTTGCAATTATAAGCCATGCAGAAGGAAGCCATTCTACCGAAGATGATCCAAAATTATTACGGCATTGACGTGGATCGCGGATATACCTCCCTCTATCTCTATCGCTCTCTCTATACACGATTGGGAAACAATCTGTTGCAACTGAAATTCTTGTTAAGTATCGAGAATATACACATAGATTCAAAAGTTTTGCATTACCCTAAATCTCCGAAAAAAAAATGTGTTCATTGTAAATGGATCAGAGATTAATCAAATAATTAGTTGCAATGAAAAAAAACGTGTATATTTGTCAAAAATTTTTATTATCCAATGATAAACTTGCTTTAAACATAAAAAGTATTCTTAGAAATTAAATAAATTAAATACAAATTGATTCTTTTTAAAGAAAAGGCTAAGTGAGAGCATGCATGAGAACTTTTAATAAAGAGTATTTCCACCTCTAAAATTTATGCAAGCTTATAGTCGCTTGCCCATGCTGTTTACCAAATTATTGATATTCTGTTGAGGAATATTTCGCCAATCTTCTTGGGCCGCATGAACAAGTTCTTGTACACTCCTGGGTGGATTTCTGCGTGCTGCCACTGCCCTGGCAAGCATGTCCCAAGCATGCTCTATGGGATTCATGTCAGGAGATAGGGCAGGCCAGTTCAAACGATTGATCCCTTCAGTTTCAAGATACTCATTTACAGCTCTGGTCCGATGAGGTCGGGCGTTATCGTCCATAAAAACGAAGGAATTGCCAACAGCTGCGCGCCATAGTCTCACGTGAGGATGTAGAATCTCTCTGAGATACCCATCACCAGTCATCGTTCTCTCCACATGAATTAATTCTGTGCGATCATTTAACATGATACCAGCCCAAAACATAGCACTTCCTCCTCTGAAGGACGGCACGGGGCGAGCATGGGCAGGCTGAGCAACTCTCGTTGGATCCCGCCACACACGTATTCGATGGCTATCTTGTACCGAACAAATCCTTGTCTCGTCGGAAAAAAACACCGAATTCCAAAATTCTTCAGGCAAGGCCGCGTGTTCTTGAGCCCACTGTAGTCGGCGAACTCTGTGCTCAGGTTGTAGTCTGGGCACTCTTATTGGTCGGCGACACCTCAAACCTGTCGCAAGTATTCGTCTTCGTAATGTCGAGATCGATACTTGAACTCCCAACGCATGTCTCATATCTCTTTGGAGTGCTGGTATTGCCATGGTCGGGTTTCTTCGGATAGTTAAGTGGATATAGCGGTTCTGCCGCTGATTAGTAACACGCCTTCTACCGCTTCTAGGTCTATCACGAAGAGAATTGGTCTGGAGATACCGGTTCCATACACGAGACACATCACTTTGCCAAACGCCAACTCTGTTTGCCACGAACCTTTGAGAATGACCTTCTTCAACTAAAGCCACTATTCTTGCACGATCAATCTCACTTATGACTTGACGATTCATGTTTGCACTTAAAATCGTAAAAATCAAATGCCTTGAATGTTAAAATGATCGCACTAAAAATGTTATCTTACAAAAAAAAACTGTAAACATCTGTATATTGCAAAAAATATGGAACATATTGAAATGGTAAACATTGATAAACAAGCCAACAAAAAATTGTTAGCGCAAAAAAATTCCTTCTCATCCGAAGAAGGTGATGCAAAAATTTTGAATCTATGTGTATATTATTTGGATGGTTCAATTCAGATTTGATTATATAAAGGGTTAGATTTCATTTGCTCCTTTAGAGATTTGTTGATTTATCTACTACAGTTGTTAAAAAATATATGCAGAAAAAAGAAGATACAAACCATCTCCTACCTTCTTAGAAATCAGAAAATCTGGGACATGGTAAAAGATGGTATATAACTTTTCAAGCAACAAGGAATGGTATCCAAGTACCTTTCAAGGCGTGCCCAGTTCAATATGGACAAAGGATATTGAAGGCAAAGTTTTATCATAATGTGGGATAGTCAACCGATCATTACAGCACTGAGTTCTAGTGTAATCAGTTCTAAAAGAAATGGGAATGCCTAGGCAAACTCAATTTGCAGTATTATGTATGTATGTAATTTGGGGTGACATTCACTGAGACCTAAAAGATCTATTGTGCTCCCTTACTTCTACTTAGTTTCTAAGGAGAGTCTCAGAAACTAGTAGTTCCTTTAGTCCTATTTCCCGGAGGAATTTTAGGATGTCTACAGGCTTCAACTTGGGTAAATGTTCCTCTTCTATCCAGTAATCTCCCAGGTGCTGTGCTCTAGGATTCTGAAGTGCTGTGCACTGTGCAGTTGTAAAGTATGTGGATGGAGGTTTCTTCTTCCATGCTACAAAATCTGCATTCTTCTTCCTCCACTATTTTGAGCGTTTTCAGGTGCCCATTCAGGCGACAATGTCCCGTTAGGATCCCTGTTAAAACTCCCAGCGCAGTTTTATTTTGACTTATGCATTCATTTGATCTCCAGGTTGTAGTCACCCAGATTATTTGATTGTATAAGCCCTACTAGATCTTTCCAATGGTCAGTGTTAACTTCCTGTAATATTGGAAGTGGAACTACACTAAGAGTTTCTGTGGTATGGAAAAAAAAACCTCCATCCGAATACTTGCCTATGTTGAAGCCTGCAGATATGATAAAATTTCTTCTGGAAATGGAAATAGGTCTTCAGAAACTGAGTAGAAGTTAGGTCCTATTTGTGTAAAACGAGCAATAAAAGTACAGTGATTTAATATCTTGGCTAAAAGACATGTTGTTTTCTTAAAACGTTTAAAATACTAAAGCTCTGCGACCCATCGCTTTTAGTACCCATGGTATCAAAGCTTCTCGTTTCTTTTCTCCATAATACTTCAACGGTATACCGAATTTATACAACCTCAACGTTGGAAACTTAATAATGTGTTCTTCTCTACTTGCATTATAGTATTTCAAACAATTTAATTTGGCCAGTTGAACGTTGGCTCCGTGTTGATTGAAAATATTGGCAATTTCTTCGTATTCATGTACGAATTTTTGACAATGACGACAAGCCGGAGTGTAGAAATCTACCAGTAGAAAATTGTTTACTTTTACTGCTTTTCTAAAACTTGCGTGCGATAGTTCTAGTACTTCTCCGGGGCTTTTTAATCTCTGGCATTGTATTTGGATTGTCAGGATTAGAATTAGGAAAATATACAGTTTTGACATTCATTTACTGGAATTCTGATGTCTTCTTTTCTTCATCGAAATTATTATGACAAGAAATGTAGGATTGAAGTGTGTTCAATCTGACGTGTTGTGTCAATGTCAGCAAGCTTTCGATTCAAACACAGAATACACCAGCCAAACAAGAAACGAAAGCCGGCGTAAATCCTTTGATGTTTTGGGAGCAAAATTTCGTGACCTTTAAACTGACGTTGACAGATAACGGATCAAGTTACACTGAGAAAATTGTTCAAAAAATGTAAATTAAATGTTAACTACACTCAAAAAAGTGAAACCAAAGAATCTCAAATAATAATTGATCAAATTTTAATTGTTAAATTTAATTTATGAATTGTTAAAGTTAATTTAACAGCTTAACAAATATTGTGAAAAATATATAAATATAATTCTTTTTTTAATTTCTTGGGAAATTAAACCACAATATTTTTAAATTCTTTTTTTCAACGTTTCGGTAGCGTTTACCGTTGTCAAGAAAAAATAAGTAGAAGTTATAATAAAGAAGCGACAGTAAACTTTTCTCCATAGATATCTAAGTTTTGTTGTGTTTTTCAAGTATTCATCCATCACTTGAATGACAGCCACGAATTGCACAAGTTTTTGGCGCCATTACTAATAAATGTAATATTGTAAACAAATTTTATCGTTCAAAACCCAAAAAAATATGTACTTAAATAATCAAAAAGCTTACAACAAATAAAATTCTTTGGTAAACAATAAAATCACATGTCATTGACAGATAACGGGCTTAAAATGGCGTCTGTCAGACATGCGCAATCAGAAAATGAATTTGAAATAGCACAAGCTTCGCTTCTTCTTGGGATGGTATACTCTGTAGTTGTATCAAAAAAGCTGTGTGAAACGGGCGGTAATATAACCAATCAATAGGCTGCAGAAATGCCAACTTATAAATTCATATCGCTCCTCTCAGTTTAAAAACAAGGTATAAACGGGTAGAACGATAATTAGCTGGATGGTTTAGATTCACAGTTAGTCCCGGTAGGTGGCGCTGCACTGAACTTTTCACAAACGGACTATGCCTGTACTAAATACCGTAGAATTATCATCAATTGTCACCGTTAGGGGTAATATCGCTTGACTGGATTAGCGAATAACTAATTTATTTCATAACACCCAATTACAAAAAAAAACCTCCAACTAATTAACCAGGATTCCAGTACAATTCTTGTATGAGTAAACTAATAATGTCATTTACCACGCCATCAAATATCTAGGTTCTTATTATCCGCTTCATTCGTTAAATATACTCATACATTTTTCGCATGATCAGATTATTAAAGAATTCAAGGCGATCGAGCGAAGTTTAATGGTGAATTACTCAGGTATTTTGTGGTCCATGATAATACAGAATGTCTCAAGCCATCATCAAATACGAGTACTATACAGGGTGTAACAAAAAGGCAGGTCATAAATTATACCACATATTCTGGGGCTAAAAATAACTCGATCCAGCCAAAGTTACCTAGTACAAATGTGCATGCGAAAAAAGTTAAAATCCTTCGAAGTTACCAAATGAAAATTGATTTTTTCAAATATTTCGACAATTATTCGACATATTATAATGAAAGTTGATAAGTGGCTTTCTTTATGATTAGAGCATCTTAAAAAAAATTAAGGAATTATTGCACCCCGTTAAAAATTTATGGGAGTTGAGATCCCCTAGACCCCCTCAAAATTTTTGTGTACGTTACAATTTAATGCTTATTGTGGCACCATTATTCAAACACATTATTTTTGAAACTTTTTTGCAATTATCAGTTTTTATCGTTCATTATGCTTCAAAAATTTCAAGTAACAAAAATTAAAGTCAAGGAATTTTCAAGTTTTTCGAGGGTCCCAAATTTTACGAATAGTTATGGGTCAGGTATCTCTCTAGCATCATTTTAGTAGATCTTAGTTATTTAATTTAAATCCAATCACTATTTTAACTTCAACTTTTTTGCTTGTTGAAGAAAATCCCTTCAATTTTGTACAACTTTTGTTGTCCGTTTAAAATTTCGGTCACCCAGTATAAACGCAAAAAGTGTCAACGACCTATCTCCATTAATGTGTGTGAATATGCATGTGTAATGAACGCTTATTATCGATGCATATGACCGTTCATTCTGTACACCAATTAACCTTTATCATACCAAAAAAAATAATGTGTTGAACATACGATGTGAATTTTTTTTTATTTTCAACATAGTTTAACAAAGCTTAATTCATTTTATTATATATGTCAGCGCCTTATGCTTTATTTGGTATTTTATAGTAAAACGAACAATGAGTAATTTACAGGGTGTCCTCCAGAACTGTGCTTTTAACGGTTTCTGATATTTTTATTGGGACAACTGGTTCTAAGTAGCATTTTGAATCAATTATGTTGGCATAAGTCAATAACCGAGGGTGACATTCACTGAGACCTAAAAGATCTATTGTGCCCCCTTACTTCTACTCAGTTTCTGTGGACGGAGGTTTCTTCTTCCATTCCACAAAATCTACATTCTTCTTCCTCCACTATTTTGAGCTTTTTCAGGTGCCCATTCAGGCGACAATGTCCCGTTAGGATCCCTGTTAAAACTCTTAGCGCAGTTTTACTTTGACTTATACATTCATTCGATCTCAACAGGTTGTAGTCACCCAGAAGAGTATTTGATTGTATAAGCCCTACTAGATCATTCCAATGGTCAGATCTTCTCTTTTTCTCGGCTTCACCTATTTCTCCCAATATTACATTGGGGCTGATTCCGCAAAAGGGTTCAGGCCCCCAGAAAGGTATTTCAGTCCCTCTCTTTACTAGTTCATCTGCTATTTCATTTCCTTCTATTCCAGTGTGTCCTGGAATCCATAGTAAGGTGACTATATTGTTTGTCTAGGCATTCCCACACCATTTTGGAACTGATTACACAAGAGCTCAGTGCTTTAATGGCTGCTTGACTATCCGACATTATGATAATCCTTTGTCTTCTGTATCCTTTATCAATATTGAACTGGGGTAAAGTATTTTCTGTATTTTTCAGGTATTGTCCAAGTATTTTCGTCGAGAAAATCTATATTTCTGTTCTCATATGAAAATATGCGGTTAAGAAATGTTCTAACAGAAATTATCTCAATTTTCCATGAATATTCAGGAGTATTTTTTAATAATACTAGTATTTTTCAGAGTATTTTCTGTACTTTCAATGTATTTTCTCTGATTTGTACACTATTTTCCTCAGTGGTTCACCCCTCGGTCAAAACGAAGCTATCAAATTCCAAAAGAGCAAACTATAATCAAAAATCCGATGATTGTTTAGAGTTAATTGAATTGTTTTCGCTAAAAGTATCAATCTATAGAACTTGCATAAAAATTAAAATAACTCCCACTCAATAACTTGACAATATGTGACTAAAATGTGTGATTTCATGCGTATGTATCCGTACCAGATTGTATTTAGGCAGAATACAGCGGTTTGTATCCTGTACATAGTCCGCTTTATAATCATATAATCTGGAACAGTTGCAGGTGTTTCACTGTTGAATTTCCTGTTTTGTATAATTTCCATATTATTCTCTGGAATGTCTGTTGTTGAATTTATCGTTTTAAAAAAAATCCAAGATACATTTTTGATATAAAAACGTTTACAATTGTAAGTAATTTCGATAATCGTGAAGGAGAAGGTTTTTAAATCATTTGAAATGGACAAAGCCGACAAAAAACAATTATTGTTATATTTAGTAAAGATAATATTGAGATTGACTCACTTGTGACCATTCCTGCTGGCTAGATGAAGAGGTGTGTGTGGAAAGACAGTGTCTGGTGTAGTCCGTTTCAAACATTGGATTAAAGATGGATCTGTTCTGACCAGCAGCTCCACCGTATCCAATCTGAAATAGGTAATCAATAAATAAATAGATTGATATATATTTTAAACCTTCCATCAATGCATTGGTTCGTAAATAAATCTGGTCAAATTTAACCTAACCACCTCATTAGTGAAATTGCTAACAATTAATTTTTGGTTGGTTTTTAAAAAAATTTGGAAATTACATCAGCCCCCTATAATAATTTCGGCGCCTGGCGCAACACGTTTCATTAGCATGTCGGTGACGACAGTGACAGTGACGCAAACCAATAAGTTTCAACTCAACGCAGAGTAAAATATTCCGTGTCTTTATAAACAATTGCAAATAGTATTAAGCAATTTTTTGTTTATTTTCATTATTAAATGTAGTTAAATTATTGTTTAAACCGAAAAAAACTTGTTTAAACATGTTTTAATCTAGAATTATTTTGGCTAATTTGCATTAAATTGTTTCGTTGACCAAAGGAAACTGTTAAGTATAAGTGAAAGTATTTAGAATTTCGTAATATCATTAAATTTTTGTTTAACAAGAATATATAAATACAGGGTGTACCAATCTTACGACAAACTTCGGTATATGGGTTATTTTAAGAGATATCAAAAAATGTTATTGTTCCGTTCACCCTGTATACAAGAAAGAATCTAATTTTAATTTAATAGGATACGGATACGGCATCATATTACAAAACTCTGTTTGGCAAAATACATGTTTTTTCTTTAACGTGCAACAAGCTACAGAGCGTTGATTTACCTACGATTTTCACATAAACGTGTCCATATCTTTTGAAGGACTCTGTATAACGTGGCAAAACCTTATATCAAAAGCTTCAAATAATGTAACCAATCCGAATTCGGTATAATATACAGTGGTTCCCATTTGAAAAATCTTGTTTGGTTTGTAACGGAGTTGTGCATCACTCTGTATAGTTCGATATAATTTCAAAATATGGACCTTCAGCACATCTACTATTTTTGTTAATAACATTTTTGATATCTCTTGAAATAACCCATATACCGAAGTTTGTCGTAAGATTGGTACACCCTGTATATATATACTTAGTTTTACAACTTAATCGTATCAAATTCGACAGGACAATTGAATGAATCTTTATCTTAAAAAAACCACCTAAAATTCTTCAAATCACGCTCATTAGCCAGTTCCACTTCACCAATCTTCACTATAAGTCATTTGTCAACTGTCAATGTCCCTCAACATTTCCCTCACAGAGTAACCATAAAATATGCTTTTTATTGGTTTCTCTACACCAGTTAGATGGAACAATATTAAAACTCACCTTCCATATTGAGCTGCTAGTTCCAGTGCAGTCTCTCCTCGACAGTTCCTTATTCCCGGATCACACGCGTGTTCAAGCAAGAGACTAACGACCTGAGTATGGCCGTATTGAGCAGCACAATGTAGGGCAGTTTCGTCATTTTTATTCTGAAAAAAATAATATTCTCAAGTACTAAATTCACAATAAATGACTTGTGAGGTAAGGTTAGGATTGTATAGTTTGGCAAGTTTATCTGAAACTTACAAATGGCGTACGGTACCTATTTTACCAAGTAAAATGGAAAATATAAAGGTCCCTGACAATACCAACGCCACTGGACAAATCAATATCAATCAATTGACGAAGTGAGAGGGAAGAACACACGCACGCGCTTGCCAATAAAAAGTCAGCTTTCGATAAAAATCACCAATTATGTAATTCGGAGGGTGTGGTAATTATGGTTTTCGTACAACGCTGCCAGAGCTTGAAAAAGCCCATGACAAATTTGGAAAAGTGCTCATCTTTTAATATTCATAAATTGAAAATTTTATGTTGATAGAAACAGTCCAAAGAAACAAGCATATTAAAGAATTAACGTTTAATTATATTGTTAATATTGTTAATAATAAAAAGTCCCTTTCCTAATTATTATCACTATATACTTAGAACTTTAGCTTTTTCATAATTAAACGTGGCAATATCGAATATTTTCGACTGAATTCCTTTCACGGCTTCAGATAAACTTGCAAAAGTATAGTTGTGAGAGAAATATTTGGATTACAGTCCTCTCTGGAGCACCACGTCAATGGATTTGTTGAAGTAAAATTTACTGTTTTTAATTGTTTAATTTTCAATTGTCCACCCCGTCATTCTATTTCATTTTATTTCATTGCGGCATATATTTTAATAGAGCTGAAAAAAGGACTATTTCACTAGTCAGCTTTCCACAGTTGGGCATCTACGAAAACTTTTAAAAGCAAAGGAAAAACTTGATGGGATCTTTCCAATTTCACGTCCGTAGTCGTTGGTGTGCAAATAACACGAAAACTGTGCAACGTGCCACATCCACTGCTACTGCGAAAGCAGATTTTTAAAGACAGAAACGAGAAGACTCTGTCGACGACAGACAACTTGTCTATTCAAATTTTTAAATTGAAACGGAGCATTTTTTTGTTTGTTTTGATGCATATTCGATCAAAGAGGTGGGATTTAATGTTTCATATAACTGTTCCTCGTAAAATTGAGTGTTTATTATTATCATTTTTATTTTGGTTCTCAATGACAGATCAAATATCAATTACCCTCTTTTACTGTCTCCGAAACTGTTCATTACCAATAACGAGTAACGACAAAGGGCTAACGTCAAGGGTGGCATATATAGAAATGAAAAGCACAGGACCGGCTTGGATTCAAAACTGAAGAAAAAAACAAAAATTATTCACAACAAATTTGGATGTCAAATATATCATTTCAGTACTCAGTCCCTATATTTGACCTACATCAATGTAGTTGCTTTCTTCTTCAATAACAAATACCATAACCTACAAATGTTTTGTTTATGTGATTTATTGTTTTGTGTGTTTATTGATTTCCGGATTTTATTATAGTATATTAAAGGTCTGTTCTCACAAGCATCACAGACAGTCTTTGACAATCCGGATTCGGCGCAAAGACTGTCTGTGATGCTTGTGAGATTAGACCTTTAATATACTATAATAAAATCCGGAAATCAATAAACACACAAAACAATAAATCACATAAACAAAACATTTGTAGGTTATGGTATTTGTTATTGGAACGAAGTTCCTTATCGCGCATTGTGAAAGGAAGCTAGACGGATAAAATTCTTACCAAGAGTTGTCACGACACTTTTTGATATAGGAAGCTATTGTAAGCTGTGCGGCGTCGCGTGTTTCTCTGTCTGCATCTTTCTCTCTTATAGAAAGCAAATAAATTGAAAAAATTTTCACCAGAGTCCGGGCACGAACCATCAACCTACGCGTCTATATCAAGGCATTCAACACATGCTGCCATGAGCTCTCATGTGTATTAGATGCGAAGAAAGGTATTACATGCTGCAATGTGCGATTATATAAAGATAATAATAATAAATACTTTTGTATTTTTAGCAAGTACGCACTATAACCTCTCGTTATTATTGTGCTAACCAAGTCATACGCATTATAATCTCCACATTTTGTGTGTTTAGCAAGTGTACGCGTCATAATTTTAATAAATTCAAAAACAAATCATATTTTAATATTACAATTTCAGAACGTATGTATTTAGCAAGCCGTGCGTGTTCTAACTTATACGCTGTTGTGTTTACAAAGTTCCGCGCATCTATGACGTGTATGAAAGAATAGACAGACAGAGTACATATATATATGTATATATATATAAATGTTTCGATGTGTGTATGTATATGTACAATTCCTTCACTTGACACCTCTCAAGTTTTTTTATTGTTTTAGGAGGCACTCAAAATCCACTAAAAAGAAGAAGAATAAGCGATCCGGAACTAAATCGAGTTTCGAATTCTTCGGAATTCTAGGGTAACGCAATTTATGCGTGTGTGTTATATCACATGTTTTGCAAACAACTCAACCTACATATTTCATTAAATCAGAAATACTAGAGTTTTACAGTTTTTTTTTCTTTTATTTTATAAATAGGTACTTTTAATGTACTGTGGAATGTTTTTTCTTCAACGCTCACTACAGCATTACCTCCTATATGTTAAAAGTGATTTTAAAAGTGATTATACATTTTATTTTTTAATGAAACACACTATTCCTATATAACTCCACTATAATAGTTTTCTAATAGAATTGACAATTGTTTCGATATATCATTTTATATCATTGTCACATTTTATTTTCTACTTTGAAAGCATCATGTCGAAAACTACAGCTTAAAATATATATTTCCAAATTTCTTTGACTACGCGAGAGTTACCTTTTTTAATAAGAGGCACCCGATTATTAGAGCATCATTTGAAAGGGTACGTTTTGACAATACTTTGCGTTTCTATTTGATAACTAGTCTACTTATAAAGTTTTCCCTTTCCTTTTTGTCCTTGTTTGTCATTGGCTCTAGCGCCTACCGTAATTCAAATTTCAATATTTTTTTCATTTTTATTTGAAATCGTAGAGTGGCGTTATTAGTTGTAAATACTTTATAGTTGTGACCCAATATATCTTGTGACATTTTCATTGAAATTCATGAAACGAGCCCATTAAGTGATTGTTCTCTTAGCATTTAGTTTTTGTGGAGGTCTTGTTGAATGAATGCTCTCTTGTTACCCAGGAATGCACAGAGCAAGATCTCTTTGATTCTCGTGTCATAATCACCAACTCAATAGTCTCTAACTAGATTATTAATTTGAAATTCATGAATTATTTTCTTCATTTTATATCATTTTTCGCTAAAACTAAAAATTAGAATATTTCCACTCGTGTATTATAGTCCAATTGTGTGACAATTTTCAAAAATAAATTTGTATCTCGAAATGCATTTCATCAACCGATCCTGCAATTAACATTGCACGAATGCGAACAGAAATGACACGGTGGCACATCGTCTCTATGAGTTCAGTCAAAAGCCGAAAAGGCCGTATATAGAGTGAAGTGGCCATCGTGAAAGGACCCAATAGACCATAATCAGAGCCAACGGTGATTAATCTACACAAATGGGCCCTTCACTGCCAATCACTTCTATTGCTTGTTTGATTTTAACCCGTAATTCACTTGATTTGTCCTCTGTAGAGAGGACAATCAAAGTATGTATTAGCCAGGTTTTGATCTCGAATAATATATTTACTTTGAAAATCGGATTTACAGAATGGGTTTTCTATACAATATATCTCTTTATTGGGCGAAGGGTTTACTCCAGTAGAATCGTTAATGAATACATCACTATACGCTGGATGATAATTAGTTTTCCATTTAAATAGACACTGAACAATGCATTAACAACGTTGTTACTAGTTTCCACGTTAATGTTAAAGAATGAAGAATAGTCATAGTGCTTTTTTTATTAGCTCTTCTTAATAATAATTAAATAGTTCATTGCAAAGTTCCAGCCTGTATACTAGTAACAAACGCTTATACCTTTTAAACTGCAAAAGACACTCGGTAGTTCTAACTATCTATAGCTCGAAACACCGAAAAAGAGTGTTTATGTACCGTCCGTACCGTATCGTGAATGTTTATGTGTGTAACGGCCCTTAAAGAGTGTCTACTGTTCCATGTAGAACGAGTAGACCACAAAGTTCGACTCTACTAGTTGAATTAATAAATGAAAAGTTGTTTTTGGAGACATTTTAGTTGATGAGACTTACCGTCAAGTTGACATTGCACATGGATGGACCCGACAATAAATATCGGACGATGTCAACATTTCCAGACCAAGCTGCCAGGTGGAGAGGTGAAGAACCTTTGCTGTCAACAATATTTGTTGATGCATCGTGTTCTAAGAGTAGTTTTACGATGTTTCTGTAACAAAAGAATTAAAGCAAAAATATGAGCTGACCCTCACGATGATCACATATTAAGACTTCTGCCTGATAACTTTGAAGTGAACCCCATGGAAATTGTGTGGAGTGGAGTGTGAAGTTTAAATACTGATTTCAATTATAAAAACGTTCTAGAGAAAACTCTTAGTTAATAAAAAACCACAAAATTTTAAAAATACTCCAAATAAACATATGAACAAATTCCAGATTTATCACCAATCAAACCATTATATGATTAGCATGTCTGAAGTTCCTCTACACTTATACGATTTAAAATAATAGCACCGAAACATTTTGATTATTCTCGAGTGGTTGCGGCAGACCTTTAAAGTTGTAAGAACACGTCGATAAGGTCGAGCGCCCATGTAAATTTAAACAAATAACAAAGCATATAATTAAACATTGTAATTAGTATCAAACTAAGTAATTATTCCGTTTGAATCGTTTTAATGGATTTGCTAATTTTATACATTTCGGAATTAAGTAGGTCATTGTTCTCAGTATATTGTCCGTTAAGTTTTCATCAAAAATATTTATTTGGATGCTAATTATATACGTACAGGCACAAAATTACCAGCTATAAGTGAGATTTTATTTTGTAATGGTTTGTCTACATTTTCTATACAGTTTAAGCGAAATTTTTGGTATGAAAAATGTGTGAAGTTGATTAATGATTTTAATTTTCATTTTTTTGCCACAAACTTACTTATGTCCATTTAAAGATGCATGGTGTAGTGCAGAATAGCCACTGCTATCTTGGACATTTGCTCCTGGGCCTCTCCGAAGACTGAAACAAATAAAAAATGTTACTTTAGTTTTCATTTGATATTACAGATAAAATTCAGGAAAGAAATTTTTCATATATAATACCACGAGAGTGAAAATTTTGTCGGCAAAATTTTTCGATTGTCATGAAAGTTTGTTGCTTGGCAATTTTGCGAATGACATTTTAAACAAAACCACGAGCCGTTAGGCGAGTGGTTTTGGATTAAATGTTATTCGCAAAATTGCCTAAAAGCAACAAACTTGAATACGACAAGAGAAAAATTTTACCTTACAAAATTTTTAATTGAGTGGTATTCAACATGACTATTTCACGAGAGAAAAACTAAAAAATCATATGTTTAAACGTTTTATTTATTGCAAACTTCAATTATACAAAGCCAAAAAAATAATAACATTATGAAAAAAAAATAACTTATTTATGTAAAAAGTACAATTATTATAATTGCACGTTGTAGCATTATTTTGGGGATTGTTTTGCATCATAACCTGTGATGAATTTAAATTAGAAACTAAGGATTCCTTTCCTTTATTTTTATTTTCTCGAAGGCTCTCTATAAGTTGGAAATGGTGTTCTTCATTTAATTGTAAATATGGTTTCAAAGAATGGGCAGAAGAATGTCCTGTAAGCTTAATTACTTCTTGTTCACCAACTCCTTCTTTTGCTAAAGCAGATATTGCAGTAGCTCTATGTGAATGATTGGTTATTTTTATTTTTTTGTGACTATACCAATTGATTCTGCCGATATTTTCGTCCACTTTGAAATTGTATTAATTCCCAATGGTGAATTTTTGTGCCATATTCCTTTCTCCAAATTTGGATGTACTGTTAAAAATAATCTTGTTGTTGTTAGATAGATTATATTCTACCCTGCCAGTAAAATTAACTTTATTCTCATATTCTTTTTTAAAGTAATTAATATCACAATTAGCAGCTTCATTTCCACGCCATGCTAATTCGAACGAACATAAATGAAAAAACATTTTTTTGTAACCCATCAGGATTATTTTCAGAATAGCTTTCTACCATCTCCATTAATTCTTCTTTGGTAAACGCGTTAGAACTTCTTTTTCTGGTTTCAGGTTCAGCCTAAAGTTTTTTACGTTTTGTATCACTGGCCAATATAGCAAATTTTTAGGTAATACCTCTAAATGGTTCAATGTTAAATTCTAGAAAATATTTTTCCTGAACCATTTGAGCAGTCGTATTCCAAAGTGTTTTCACGCTAGCTTCAGTATAATCAGTTAAATCTCTTTTTTTCATGTTAAAACCATAATCTTCAAGAATTTTTGCTATAACTTGTTTAGAAGTATCCTTTTCTAACGTATAATTACGTGCGTCCAGAAACATTCTAAACTGTTCCCACGCAGACTTTTTTGTCTTCATTGTATTTCGCGGTATACTTTGCTTAATTGTACTCTCTATTTCATTTATTGAATTATTTCCAAATCTTGTATTATTCATGTTAATAATACTTATTTAAATTTTTGAAACAGTTTTAATAATTTTTAGACAGTTAAATAAATAAATAAACAACTTAGTTTCCTTAGGAACCACTAACAAAGATTTTATATTGAAAAGTGATAGAATTTTATACACATTGATTTGATATATTAAACGTCAAAAAATTGCCGCGACAATACAAAAAATTGCCAGTTCAAAACCTTCAAATTTTGACCACCGTGTATAGACCAATTTTTTTTCAATTTTCACTTCCCTTAGTCGATGAAAAACACCCACTTTTCCAATTATTTACAATTTTCCGCATCTCTAAACAAATTAGGTGCAACTTTAATACCAAATATACGAGGTGAGAGAGTCAAATTAAACTATAATTGGCCCTGTGACAGTTACCAATCAATTACAAGTTATGAGGCCACTTGAAAAAGCAATAACGTACTGAGAAGCTAATAACAAAAGGGTGTGAACTATGTTCCCTTTAATATGAACGGATTTAAACCTTCATACAAACACTTGAAAATGATTAATCCGAAAATCTCATATTGGCATTTTGGGAGATTTCTCTTTATTTATCTTTTAACTGTTATTGGTAGGCTATTGTAGGTATTAATAATCGTTTGGGTCGAGATGAAATTTGTTTTTGGTCTATATACACACACGTAGAAAGTGGGGAGGTATAAAGGATTTGCAATAAAAAGGATAATTTCAGTGTCCGAAGTCTGACGCTGTAGCAACTAGTCCAATCAAACATTTAAAATGAATGGAAAATGTAACCATCAACAAAAATATTTTACTTTCAATTTCTATAATAATGTAACCAATTAATAATCCTAATAACCTTATTTGTTACTAATAATAGATAGTTATTTATAGTGTGGTCGAATTTGCTTGTTGAACAGATTGCAGGTTTTGACAGTACCGAACAATTTCAGGATTTAGCAGGTTTACACTGGATGTAGTAAAAAAGTATCTACTCATAACTCATCATTTAAATATGGGTCGAAGTATAACTGATAAAAAAGGGGATGGTGTAAAAATAAGGGCACATTAATCATCCAAATTGATCCTCACAGGAATTAAATAATTCATTACATGTGACCTCTGTCGCACCTTTTCAGTTATAATATGCACAATGGCCTTCCTGTTGAGCTTGTCGTTTACAGGTAGACTTTCCCCGGGATAGATACAGCCTTGCGTGTCGAAACTACATTAATCTGGTCGTAATTTTGTCTTTATTTACTTTTATAAAGATCCATTTAATCCGGGGGTGTTTACTTAATATTATTGTTTCTTATTTTTATCAGAAAAAAAATGATAGTCTATCACGAAGGTAATTACTTATAGAGATATCTAAGATATAGCATTCGATTCTGAATATTTCAATTTACATTTGACAGACCAACAAAAGTTGGTAACTAAGTTTTAATGGACATAAAAGTACATCATGTCATTCCGTTGGTATTTTTAAATTTATTTTAGATGATTAATGTTATTGTTTCAGTTTTTATCAATGTATAAATATTCATGAGTACCTACGTCCGGTATCAATGACAAAACGATAGTTTACAATAATAACCCACATTAATTTTGATTGCAAACGTCTATTTTTATATAAAGTAATGTAGAGATGTCAACAAGTCTGACCAATTTCTAATTTCAAAAGAGAAACGGTGTTTGATTTTCTACAAAAGTAGAACAAATACAGATAACATGTTTTCTTCGTGTTTAAGTACCCTCTACCTTATCAGACACTTAGACTGTCATAAAAATCAGGTGAATACATGAGTCTAAAAAGTAAATATACAGTGTGGAAACCACTTATGGAATAAAATTCTTAATGTCATTATTTTAGAAAATTATAAAAAATGCCAAGACACGTCAACTTTTGAATTGAGTTGTGCGTTATGTAAACATAAGTTTAAATGTACAGGGTGATTCACGCAAGTATGCCTTAGTCGGTGTTGTTGTTTTTTTAATGAAACACCCTGTATATTTGCATATTTTTGAAATCCTCTTAATTAACCGATTCCAACAAACTAAATAATGTATGGTCAATTATGAATTATACAGGGTGAATTTTTTATTTTTACAGTTATTAAACACATACATAAAATACCTGATGTATTTGATTTTAATACATTAAAATAAATGCTCAAAATGTTCTCCACCTAGTAGTTGGCAATAGCACAGTCTCCTATAGAACTCCTCCTTAACTTTGTTTGAAGTTTGAGGCGAAATATTCCGTATTTCTGTAGTTATCCTGTCTTTGAGGTCTACAATGCTAGTTGGTTGTGTTGCATATACTTTGCTCTTGAGATAACCCCACAGAAAAAAATCTTACGGCGTGAGGTCTGGCGATCTAGCTGGCCACTCAATAGTACCTCTTCCTCCAATCCATTTATTGGGGAAGATTTCATCTAAATAAGTTCTTATTATTAAAGCATAATGGGGTGTTACCCCGTCTTGCTGGAACCAAACATTTTCATTCGGTAGGCTAGGATCTACTGCGTTGGGATATAAGTTTGCCAACGCAGGAATAACTTCATTTCTAAGCATATTTAAATATTTTTCAGCTGTCAAATTTCCATCTAAAAATATAGGACCAATAATCGAGCCAATAATATGGTCGCCTATGATACCGGCCCAAAAGTTCACGGTTTACCTCTCCATTCAATGTGAATGTTGATTCGTCAGAAAAAAGAATGGTACCAAGAGCTACCTCATTTCTGTTCAGCTTATTCATCAATCTTTCGCAGAAATCCATTCTACAATCTGGATCGTCTTCTGTTAACTCCTACACAAAAGTTAATTTGTAGGGATGAAGTTTTTCTTTGTGAAGACATCTTAGAACAGTTGTATGACTAACATTATTTTCACGGGCAATTTGCGTGTACTTGAAGTTGGATTCTCTTCGACACTTAACAAAATATCCACTTTCACATCATCTTCAACAAAGTGTGGTTTTCTTTTCAATGGTTTGACATGTCCAAGTTCTCTGAATTGTGCATGAATTTTAGACACAGTACTTTGTGAAATATTAGGCAATTCGGGATACCTGTGATTAAATAAGTTTGCCAATTCAACTTGACTTCTGCAGTTATCCCCGTACCCGATCATCATTAAAATCTCAATTCGGTGAGTCTCAGTTGAATATTTCATTGTTATGTCGACAAGGAAAAAGTGTTTGACAAAGATTTTACTTTTTCAGTATAATCTGTCAACACATCAACAACTGACAGAATAGAAAACAATCCACATTATTTACCGATTTTGTCTAATTATTGGCGTTTTTAGGCAATTTTTAGGTATTTATGATAAAATTCATGGGCGTAGCAGGTTTAGTTTAATATACAAATACGTCTAATAATTAGTCATTTTAGATTTTTGATAAATCCATATTTAGCTAATTAAAAAAAGTACCAATATTTCAAGTGTAATAAATGACATAAAGAATTTTATTCCATAAGTGGTTTCCACACTGTATAATCCTCGGTATAATCCATTTTTAAACTCTACCTAAAAATACCAGCAAAAACAGTGTTTCCTTCACTGTATATTTCCGAGTATATTTCCGAAATGTTTTCAACCACCCCTCGTAAGATCAAAATTAAAGACAGTTATTCGTTGATTCTTTTATGGGTCAATTACAGTTATTACAGTTATTAATATACAGGAAGTACGCATAATGTAGGTTGAAAAAATTGTTAAATAGCCATTGTATCGATTTTGTTATAAATGAATTTGTTTACGGATTCACGTCCAAAGTCCGAATTGTATTTAACCACCTGTCAAGTTTTTTTTTTGCACTTTTATCTAGTTCAAGATCGTTCAGCAAACTCAAGGTTTAAATATTACATTTTCTATCTGATTTTTTCTATTATTTATTTCCTTCTTCCTCATTAGTAACTTCTTCTCTACACCTTGTTGTCAATAGGAAACACTAATCGAATGTCTAGTCACTTCCTCTACTTGTAGACAGTCCCGTTTGCAAACGAATATAAAGAAAAGTCATAAAATAACATCCATTAAACTTTATCATAGTCAAACAATATATAAATATTTAGACTTGAATATTAGATGTGTTACAGTTTCGCAGAAATGTTTAAATAACCTTAGGTATACCTATTATTATTTAGTATTATAACTGCAAGATATCACTAATTAAATATTTATTATTGTATGTAGGTAGAACAAAAGAAACTTTCTCTGTAGGTAATTGTATAATACCTACATAGGTATTTCAGCGTTAATAATTTGGGAAAAATAAGTAATTTTTTATATAGGTAGATGTACCCCATATAATGATTATTTTCTAGTTACGTCAAAGAAACACTTTGCTACGATAACTAAAACTATTTAGGATAAATTAAAGATTAAAAATCAAGTAGTGGAAACCTGTATATGTTTGCCAAAGTTGTTTAAAAACAAGATAACATGACAGCTGATTATAAACCCACCTTGCTAGTGGACCACTCCTTTTCGCTCTTTGGCCCAATATTTTCTCGACAACTGCAGCATTACCCTTTCTAGCAGCCTCCAAAAGTTCTTGGTCTTTACCCATCGCCCTTTGTTTGATGTTTTTATTTATTAATGGTCATTATTTCACGATACACTACACTTTACACATTCACGTACTACGATTTCATTGATCATTGATCGGATACAGCCATGTTTACACTACAACGCCTCTAGCGGATACTAGACGAACCGACTTTTACGTTTATTGAGTTTCTTCTACACTTTATACTAGAGGTTGCCAAATGTATAAATGTATCAGCAAATTTAACTACACAAGTTTTCACAATGAAATAACAAAAAATACTACTTGAAACCAAAGCTATCAAATATCTAAACAACGTTTGATTTTTTTCATATAAAGATTCCATTCAATATAATTATGTTCTTTTATTATTGTAAGTACACTTTTTGCTGCTCCTGCCATACTATATTCAATGATAAAATTTTTGATTTTAAGTAATTCTCTCTCTTGGACATACACTTTTTCTTTTGAATACTGAAAAATATCATGACAACTGAAAATTCAGATTGTTCAGCTTCAAGTAATGAGAACTAAGTAATATTGGAAATTACAAGTGGCAGCGTCGCTTTTGATAACTTGTAACCTGTGTGTTTATATTTTTTATTCAAGTTTTAATTTATTAATTACACTATTTTGTCGAAATTCTAATGATGTAGTTTCTTATCTTTATCAAATTACATATATTTTAACACTCCATTAGTTTGCTATGAACCCAATAAAAACATGAACAAGATTTTAGCATTAGGATGTTTATTTTTTTGTCTTGGTAAGTATTACAAAATATTTAGTATATATTTCATTAGTCAATTTAAAAGTACATACAATAGCATAGATACGTTTGTTGTCACTAATTAATTAAGCATTGTTTTGCGAAATTTTATAACAAATCTAACCTAACTTTTTTGTTTCAGTAAAATGTGATAATATCCATATTGATCTCTCTCTATACCATCCTAAGCAACATGAGTACAGTTTATTTAAACGGTATTTCGACATAAAGGAAAATACAAAAATAGCTATTGAAAATATACAAGATGATGTTGGCTTCTTCATCATTCAAATTCATACTTTTGTTGAGAATGTGACATTATCTAATAATTATACCTTAACTTATGGTTCATATGTTACAGGAACAAATATTGGGTTGTATTGGAATTCACATAATACCAGTGCTGTTTTTTATTTACTTAGAAATAATACAATCGATGAGTCAGTACATAGTTTATTAGTTATACATGTATATGATAAAAATGGTAGGTAATAATATAGAAAACTTTCGGGATAGGTACTAGCAATATTTGTTTTTAGATCCAGTACCAGGAGGTTGTAACCTCTCCTTTGGCACAGTAGTGGCTCCATATCAAATAACAGAGTACAATGATAATATCATACAAGTAAAAAGCCAACCTCCATCCTTCAATGGAATCTCTTGCGCTAACAACTCCATCCAAACGGATATGTATCATATGTTTTTGAATGATTACGATAATTCAGCAGACACCTATTTTGATGGAGTAGAAAAAATGTTGACTGTTGAAACTATTTTAAAATATGGCAGGAAAGTACCTAATATTGTCGGAACAGAGAAATTTATTAAATTATACAGTTCTTATATCGGTACTGGAGAAGTATTTGCAATAATTACATCACATAATAATCAATTTTCTGCTTATGTGCCTGCTGTTTCTTATGGCTGTGATGTATCAAAATGGGAAGAAAGTTGCCTTGGTCCAGGTTAGTGTTGAAATATTTCAAGTATGGTCAACTATACAGGGTGATTCATTAAGAATGTCCAATGTCTGAACTGTAGATTCTAGACCTCAGAATATGATGATTCTGCTCAACATGCCTTATGCAAATATTGATGGTTTCCGAGATACGGGGTGTTCAAAGTTTAAATTTTGATTTTCGCAATAATTTTTATGTTTTTACAATTTCTCTTTGAAAATTGACAATTTTACGTTTTTTGGCATGAGGAATTATAATTTGCACTCATAATTTAACATTGCTTATAATAGAGGGCGCTAGTAAACTTTTTTTGGGCTAAACTTACAACTAAAATAATGAAAAAATATTAAAAAGTGATAAATTCTACCAAAAAAATTACTCTTCTTTGATTGGAGTAACTCAATCGGTTATCGAGTTATTTGCTTCTAAAAGTTCAATAAATTTTAATTTTTTCATAAAAAATTTTATTATTTCTTATGTAATAACAAATTTGTAAACAAAAATAAAAAACTTCAAAGCAAATGCTCAAAATGCCTACCATTTACTTCAATACACTTTATGATCCGCTTTTGTAATAGTATATTACGTAACGAGTGTGAAAAATCACTTTCGCACAAGTAATATACACTATTTTTCCTACGACCATGCGATAATTGTAATAAATATTGTTTAATGTGATGGTTTTTTAAAAATAATGTTGACATCGGTGAGTGCGGAAATGAAATGAGTGAAATTTACTTTGCAACGAGTTATGTACACAATTTTTCCTACGGCCATAATTATTTAAAAAGTACCTTAGGTTTTTCGCTACTATCAGTATATCAATTTCCATTATAATAAAAAAACCGAGACTACCACTTTTTATTTCTAGTTTATCTCACAATTATAATTCGTTTACACTTTTATGTAATAAATATTCCACTTACACTTCACAAAAACTATTTCTATGCTTTGTGTTATAATTTGAAAATTTTGACATAAGCCTACTTCATTATTTTTCAGAGATTGGACATTCTTAATGAATCACCCTGTATACATTTTTGACTAATTTTCCTAAAAAGCCACTGGATGCCAAAGCATAAAAGGTATTTTTTTTTCAGTTGCAATTCATTGGAAGTTTTTATGTGCTGTTCAGTTAATTCTTGGAGTTTTTATTTGTTTCTTTGGACATAGATTTTTTAAAATCACTGTGTACATAGTGAGCTTCACATTTGGTTTATTAGTTACCTATTTTATCATTTCTATGGAAGAATATCTTTCAATAACAGGTTAGTGCAGATCCTTAACTTGTGCATAGATGGTTACAGGGTGATGAACTTAACTTTTGATTGATTTATTTCTTGTAGAAAAAACCATTACAGCATTTACAGTAGGATTTTTTTACGGCATTATTTGGTTATTGATATGGAAAAGATTTGGAGTTCCATGTCTAACAATCAACATGGCATTTCTTTTATCAGGTTTTTTAACAGCCTCATTATTTTTTTATACAATATTAGGTGAGTCAAAGAAAATTCAATTTTCTCTATTCCATTTCAAATTTTTGTTTTAGCTGACATCAGCATCTTTATCAACGGCATTAATTACTGGCTGGTGTTCTTATCTATTATCATTATTTGTGTTACTATATCTATTCCCAGTGCTATGCATGCCCATATCGCATCTTTAACTTATATTAGCGCCTATTCGTGCGTTATGGCTTTAAATTACTACGTAGGTGGGAATCTACCATATATTTTGATTAATACATATAGAAGAGTGGCTGTTGATCATTTTAATTTGGCCGTAATCGATCCACCGATGCATATGATTGGTAAGATTCCATCTTCAAAATTTCGTACAGTCATTCAAACCATTTTTTTTTTTCATTAAGTTATTTTGAGGGGTTAGGCGTACGATTAAATTTTTGAAGGGGGTTTATTCATATTTTTCGATATCTATACTGTGGGCCGAAATAAAAGAGTACATTTTTTAATCGAAAATATTTTTTTTGTTTTTTGGGCGATTTACTTTCTTTTTCCAGGGCTAATAGCCTAACATGTCCTCAAAATGGCTGTAAATTTGGATGCAAAAATAATGTACAGGGTCGGATTTATAAAAAAAATTATATAACAGCAATATGCTGTTCGACTCGTGTGGATTGTCCATATCGCACTTGAACGGTTGAGCACTCCGCCTACGGCGTCGTGCTCAAACTTCTTCCTTGTGCGATATTTTACAGGACACTGTGATTATAATTTGTTAATTTATTAAAATACCATTTATCACATTTGCCACATTTACGAAAAAGTGAAGGCTTGCATCAATCTAACATACAGGGTGATCCAAGTTTGAGAGTTTCAGGAAAATATCTTGTTGGCTTTAATTTCAGACATAATTCACGGATTGTTATGGGGAGTGTTGCAGCTTTTCGGTATGTTTATCCAGCTACGATATCAAAGGGGAAAACCCCCTTTTCCTCCAAATCAACGTTTCTATGGAACTTCTGCTACAGAAGCTACACGACTGATTGAAGCCGATATATTTGCCCCACCGCAATACACAATGTAATGAACTAATTTTGAAACTGAACTTTTAAATTTTTGAATATATTTTTGATAATTGTTTTAATTGGGAATAAAATTTTATTCAACATTGAGGCGTTTTTTATTGTATTTATACTTACTTGTCTTCTCGTAGTGAACCGTCTTAATATTTTTATATTGTATAAAAATAAATAAAATTCCAAAATATTTTTGTTATATTTTTTTTATTATTATTCCACAAACTTTCTATACACATCTACACGAAATTTTTCACTAAAACTACTTGAACTGCAATGATTTTTTTATGGGTTATTTATTTATTATTATTTTTAAAAATTAATCACAGCAACAAGAATATACACAACATTTATATTAATTAATACTTTTTAAATATCACTATACATTCTACAAAAAGGGGAAAAGCATTGAAATATGGAACTTAAAACGTGGTTCTAAGTCAGTATACAAGTTTGATCAAAATTCTGATTTTTTTGCAAATGTACAGCATTTTTTGGGATAAAAATTTTTGATTATCTTACGATACCTGCAGGAGTTTAAATATTTCCTTAGATTTAATGAAAAAGAATCAAAATTTTGGGAAAAGGTGAGGTTATAGTATTATCCAAATTAACACACGCTGTAGTTTCTGTTGGAGCCTAAAGCACGGGTCACACTAGGCTGCTTGCCAGCGACTGGAAATACGGTCGCATTACCGGATGCTATTTGATCGCTTCTAACAGCATGCGGACAGAGTGAACAAATTGAACTACTGGGTGTAAGTGAGTTGATTGATAGCTTACAGTTGCAGCTTCCCCAAATCGCAGGTGGCAACCAGACAGTGTGACCTCCACTTAAGGAGTGTTGAAAACATGGCAATTAAACATCCAGAGGCGGCTCTAGGGTGGTGTCGTCTTAGGGGGGGCATCATTTACTTTTTCTGAGATTTCATACAAAAATGACGAACAATGGGGTGACTTTAACGAGACAAACGAATTGAGTTACCATGTGTCAAATTTGACAGATTTATTTTCCGTATGAGGCAGTAATTTTGATCAGAATAATGACAAAATTGTAGAAAAATTAGTAAAGATTTTCATACACTTATAATTATTTTTTAACTATGGTAAAAATAGTGACATAGATTTATTGCTATCATACAGTATAAAGAGCTCTTTAGGTGAAGAAATTTGCTTAAAAATGTTAATGGGATAAGACCAGCCACACACATTAAGTATACAGTATTTGTTTTTTTTTCATCTGATACTTTAACTCCATCTATTGACAGTTTTTAGGAACTAAAAACCTAAGAAAAACAACGTTAAGATTACAACCTTGACAGCTTTGGAAACGAAGTTTTGTACGACAAAATATAATGTAGAAATCTGTTACTTTACGTAAATGTAGTTGGTCCCATCCTTATTGAAAGTGATATTTTTTTTTCATCATAGCTCTGGTGTTTAACAAAAAATTATTGCAAAATTGTTCGATTGTAGGTATAAACTTTTCCAACTATTTACAGTATAAATATTTACAATAATTTCGTTTTTACTGTTATATTTTTGGAAGTTCTTAAATCTGTAGTATTCAATTGTCGACAATTAATCGTCCTGGAAGTGTGTGAGCAGCTTAACATCGAGTATTAATCGATAGAACAAGGGGAGATATAGGATGAAACGTTGGGGTTAAAATCGTACAAACTTTTCAAAGAAAAACTGAAATTGCAAGTCATTTTCATCGTATTCAACTTATTTCAACACCTTGTATATGAAGTTCCCTACCCGAAATTCTGTTTAAAGCTCTCCCATTTTAAAATATAACAGTAAAACTCCAGTTTAATTAACGAATACAAAAAACTGTACATCTTTGATGTCATCAAAAGTCGTTCAATACTTGAAAAAATTTCAAAAGTCCTGCTTTGTACACTTTATACACAGAGTACCCTGCAGTCCGGCTAGCGAACTCTACACCTCGGAAAATCTCCCAAACTCTGGTTACCTCTAGTTACCTACTAGCGTTTTGTGAAATTATTTTCGCGTGTGGCGCTAACATCGTCAATTGGCACTGTTTAGGAAGATTCTTCAGGTGGCGTTGAAGCGACGATAGGGGGCGTGATAGTGGCTTGCAGGGCCGGGTTTTCCTGGGGCACGAGCAGGCTCGGCGGAGGAAACCCGAAGAGTTGAGATCACTGAATCCGCGGCCAGTAACTGGAGGCCAGGTCTGCTGTTGATTGACTGGGAATTTGCACTGGGACCGAAACTCCCGCCGATATCACACCTGCAACAAATAGAGAGAAATGTTATTTTTTATATAAGAATAATGGTGTAGTTTTTTTGTTTTTTATTTTGCTGATAAATGAATATGAAAAATATTTGATAACTGAGACCACACATGCCTCCTTTAGGTGACAAAATCTGCACATGGCTGCGCGCTGCGCCCCATGACAGTTTCCTTTTCTTATTAGGTCTGCCGTAAATATTGGCGAATAAACTGTTTCATTTGTCTCTGTCCTAGTAAGATTACCCAACATTTCAGGGATTTCTGTGCTTCCCACTTTTTTGTGACCAAATTTATTCTCAACTTTGCGAGTCCTCAGAAGGTTGCAGTCCAATGAATGGCATTGATGTGCCCAGTCTGCCCTTGTCATCCTCTAGTACGTTGCCCTTATGGACCTTGCAGTTTGGAAGTGCGTTTAAGGCACCTATACAATCCCATACTAGCTTAAAGCTGTCCTCTATTAATTTTGTTTATAAAGAGGCTGTAAAGTTCATCTATAAGATCTGTAGAGTGGGCAGGGTGAGTATAGGCTCACTCCCGAGGAGTTTTCCTCCTAGGTCATCGTCCATTCTGTCCTTCCCAGGAAGGTGGACAGATCACTAGGAGACATCTCCTTTATATCGGCAGGTGTAGGCCTAGACTCACCGAACACACACTCTCTTATTGACGATAACTCCGGACACTCGCATAAGACATGCCTGAGAGTTTCATCTTCCTGTTTACACATCCTGCATAGAGGTGTGTCCACTAGCCTCATAGTATGGAGGTGTTTCCTTAGTTGACAGTAGCCAGTCAGAAATCCTACTGTTAAACGTAGGTTTTTTCTGGTCATCGCCAAATGTTTCTTCAGAGCTAGCTTTCCAGGGTCGCCCAGGGTGATCCTAGCAAGATTGCATCCTTTGATTCCATCCCTTCTCTTAAGGGATTGTCGATTGAGCATGGGTATAACGTTTGATTAGTTTCGCAATTGTCGAAGTCGTTAGGCCGTAGGTGTCACTGGGTTCTAAAATTTTTAGTCCAGCCGCTTCCCTGGCTTAAAAATCGGCAATGCGATTACCCTTACTCCTGTCGTGCCATTTAACCCGATTCGTTGTGTCATGCGCCATCTTGAATTGAAGGGTCAATTTTTGTTTATTGAATAACTCGTTTATTTTACACGAGAGATGCTTAGAATAATCCCTCCCCACAACGAATTCAGAAGGAGAATCGCTACTTAAAATTTTTGCTGAGTTTGCCACTTTTTGAACTCATCCTTCTGGTCTGAAATTTGAAAGTAGACTTGCAAAGATAATTTTTCCCCATAAAGCAGTCGAAATAGTTTAATATATTTCGTCTCGACATTAAACACCTACAACATAAATTTTGAATCGCAAGATTTAATAATTCAAGTGTTGTGAACTACCCGAAGCAAATGCTTTTCCCATCATACGTGAAATTTACAATCGAGTCCTTCTTCGACGTGAGCAATATCGTCGGGAATCTTTTTATGGCATCTTATAACTTTTAAGTTCCTTGTAAAATTTTTCCTTCAGCGCTTTGCCACGTTTTCCGACTCGGAGAGGAAAATTGATGTTCCAAAGTGGATTTACATTTTCGCCGACAGGAAATATGGAAAGTGATTGTTCTTAGACGGGACGTGTAAGAAATAAAGAAAAAGGAATTGGAAATTTTGTTTTTATACAGACACATCGGTAGAAATTATTAGAATTACAGAAACTCTATAAGACATACAATTGAACAAATGGGAAGACTTGGCCCCATTTCAACCGACCTAAGAAATAATGTAACACGTTCCCATCTCTAGGTTTTTCAAGACACGTTGAGGCATGCATTACGTTGAAGAGAACATTAGTAATAAGAAGAACGTTTTCAATGGAAGTTCAACCTAAGAGTAATAATTTAAATGAAGGTTTCACATTTGTTATTGAGATTCAATAATTTTTTTCCAAGCAGTTCTTCGTTGAATAGCATTTTATAAGCTTTTAATTTCAACCGATAATTGAAGTGAATTACTGCTTCGATTATTTGTAATTTCCCCCCAAAAGATTCACCGCACAATAGGATGCGCACAAAGCAAAGAAAATCACTCCCAAGAGATCGTCTGAAAAGTCTTTATCAACGTGGACGGATCCGCGCACTCTGCCACAATAAAGGTACAGATGTTGAGGTTAAGTGGCCTACCCCCGGGGAGAAAGGAACCAAACGAAGCTTGCAACCAGAACAACGATGTCGCTGTCGGTGGTGACTGCCGCTAGAAACCTTCCACCCCCGCTACCGCGCCCTTTTCGCTTTAGTTCGCACTTTATTGAGCGTCCGTCGAGCCGAGAATTGGAAAACCACCCTCTTTCCCGCCGACGACTCACACTTTAAACTGATCACGGACAATGAAATTTACGGCGTCGAATAACCGCCACCGTCGCGTAACGCCGCCGCCGCCGTTGAAGAAGTAGAAAGCTGGCGCTGAACCTTCTTTTCTTTTTTTTAATTCGATATCAGGTGTAAAGCTTTATCGGAATTGTATTTTCTAATAACATCGATATAAATTTTGCCTTAAAATTAGGATAGTGTAATTAACATGAACAATTTGTAAGGTTTCCGTAGCGATTATTATGATCAAAGTACATTTCGGTCCAAAATGAAAAATTTTCAAATAAATTAAACCCCTTCCTAAATTTCAACTTGAGGGATGATAAATGGGCTGAAAATAATGATAGTACTTACTTCATATTAAATTTGATCTTTTATGAAGTAAATTTAGTGAAAATGATAACGATTAAATTTTTTAAATTCTTACCTGTGCCAGTTGATGAAGGTACGGAAGAAGGAGCGTTGCCATAGGCTGGATGGTGCGTGGTAGGCTGCGCATGAGCAATTGCAGGATTACAACTCCTGGAATTGTACGAAGAACTCAACGAATGCAAGGGATCGTGGAACATGTAAGGGTAGCCAGTTGCTTCTCTTTGTTGTAGACAACTCGATGTCAATCCGCTTTGCATTGAACTGTAACAAATAAAAGATTGGTTAAAATAAGCACCTTAAATCACCGTTTAATCAAGAACATACAACTACTTCCTGGATTTATGTATTTTATAAATTCCTTTTGCAAAGGGAAAGTGCGATTTGTATTTTAAGCATCATTATTGGTTAATAAACATTTTGAATGAATCTTATTACTATAAAAGCCCATTTGCTATACATTCTACTCCAAAATTATACAAATACAACTTTCAAAAATAGTTTTACATTGTTCATGACTTGAATTGATTGATTTTAATATTTTCAACACAAAAATATGTTTATTTACATCAATGCATCAGTTATTTAAATCCCAAAAATCAACATTCCACAAACGGCTGTATTACGACCGGGAAAAAAACATATACGATAATCTGACAGACATCAGACATCATCCCTCAAAAATTTTCGTGGCATTTATAAATCACCAGTAGCTGCTGTTGAGTTGTTTTTTTTTCTACGTGAATACTTTCAGAAATATAAGAACAAAAGGAATCCTTAACGTTCCTTTATATCGAGAAAGAAAAATCGAGCGGCGTTGTCAAGTGTATCAAAATTTATTAGAAATCGTGGAATGAAGGAATTAAAAATATGAAGAATGAAAAATTTAAGAGGTAGGTAGACTAATAGTTTTGGCTGGTGTCTTCTCATATTACTACCGCCTGGTTGAGCATTTCAGAAAGCTTAAACTATTGGGGGAAATGGTACTACGTAATCACTGGAAAACTTTGATAAAAGACGCAGACTTGTTCAAACTTGTTCGAAACCAACGTATATCTTTTAATTCCTTCAAGGAAGGAGCTACTTCTGATACATTCTACCTTGATTTATTGTTTGAAAATATTGGCAACTGTTCATTCAAAAATATTTTACCACAAGCTATAGTTTGGCAAGTTTATCTGAAACTATAATACGGGGTATCGGTAAGAGGCGAGGAAACATGGCGCCTATCTGACATAAACGTGCGAATGGCGTACGGTACCTATTTTACCAAGTAAAACTAAAAATACAAATGTCACTGACAATACCATCGCCACTGGATAAATCAATATCAATCAATTGACGGAGTGAGAGAGAAGAACACACGCGGACGCCTGCCAATAAGAAATCAGCTGGTCAGGCCTTTCGATAAAAATCACCAATTATGTAGTTCGGAGGGTGTGGTCATTATGGTTTTCGCACAAAGCTGCCAGAGCTTGAAGAAGTCCATAGCAAATTTGGAAAAGTGTTCATCTTTTAATATTCATAAATTGGAAAAATAATGTTAATAGACAAAATCCAAGGGAAAAAGCACATTGAAGATTTAACGTTTAATAATATTGTTTATATTGCTAATAATAAAAAGTCCCTTTTCTAATTATTATCACTACACACTTAGCACTTCACCTTTTCCATAGTTAAACGTGGCAATATCGAATGATATCGACTGCATTTCTTTCACGGCTTCAGATAAACTTGCCAAAGTATACTAGTGTTTAAAGACCAACTTAAATAATTAAATAATGTTATCTGAACTTGACAACAGTGTTGGTATTTTTTACACAACTCAACCGCCACGGTGGAGTAATCCAACAGCCACCGCTGACATGACGTGACCACAACATGCATGTCACGTCATTCAGATTCCGACGGACACCTTTGTTAAAAAGGGACTCGTATAGTCCACCACAACGGGATAGTTAATACACTCCCTGCAAGTATTTGACTGACTGACATCGTTTCTGTGTTGTTTTCGTTATAAAACCACCTTCACTGACTGTATTTTAACGTCTTTTGATGACGGGTTAATAAATATTTAGAATATTTTGAATAGAAATAGGTGTATAGACAGATATACAGGGTTTTGATAAAAATAATAATAATAAGATAAGAATAATGAATGAGCAAGTAACATACAGAAGAAAAGAAATGATACTTTTGGAGAAGAAATCGTAGGAAAAAATTACTAATATCACCTGTCCCTGATCGAAGCCTGTAGCAACAACGAAGTCACTTTAGGCTGGATCAAGGGCCACAGTAAATCGAAAGGTCTTGGTACCTGGCACTTTCATTGGTCTGTCAAGGTCAGCTATGATTGTCCTAATAAAGGAACACTGGAAAAGTTTAAGGGTGGATGTGACGATGTAGAAGGTTGCAGGCTTGCCAAGGAACTGCTGCAGTATCCGGACAGGAGAGTAGCAAAAAATACGTGACTATATGAACAGACAGAACCTTTGGGTGGTCACTGGTCACTGCCACCTACGAAGACACCTCTACAGACTGGGTCTGTCTGACACTTCACTTTGTAGAGGATGTGAACAGGAAGATGAGACTGTCGAACACATTCTTTGTGAATGTCCGACACTCTCTCAATTTTGGTTTTCTGCATTCGACGAGTACAGGCTAACACAAGCCAGCATGAGGGAGCTCACTTCCGGCGACGTTATCGCCTACTCCAAACAAGTAGGCTGGATGACGATCTAGAAGGAAGTCTGAACCTCAGAAGGATGCACAATGGGTTAATAATTGTGGCCTAAGTGCTGTGGGGTCACCCACCCTTCAAATTATTACAGATACAGATACTAATACCAAACTTGCTCACTTGCTAAGACCGATTTTCATAAAACAGTGTTCGTAGGTTGAAAAAAAAATGATAATTTAAGACGTCCTTACCTATAGGTGTCGGCCATAGTGGCGATGGGTTGCGGTATCGACGAATACATGGAATTGAAACCGGAATTGATTGGCAAGCGGGGGGCAGAAGCAGGGGGGCTGACAGCTCCTACGTGATCGACAGATCGGCGTTGATTCCGTAATTTTTCTTCTCGCCTCCACTTTGCTCGACGGTTGCTGAACCAGACCTGAATGTGAAAAGAAAAAAATGAATAAATATGAGTTTTTATAATGTACGATCCATTTTTTTTGTTGAGGATTAAAGGGAAATTGCTAGTTGGTGTTATTGAATTTAAATATAATGATAAATAGTCAATGTTTCATCTATTTATTATAAAAGAAATATATTTACAGGAAAACTAAAGAGTAACTTAAAGTTTTCTTCTACCCTGCCACATCATCAATTTTGAAAATACGAAATAAAAAAGGAGTACAGAAAATTTATCAAACAAGGAAAAGAAAACTGTCATTTTTCATCCAAGCTTTCGACAAATACTTCTTTTATAGTGTTATTTTACAAAAAAAAAAAGTACCTCGTTAACATACACTTTTTATTAAGGGCGGAAAATTCATAATGCCACGATTTTTGGAGTTTTCGAAGGTAGTTAGGGGCTGCTAAAGCGTTTCCTGCATGTGTGACACACAATCTTTGACATATACTGACGTTTAATCAAACAATTCACGTGAAAGTTATGAATTTTCCGCCCTTGAGCTGCTGAAGAATAGTTTCCTCCCTATTTTTGGTGCTCATATGAATAGTTTTCTGGTAAGGTTCTCAATAATAGATCTTTTTATCGTGAAGCAAGCATCAGCGCAGCGACCAAGTTGAAATAAGTACAGTACAGGTCATTTTAGATTAGACAATTTCTTGTGCAATATTTGGTTCAAGTTTTGGAACAATTCAAATTGTTAAGTCTTAAATTAAAAATTGTATTGAAAATTGTCTACCCTGTCAAATTGTAAGTAAAAATAGAACAGGTTCTATTTTCTTAACAATTTGATTAATTGTTTGTAACGATGAAAATGTTATATAAAAATGTCATTAATCTTGATAATTTGTGGTTATGTATCAAAGTGGTTGAAAAATATGTCTGGGAATAAACGAGAGATTGAAATGTTGATCGAGGAAATTGAGGAAATAACTCAGTGAATGTTGAATTATCCATTCTTAAGAAATTTTTATAATGATCTTGATCCTCCATGAGCAACTACCTGTGAACCATATTAAGCATGCCTCTTTTTTGATCTCGTTTCATTAACCACTTATTTTGCCAAATTTTGCGACGTCTCCTTCTCCTCTGTTTTAAAGTTAATATTCGCTTAGTTCATGACATTAGCAGCCGTACAAATTAATAAATATTTCAAATTAACCGGTTCCTTAATTAACTACCGAAATTTTTGAAAAGATTACCTATATTTATTTTATCATCAAATCAAATCACTGCGCAGAATTTTGAACTAAATATTGTTCAATAAATTGGAATAGTCTAAAACAGTTGGCCAATATTTCACACAAGAAATCTATTCCAAATATTGTTCCAAAAATTGGACTTAATATTGCACGAAAAATTGTCTAATCTAAAATGACCTTTATATATATTTTTTGAAAATGCAGATCTTGTCATGGAGGAGGTAACGCGACATTTGGCTCCCCAAAAGATCTTGTAAATTTAAGTGATTTTAAATACGTCACACACAAAAGTCCAGGACACCTTGTGCTGTTGGACATGATAATGGATACAATCAATTTTCTTCTAGAACATTCCAAACAGTTTTGTGAATAGCCTTAACATTTTGTCTGTTAGTAGGTAATGGCTTCTAGGTGTTTGTCTATAATTTTAAGTACCTATCTGATACTCGATTTCCGGAGCTCTCACAGCTAAAACTCCAATAATATTCCTTGATTTTTCAAAAGTTCCACTGTCTGTAAATTTGCGCTTTTTGTACACTCCATTCTTATAATTATAAAGTATAAACAATACAGCAAATTTTTCATTGTTAACTTGAACTTCAATTACAATTATTACCGACATACAAACACATGAAGTTTTTACTTAATGAGACCATTATCACGGAAACATTTTTAAAAAGTTGCAATTTGTATAAGTACGCCAGAATAAATGGAAAGAGACAGTGGCGGCACCATAATTTTTTTTATAAATAGTAGTTAAATAGTTTTCTAGATTTCTGTTAAATTTGGATTTAGCAGTGAAATTAAGTGTTTCTTTTGATGTTTCACGCATCAATGGCAATTAAAAAGATTTCAAGATTAATTGGGGCTCCTTTAAATCCTTTCATCAAAGACAGAAGTATTCCAATATTGAACAACTTAGTAACAATCACTAAACTATAAAATTACCTGGTCTCTAAACACGATGAGCGATTTGAATTTAAGTTGGCATTTCTGCTGCCTAGCGATTGGTTAGATAGCCGCCAGTTTCACACAGCTCTATCAATACAACTGACAGCGAAATTTGGCAGTTTTCTGTTTATATCCATTAGTATTGTGTTTGACGTTGCCTAAAATGCTCCTTCTAGCTTAAAACAAGGTAAAGAAATTTAAAAAAATATTTGGTTAGCGCCACTGCCTCCTCAAACGCTGTTCTCTCGTTACTCTCTTTCATGCATTCTTTCCATTCCATCTAAATTACGGAAAAACGTTTTCATTTGGTGAAAGGCTGCAAAAAGGCCTTTCTATACAAAGATATAAACACTGCCGGTTACAGATGAAATGATTTCGGCCTGCTGTGCCATCTTTACATCGAAACATTGTAGAAAATTTGATACTTGTTAACAGAATGAGCATTTTTTATGTCGAGGCGAACAAAAGTACGCAATATGGGATATTGTTCCAGTGGAAAGAAAATTATTACAAGCAGGAAAATGAGAGAAATTAATTGTTTCTACCATTATTATTTTCTTTAGCTAAAAAATATTGAGCTGACGCCAATGTATGAATACTGGCAGAGACTAGTAATTGCTCGAGTAAGACCATTCCAAAATGACGTCATTGAAAGGTCAACCACATTGTTCTGGATCCTTATTCCACTTATACCTTGTTTTTAAGCTAGGAGGAGCATTTTAAGAAACCTCACACCACTAAAAGTTACTAGATTAAGAGGGTGTTCCGAAAGGGTCGTGTTCAAACTTTTCGAACTATTTGACAGTTACGTGACAAACGTATTATATTGCTCGCAGGTGTTGTGTCCAATGAGGAATCAATGCAAGTCTAGAATTCGAATTATCATTGGACACAGGCCATGGCAAAAGTTGTAACCAAATGTCACATTATTGTGAACAAAATGTAAGATTATCGTAAGTAATTCATGTCAAATTGGATGATATAAATATGTACAAAAAAACTACTGTATGTTTAAATATTCTATTAACATTTGAGCACGAGCTAGAAGTCAACAGAAGTTTTGATATCGAAAAATACCATAATAATGAACTGTAATGTAAGCAAAGCTTGATGTAGAAATATTTACAATAATTAGATTTTACTAGAAAATTCATATATTATTAATTTACAAACAAGCATAGATTTTGTTTATCAAACTGAATAAACAATAAAAGTAGCACTTCACTTGGTTGGAATATAATACTTAGTTAAAAATAAAACAATAAACGTGAAAAAGATGTAGGTACCTAATAAAGATTGAGGTTATAATATTTTCATATAAACACAAGACTGACAAATATCGTTGTCAGTTGTATCAAAAAAGCTGTGTGAAACGGGCGGCAATTCAACCAATCACTAGGCTGCAGAAATGCCTACTTAAATTCAAATCGCTCCTCTTAGTTTAAAAACAAGGTATAGTTTCCATTGTTTACCGAAAAACAACGGATGAAAGACTCAAATTGGTAATACGTTCTCAAAATTATCTAAAATATCATCTTTTTGTATTGCTGTTAAGTGTGGAATGTAGGGAGCAAAAGATAATGTATATTTTTCTCAATTTCCGGTACAAAGTATGCCTTGAAAACCAACTAACTTAAACCACATGTCAAAACACACAAACTTCAACATCAACAATTGATGGAAGGACCCAGTACAATATGACCGACCTTTCAAACTCAAATTTAAGTCAAAAATATCATAATATTCAAATATTTGTTAGTTGTTGATTGGTTGGAGCAGAAATCATGTTGTCAGAAGTACTGTCAACGTCAGTTGTCATCAGAGCGTTAATAAAACTGATGGTAGTGTACCTAATACTATTATTTATCATGTTTATATTTTATTTATCAAAATCTGGTTCGGTTTTGATTTTCCTCGCACGTATGCAAACAAAACATTTTTCCTTATTAACAAACATAGTTCCCCTCGTTTATAAGTCCCGTTATGTAAACGTCATTCAGCTAGTGAATGGGAATATTAAATAAACGTGCTTAGTAATTTGTTCTGCTTTCAGCATAATGTTTAAGCACTTGATAACGTTATGTATCCTACTAGTGAGGGGCACGTCAAATAATAGGCCGATCCGAATATATTTTTCAATACAATTACGTTCGTTTTTCATTGTTTTTGAGGTTATAATATTGACGTTCAGTTTATTATTGTAGAGAGTAGTTTTTTTAGAACTTTAGTTCTTTACGTTAGGCTGGAGCGCTGGGGGGTCGCGACGCAAAAGATCTGACCGTTACGTTACGTTGTTACGTTATGTGCCTTGAGCGCGTGGGCTCTCGCGCTCTCTCCTCAGTTTCAAAGCGCGAAATTACAGTTAATAGAATACTTAATATGTACTTTGTGCCAATCACCTTAATGATAAGATTTTTATAATTAATACTACTGTATATTTTTGAAGAATGAAGTTTCATCCAGAGTAGAATAAATTCTTATATTAACATGTGTATTTATTTATTAATTCAAAAAAATTTGATTATTGCTTAAAAGGAACTAAAGTTCTTACCGTGTGTCCTGCGACATCTTCTTCGATTTTTGTATATTTGCTGGATAATTTTAAGAAATGAATATTCAAAAATGACTATTTAACTATTTGTCTGGCCTATTATATGATACTGTGTAGGGGTCTCAATGAAAATGAAGTGATTTCTCATGCCATCGGCTGCAGCATTTATATATTATGTAAATAGCGATGTCATCGAAGAGCTTAGGATGTTTTTGGTATTTTTTTACATAAATTATGAACTTCAACTAACCACTATGCGTGGCAAAAAAGTTATCAGCTCTGTGTAAAAAGATGAAACATTGACTCATTTTTTTATTCTTGCATACTTATCAGCTAGACGGATACTTTACAGAGCCTTTATCTAAATTTATATCCAAATCTTGTAAGATATTTTAGACCTATCTTTTTTCTAGTATTATATTTCCAACTCTTTAACTACTAAGCTGAAGTTAAATAATTCTTTAGACAGTGGTTTGTCCAAATCAGCAGCCTACAGTTCAAAAGTTCAAAGTTTTATTTCGAAGGAGTCATTACCGGACAGTTGCGGACAAGTTTGGCAAGTGAATTGATATCTGCAAAAGACGCATCAACTTCTCGAGATCCCACTGCTGACACTTGTTGCTGTCTCCAACTGAAATTTGTTGTTTTTTTTCCCCAAAATATGCACACAATAATCAATTGCCTTCCTTTTGGTCATAGTTTTTGCTGTTCCTCTCTGATGGCTGATGTAGATGTAGTTGTAAAGAATCAGTTTCTTTGACAATTTTGTCTAAAATATCGCTTAAATTACCAATAAAGGCTCCGTTTTTATTTAAAATGTTAGCATGGATTGTAGGATGGTTATATGATCATAGGACAATTGAAAAGGAAAGCAAATTAAGGGCTATGGATTTTGAAAAAAATTGTTACCTGGATACGTGCCTCAGGTAATCCAATTTTCTCTGCTAATCTCTCCCGCGCGAATACGTCTGGATAGTGGGTGCGTTCGAATTCTGAAAAAAAAACTAACTAATACTTTTGTGGAAATCTGAACTAAAGTGTGTATCAGTCTAAATGTCGCTAATTTTTGTGACAATATGCTTGATTTGAAACCATTGAAACCAAAATTGGGCAGCTTCATGTTCAACTTAAAATATCTCGAGAAATATTGACTTTATCGTTATGGAAAAAGAGTACTCTATTTTCGTAAAAAGTATTGGAGATTCGAAAAATTGTGCCAAAATTGTTATTCCGCCAGTGTCGTAAAATTTGGGAACGATTAACCTGTCGCTTGCCCCTATCGCACGCCTCTGGTAGTAGCCAGCAACGTTAGTTTAATATAATTTAGTAGGGTGTACACTGTGTACACTTTCTGCCAAATATGAAATGAATACATAAAACAGTTTTAAAGTGCTGAGCACAAATATTTTTCATATTTTTAAACAAAACACCCTGTAACTAAGTAAGCAGCTACATTTTATTCAGGTGTTTGGGGTTGAATCTTTATAATTTGAAGTCAGGATTCTACTATTAGATTATTTCCAATTAGTAATGAATTACCCTGTATAAGTGTTAATTTCTATAAGAAAAATTTCAATTATTGATTTTTTGACTCACCTTTCTCTAAACTATCAATTTGTTCGTTGGTAAACGACGTTCTGTTTCTTTGGAGTTTCCTTTTCAGTCTCAATCTCAACTGGGAGTCTTCATCACCCGAAGAGTTATGCTCTGAATTTCCATCGGACGTATTTTCGTGCATAACGTCGGCTGAAACAACAATTTACTTTAAGAATCTCCAATGTTTACTCAGTATATTCATTTCCAAGTTTACACATCCTTCATATACAGAGCAATGTCATGATAATACGACACAAAAACACAAATACTTGACACAAGAATATAATAGAGAATTTTTTTTGGG